>JAIFZK010000022.1:14250000-14252500 GCA_027481765.1 Tenualosa thibaudeaui
AGCAGGTCCTTTCATTTTATATCTGGTTTCTGTCAGGCAGACATCTACAAGAGAGCAAGTGTGTGTGTGTGTGTGTGTGTGTGTGTGTGTGTGTGTGTGTGTGTGTGTGTGTGTGTGTGTGCGCGTGTGTGTGTGTGCGCACTTGCGCATGTGTGAAAATTCATGTGTGCACATGCCTGCATTTGTGTGTGTGTGTGTGTGTGTGTAAAGAAAACAAATGCTGTAATAATGTTTGTAAGTCCAATGAATGTAATGATCGTAAATTGAATGCAAAACTATTGAAAAGGACACACAGGTTTCCATATCTGTCTGCATGCTTCATCAGCTGCAACCCCTGAGTAATTAAAATGACCTTAAATGGAAAGCATCACTTGAGATGCAAATCTTTCCAGGAAAACAACTGGGTGTATGAGGAGAACCAGACAGAAGACAAAACCGTTAAGTATACCTGTAGTCTACGACCCATAGAATTACAGAGGAAAGGGGGAAAGAGAAGAGGAGAAGAAAAAAAGACTAGAAAAGAATACAAAGAAAGTGAACAGAGGAGGAGAGGAGAGAAGTCTGAGGACGGAAGAACACACACACACACACACACACGCATAGACAGTGTCAGAAACACAAATCCCAAGAGTGGTACGAAACACAAAGCAATTCAATGTTAATCCCAATATAATAATCAATAGTAAATGAACGCATTAATACATATCATCTATACATCCTGCATACATACAACCAAACTATTGCATAATGAGCAGATGAAAGTAATGGCAATGGCCTTCACTACTCAAGAGAGTCTCCATGGAGACGTGCAACAATTGCTTCATAAACAGAAGGCCACTGAAACGGACGTCTGCAATCACAGAAAGGCCATTGTGGAGAGATGGCCACCGGGGAAAAAGTAAGAGAAAGCGAGAGTTTAGAATTTAATCTGTTTTCGAGAAGAAAGAATACTCTGCCATTTATTTTACCTTGCAAGTTGGTTTTATAGATATTTGGAAAGGGTAATTAAAAAAAAGCATACAAAAAGACATATTGAAAGAGACTGGGATTGAAGAGACAGAATGATAGAGGGAGAGAAACAAAGAGAAAGAGATATAGAAGAGAGTTGCTCAAGGCCATCAGGCTCTCTCTCTCTCTTTCTTTTTTTCTCTAAGACTTAGATGTTTTCAAACACTCCCACATTTCACCATTGTACCAGGAGGCATTCTGTGTCTGTTCCCCTCCTTCTTAATCCACGCCTCCCTCATCCCTCTCTTTCTCCCATTCTAAATCTCATCCTCCTCTCCCCACTTCTCCCGCTCTCTTTCTAGAGTCTAATGGTGGTGTAACATCACTGGGTCTTGGGCTAGACTTGAGAGCCACCATACTCTCATTGCCCTGTGAGAAGTTGAGCTCTCCCCTTCTCACTGTTTAATTTGAACTGCGTGTGCTGCTCTGCAAGCGCCAGTAAGAGAGAGGGCGAGAGAGACTTTGTGTTTGTTCCTGATTCATGCGTGCATATATGCGGTTATGTGAGCGCTTTGGGGAACAATGTAAATGTATATTTTTGTGTTTGATATAATGTATGATATGTGATGTGGGGCAGTGTTGGGTGTTTGTGACTGAAGGGGGGTTTGCCACCAGTTTGCCGTTTGTTCATAGTCCTTTGTTGTCCTGCTGCGATCTTATAAATTAATCCCTCATTCCCTAATCCTTGTTTATACAACATCAATAATAACAATAAGCGGTGTGGTACCCACCGACCAAACTTTCATTTGTCATTTGCCAACTCTGTATGTTTCCCATAAAACTCATTAATGCATTAACTCACAATTCTTCCTGGTCCTCCAACACCTCTGAAGCCATCCCTTTGCAGAAGCGTGCGCGTGGAAAATAAATACCCTTCACTTTTGGACCAGCAACACCTCTCCTGTGAATCCTTACCACCTCCACTTCTCGGTCCACATCCCTTCTCGTGAGCTCCATTCGAGCTGCTCGGGCCTCTCACAGTGCCCCATGAATGTAATAATGGGATGCTCTTCATGTGTTTCACAAGGGGCAGTGGTAGTGTAGTGGTTAAGGAGCCTGGCTAGCATGTAAGCAGCATGAAAGGTTGTGGGTTTGAATCCCAGCTGCTGCCCCTGAGCAAGGTACTTAACCCTAAGTTGCTCTAGGGGAGACTGGCCCTGAACAATTGATAGTTGACAAGTTGTAAGTTGCTTTGGATAAAAGTGTCTGCTAAATGCATAAATGTAAGTCCTGATTCACTGGTTTGTACGTGAGCCACTGGCCACCTTTAGTTACTCCACCAACACCACCTCCTCATCATAGATACAGAGCATTAAATGACTATTAGCATTGGATGGAAACACCGCAAAGAGGATACACTTTAAGGGGTGAGAGTGATGCCTCACTACCTTCACTCGTCATAAAATATGTCAAAAGAATAAAGAAATAACTTGAATGCTGTCTTTTGTTTATTTCTTGTTTGGGAACTCTTCAAAAGACACTTGCAAGGCTA
>JAIFZK010000022.1:14257500-14272500 GCA_027481765.1 Tenualosa thibaudeaui
AAGGGTCACTAGCAGAGGAGTTAAATATGTCTGCTTTGGATGATCAAAGACCTTTGCAGCCCCATAAATGATCTGATCATTGAATAAATTACGAACAGTGTCCTTCTACCGTTCTTGCTAGTTTAAGCTAGGATTTTTTCAGCATAATTACAATTTTTTATTTTTTATTTTTTTATTTGTCTTTTATTTTTCCGTTAGATATTAAGATATCTACTGCAAGGGAGCCCTGGGAGCACATCTAAACAATATAATCAGTGAAACAGACATGAAGACAAGACAGACATAAAGTATACAGTTACAATGGGATTGAGCAGGTCAAACCTACAGACTGTTACAGACTATACAGAGACTGGTACGACTGGGAGTTAGTTATAAGTACAAACCTAACAAAAGAACTGTTGGCTTTTTAATGTCATAATTGTTGCCATGGCCACCATAGAACTGGCTGGTCAAGATAATATCAATCATATCAACAATGAAAAGGATCGCAACGTTTCAAATTTGTCACCCAAACATGCATAACAGCCACTGCCACAGCTACTGTTGATTACCTCAGATTACCTATGACTGTCATGGACATTCAATGGTATCACAAGTGGGGTTAATAATCAAGGAGGAATGTTCTCAGCTTCAGATACTGTCGACAGGAGGTCAGTGTTAAATGCATTAAAGGCTTCTGAAAAAAAATCTGAAACTCTGAAATTCTATTCTAAATATTTCAGTCAGCAATGAAGACGCCGCTTCAATCGAATGAAAACTCTTAAACAAAGAGCTTAAGGGGCAACTTGAAGGTTTCATTAATGTGTAGAGAAATAAAGCGAGGGCAAATTTCGTCAAAACCATTTTCAATTATAGATACACTTTGTTAGTATTAGTCTTCATAAACATTCTAAAAAAGAATTTGCTCCGAGCTCCGAGTTGGTCAGTAATACCCATAAGGAATAATGCCAGGCATATGCATTTTTAAGCCAAATAATTATGAGCCTCTTTGGCTTCAAACAAACAGTGATTTTGAAAACTAACGTCCACCACTAGCAAATTAATTGGTTGAGGAGAGAAGTGGGCATGGTGAGCAAGACAACAAATTTGAATGCTAATAAGTACATACAGGCAACTACATTAATTAACACAAGTAAACTTGTGTTGGTAACTACCACAGGATTGTGTTAGCTAGCAGTAGGATAACAAACAAGGAAAAGAAAGCAACTGAATCCCATTGTACCACCTGCTACCTAATTCAAAACAATCTCAACTAGAGCTGTCTAAATAAAAACCTAATGTAGCCCACACTTTGCTAGGTATGTTATTAATGGCTAACTGGCGATTTCATGTACAGCAACAAGTCCCCCGGCACAAACCAGTACAACAGATGGTCAGTTTGTAGTTTTGCCTCTGACATACCAGTTCTAGTCTATGGCTCATCTGTGTTTTATAAAAAAGGAGCAGTGGGGGGAGCTAATTTGACTGTTAACCATAGACAGCTAAGTTACCTTTGCATCACATACATCATAGCACAAACACCTATGTGGTTTGGTAGGCTACATGACAGGATTGCATAGCGTATTTCTGGCCATTACTTTGCAGGTCAGTTGTAGTTTTTGTAGACCTCTAGTGCCTGTTTGTCCCTCAGTGTAATGGAATGTTAGCCATGTAGCGAATGTTAGCGATGTTTTATGCATTTTACATTTACATTTATGCATTTAGCAGATGCTTTTATCCAAAACAAACTTACATTTGTCAACTATCAGTGACATCAGGGAAAATCTCCCCTAGAGCAACTTAGGGTTAAGTGCCTTGCTCAAGGGCACAATGGTGGCAGCCAAGATTCGAATTTTCGACTACTACCATTCTAGCCAGGTTCCTTAACCGCTACGCTACCACCACCATATGACAGGATTAGACAGTAGATGAGACAGATGTGCCTGATGCTCCATGCTCCAGCAAGGGACAGCTAGTGAAAGACAGACGACTGCTTTAATGACGAATACCATACACATGCCACACATATTGACATTGCTTACAAAATGGCTTATAATTAGAACTTTTTCCAAAGATCTTCTGGCGTTAGGTCTTATATAGGTCTTAAATATATGAAGTCATTCCTAAATGTTTCTATATTCATTTCTGGGCAACATTGTGTGTAAATTCACTAACAAATTTCAACTTCCAAGTTGCTCTTTAAGGTCTTTCAGATTGCTCTGAGGAAATCAGATTTCTCTTCAAGACAAGTCTCAGATAGAGATACAGAGAGAGAGAGAGAGAGAGAGAAAGAGAAAGAGAAAGAGCATAGGCTACATATAGAATCAAGCACCTGAAATAAACACCACACCTTATATACCTCTATAAACACCTTATGGTCTTAGAGCTTCATTCAAGAAGATTTCACCATACACACACACACACACAGACACACAAACACAAGGATCTCCCTTCCAAGAGGAGTCCTGATGTCAGCCAGTGAGGAGTGAGGGCAAGTGATCCATGCATCACTAACTAAGTGCAGTTCAATGCACACATTCTTTGTCACCTCTCTCTATTCTCTATGACACATCACATCAGTAGGAAGACATCTCCATAAATCCACTGTGTGTGTGTGTATGTGTGGGTGTGTGTATGCCTTACTGCTCTTTACTCTATGTGCCTTTTGAAAATGGTGTGTGTGTATGTGTGTGTGTGTGTGTGTGGGCATGTGATTTTGTCTGAAAGTGCCCAGTGGCCCGCAGATGGTTAAGCCCAACCAGTTGTCTGTGGGTAGCTCTGTGTGTGTGTGTGTGTGTGTGTGTGTATGTGTGTGTGTGTGTGTGTGTGTGTGTGTGTGTGCACATCAGCCACACAATGTGTTGGGGGGGAGGGCACAGCCTGCAGATGGCATAAAGGGCATCACCAATCAGCTCTTCACTGCAGGGGGGTCGTCCATGTTTGTGTGAGTGTGCATGTGCATGCGTGTGCGTGTTTGTGTGAGTGTGTGTGTGCATGTGTGTGTGTGTGTGTGTGAAGACAATGCCCTTGCCACGTACACCCCCTCCCTTGTCTCTCATGCCCCATATTCAGTCTGTCATTACAGCGGCACCTCAGAGGCTTGACCCTGGTGCTGAAGACCCCCCCCCCCAAACACTCTTTTGCCCTCCTTCTAATTAATATAACCCCCATACACACACACACACACACACACGGGTGCACGTACACACGTACGTATGTCTTTCTCTCGCTTTGATATTCAATGACTAATTCCCATCTGCGCACACACACATCCCTGTGGAGTCCCCTTGTGTAATTATTCTCCAAGTATAGTCTGTGTATGCGTGTGTTTGTGTGTGTGTGTCATTTGTTCATTTCATTCTTGATATAACATTGATTTTTTTTTTTCACCTAACAGTTCACATGCTACCCCCAACCCTCACACTTTCCCTCACACCCCCACACACACACACACACACACACACACACACACAAACTTAAAAAAAAATTAAATAAACAATACAGATGCATGCATTATGAGAAGATAAGATTATATATATATATATATATATATATATATATATATATATATATATATATATATAGCCATTATTAGGCTTTTCTCATGAGGGCTGGTGGAAAGAGGAGGTAAGGCTGCAGACTTGACCATTCTTTGATGTATGATGAGTTCATTTATGAGTATGTGTGTGTGTGTGTGTGTGTGTGTGAAGTGAGAGAGAAAGAGGATGACAGAGAGAGAAAGAGAGATGATCTATGACGCACTCCTGGAATTAAACAATACTCTAGTAGTTAGAACCAAAGCTTAGGTGTGTCTTCACACACATACATGTGTACAGATATAACCCACCCTCTCTCATTCACCCCCACTCTCTAAACAAGGTCACCAAGTTAAGTGGTCTCAAATGTTCCCTTGCTCAAAAGGATGCTCTAGTAAGCTGGTTAGCAGGCCACACTTCAAACCCCACGGTCACGGTTAGCGAGCTTGTTTACCAGGCCCAAGGACATATGTTTAAGCTTTCATGCCATGGTCCAAATTAGGCACAAGATTTAGGGAGGGCTGGACTAAAATCAGTGCTGTTGGATGTGACCTCTCTTTCAGAAGGCGATGAAGGTTGTGGTTGCAACGTCCCTCATGGTTAGCATAGCTGCAGTGTCTCAGCTTTGACCCCACTGGCATGGATGTGCTATTTTGATGCCGTTATTCATAGACATTATCTTTATTCTGTGCAACCCTACAGGAAGGTAGGCAGTGTTCATCTTTCGGTCAAGGACCTGTTCAGTCAAGGTCTCCTTCTTTTCTGTCTCCAGGCTCTAAGAAAGGAACCTTCAGCCTCTTTCACCAATCATTCTTATGAAGAAATTTGACCGTAAACCCCAGTTTTAAAGCAGAATATGGTGGTGAAGGAGGCCGATTGAGACTATGTTCAGTTTAAATACACTGTAAAAAAGAATAAGTGAAGCTTACTTGAAAAATTGGTGGAAACTTGCTGCCTCGAATGCGTTAAGTAGACATAACTAGTCTCTTTGAAGTTATAACTTGAAAGACACTAGTTATGTTTACTTGTTTGAGGCAATGAGCTTCCCCCAGTTTTTCAAGATAGCTTTACTTTCTATTTTTAGTTGTATAATTTGAAAGAGATGAGTAACGTTTACTTATGTTTACACATTTGAGGCGAGTTTCCACCAATTTTTCAAGTAAGCTTTACTTTCTTTTTTAAAGTGTAGATGACATTTCACCCCCTCCCCAGATATATTACTCTTTTTCTGGAACTCTCACTTTACCTGTCCGCTTAACTCTCCTTTGCCCTGCTTCACTTCCTGGATTTCTCTTTTTTCTCTCCATCATCTCCATTTCTCTCTCTCTCTCTCTCCCCCCATTTTTCTCCTAATCCTACACCACCATCACCACCACCAGCACCCTCTTTCTGCCATGGCCTCTTATCCCTAGGAAGCCCCTCACCTCCCCTGGCCTCTCTTTCTAATTCCTCTCTGCCTAAGCTGTCTTTTCCTTGATCAGCACAACCACTGATCCCAGAGCAGCTAAGCATTCAGTCTCAATGAGTTAAAAGACAGAAAACACACTGATCCTGATCTGGAAGCAAGACTGTGTATGATCTCAAAATAAAGTGTAAACTCGGACCGTTAGGACAACTCAGGACAGTGGCGATATCAGTAAAAGGTCAGTTTACCTCCTCAAAAAGAAGTGGGGCAGAGGTCTTTGGACTTTCCCTGTGGTTTATTACTATGTGTATGTGTGTATGTGTGTTTGTGTGTTTGTGTGTAAAGACAGCATAGTTACTCTCTCTGTCACACGCAAGTAATCTTTCATATAGACATGAACCCTAATCAGAGTGCAACCTGCTACAATAAACAACTAGCATATTTCTCATGCAACAGGACTGCCACCAAAAATATAATATTTAAACACAGGAGGTCATTTCCATTACGCTACCTCATCTTGTTTGGATGTCAGTTCCTGGCATGAACTGGCCATAGGGGGCCGGGCCTAGCAGCAGAGAAAGGGCTCCTTATTGGCCTGCGAGCGCAAAAGGTCTGGCGGGGAGTCTCACAATGGCTCATCCTGATAATTGACAATAGGCTATAAATGTTTCCTATTAGGCGTCCGCTGCCTTTTCAGCTCGGTCGCCGACCAGGGGTTACCATGGCGACGCAGCGGTCACTCTGGCGACGGGGCGACGGGCGATTATTCGGTTCTCCAACACCCCAGTGACTTTCGGCCACACACTGAGGCCTTCCTCGCTCTCATCTGTCTGTCCATACCTCCATCCATTTATCCATCCATCCCTCCCTCCATCCTCCTCAGCTTACTTCACTTTATTTTCTCCACGTTCACAATTACTCACTCACAGAAACAACAATAAACAAGTACTGTACAAACTAGTCATCAGGGCCATCATAGTCATCTGCAGACTTGTTGATTCAATCATTATAACAGTCGCATATGGCCAATTGTCATGGGTCTGTCATGATGGCCATTGCAGATAATGTCAGAAGTAAGGCAGGGTAATACGATAAGATATGACAACTGTGTCTGAATCAGCTGTTGCATTAAAAAGAAAAAAAGACTGACTGGATGAGGAGAGTAAAGAATGATCATTCATTTAATGTTAATCCTAAGAAAACTGGCCAAACAAAATTCACTAAGGGAAATAAATAAAAATAAAACCACCAATTTTACCATCGGCACATCAAGAAAGTCTGAAATCACAGAGACATACGTGCACGCAAATACACACTCAGTCCTTCAACCAATTTATTTGCCATTGTTTGGAGCTCCAACAATGCAAATGGCTGGGGCCATTGTGTGTGGGGTCTGTGTGAGTGAGCGGTTGGCTCCCAGCTCCAATAGCTGAATGGGAAGGAGAAAAAAAACGGCAAACAGCAGCGTAATGAGCGTGCTTCTTTTTTTTTCCAGGGTGAACGACAAAAAAACGAACTGCAATGAAACGAAAGAGCGTGCAGGAGCGAGATGAACGAGCGAACGAGTGAACGAGCGAGCAAGCAAACGGACGGACAGACAGACGAACGAACGATGCACGGCGATCTAGCAGATGTGTGCTGTTGGAGACACATCTGATAAAACACACAACTCCGGAGTGTGTGTGAAAAATGTGGTGCCCACTCAGATGCCCGTTTTTGTGTTTATGTTGTTGTTTTTCTTTTTTGTTTTTTTATCTGGCACAGTGCGAGGGAGCAGGGAGGAAAAATTCCCAGAGCAAAGTGAAAGAGGAAAAAAGAAGTAAATCTTTGGCACAGGACTCATCTTTGAAGTGATTTGGAGGGAGATGACATGTAAAATTTAGAAGTGTGTCGTCAGCTCTTTCTCGCCACTTTGACAACACATGAAACACAACAGAACATTTTTTTTTTTCTCGACAGGTTGATTTTATTTATTTATTTATTTATTCATGCTAACACAAAGATTAGACTACACTCTAGCAGATTTCCTGCTGTTGGAAACCTCTTCTACATGACTTTGGTTGTTTTAAGATGCTCACAGAAGAAAAGTTTCTACCTGAGACTTCAAGAGACGTCAAGATGGAAACTTTGCATGGGAAAAAATAAGTAAACAAGTAAATAAATAAACACGTACACCCACAACTATAGACATTTAAACGATAAACACATTCACTTGGGAAACGTGGCAATTTAAATGTTCTTGGAGGGAACCTGTTACGAAGAGCTAATGTGAAATATGTGAGGTCACCAGGCCACTGTGTGCCCAATGAACACGGCAATGTGTTAACATGCACAAGGCTATGGAGAGGGTCCCAGAATCACAGGTTTGGAAATGGCTCTCAATGGATTGAGTGACATAGGGGTTAGCAGAGTTAGCAGAGACTCTGTGGTGGATGGGAAACGTGTCGGGTCAGAACAAACAAGATCAAAGCCTGGAGCATGCATCCACACAAAGTCGGGTGCAAGGACAGACAGACACACACACACACACACACACACACACACACACTCACACACACAGAATTGCACACACACAGAAAACAATGGACATGATATGAAAACAAGCACACAGTTGTACACACACATGCACACACACACACACACTAAACACACAGTGAGCTGAATGCATTTGAACAGTGTCTCTCCGAGTAAGCAGTAGAAGAATATGATCTGTATTGATTTTTATTGTAGTGCCTACAGGAGCAGATGTCTCTGCCACTGCCTAATTTGTTCTCTCTTTCCCTCTACCTCTCTCTCTCTATTTTCTCTCTTTCTGTCTCTCTCTCTCTCTATTTCCTCTCTCTCTCTATCTTTCCTCACTTTTTTTCTCACGCACTTTTTTCTTTGTATCTTTGGATTTTCTACCTCCCTCTCTCTCTCTCTCTCTATCCCTCTTTCCTCTTCCTTTCTTTTCTCTGGGAACACCAGATGGTGGGACCTGTGCATGTTTTGCGCAGCAGAACTCTACTTCAAGATGAACACACGTGCTTAAAGGGACTGTCAGAGTTGTCTACACGTTCTCTCTCTCTCTCTCTCTCTGTTTTACATTTCTCATCTTCTCCTAACTATTCCTATGTATCTTTTTTATTTTGTTTCTCTATTAAGAGAACAAACTGAACAATACCCTTGTTTTCACATCCCATCTCCTACTGTAGAAGTCTAAGCTAATCATGGCTGTTTTTGTCTCTTTCACTCACTCACTTACTTACTCACTCACTCACACACACACACACAGACACACGCACACACACACACACTGTGGACTCTATAATGTAGTGTGCTGTGCCATTGGGTGCATCATTTCATTAAGTGTTTTTGAGTCAGAGAAGGGGATTTGGGGAGTAAACCAGCCCAGTCCTGGTGACAAGGTTGTGACCTCCAATGACCCCAGGCACTCCTCGCAATCTATACACACACACACACACACACACACACACTCTGACTTTCTCCTTCTCTCTAGTCTAACATCCATCACACACCTACAGAGCCATCCAGTCAGTGATACAACACACATCATGTACACAGACACACACACACATGTATATGTGCACGCACACACACACATATACACACACACACAACCACCTTCACTTCAACCAACATGAAGACTCCTTGTTTCTTTCAAACTCAAGGAGAGATCACAGGCCATGTAGGGAAGGATGTGGGGTTTGTGTGCCTGTGTCCGTGAGTGTATGTGAGTTTGTAAAAGAGAGAGAGAGAGAGATGGTAAAGTCTATGTGTGTGTACGTGTCTTGTGAAGGAGAGGGGGTGGGCAAATAGAATTCAGCATTGTTACAGAGAAAAAGAAAAGAAAAAAAGAAAGAGAAAGAGAGAGGGAAATAGAGAGAGAGTGAGAGCGCTCCACGTTTTCTGTTGATCTGAACTGATCCAAAGAAACAAAAATGCATTGTTCCTCGCAGATGGAAGCGGGTGTCGCCAAGGTAACGGGATTAATCTCCCCTTTCTCTGCTTCCTCTCTTGTGGGGCGGTAATCGGCGCTCTCCTTTCAGGGGCAAAGCCGGCCTCAAAGCCGCCTGCTCTAACTAGCCGCCTAATTAGCTGCAATTACAATGAAGACAACATGATGAGATAATAGAAATTTGCAAAATAATGACATACCACGGCAAAATATTCCTCCTCCTAAGCACCGTTTTCTTTCTCTTTCTCTCTCTCTCTCTCTCTCTCTCACACACACCTTTGTTGTCTCTCTCTCTCTCTGTCTCTCTCTCTTCATGGGTGAGTGCAATGTGGCAGCCCTCTTAAAGTGGGACTCTGGGTAAATGGTGGTGCATTCTGGGAGCACAGAACAGCATTGTCTCTGTGCTGCTCCCCTCAATCAACAGCCCATTGTCTGGGCGCCTTAAATATAAATGACTCAAACACGAGGCCACATAATGATCTCCTCTCCCTCACACCACTGCATACAGAGCAGGGGCATCACACACACACACACACACACACACACACAAGCAAACACACATGCACTCACATGCACTCACACTCACAAACACACACATGCGTACACACACACACGCACACACACTCAGAGGCCTGATGGACTGGCCCTAATACAGGGGAAAGGTAATTTACAACACAATTAGAGACACACACAGAGAGAGAGAGAGAGAGAGAGAGACAGATATACAGAGAGAGGGGGCCAAGCAGTAATAAACACCAGAGAGAACAAGAGAGGTTGAGAGAGAGAGAGAGAGGTTGAGAGAGAGAGCTGTGGTGGTAAATGTCAATGACCGAAGTGAGAGGAGAGATGGACTGAGAATCAAAAGCAGGGATAAAAAACAACAGCTGATGTCCACAATAATAACAAAGACAAGTAGAAAGAAGGGAAGAATAAAATGGGTGGATGAATGGATAAAAAGAGGATAACAAGGGAGTGAGTGAATGAATGAATGAATGAATGAATGAGTAAGTGAGAGAGTGAGGATGCATAGAAGGATAGATGGATGGTTGAATTGACTGATGAATGACTGCCTGGATAATTAGATAGATGAATGGGAGGCTGAAGATGAAGACAATATGGTGCCACTGGTAAGCTTAGGGTGGCAGTCTTACTGCATCCGGCTATGTGTCAGGGGAGAAAGAAAAGGAAGAACAGGCGGAAGGAGGAAAAGAAGGAGAGTGAATGAGAGAGATACACAAGGCGATGAAGTAAAAGACAGGCAGAAAGAGAGGGACAGGGAAAAGGAAGGAGAGAGAGATAAGAATAATAGAAGGTCCATGGGAGATGAAAGTGATGCTGTTTTAGAAACAGAAAACATTTTGGATACAATGTCTGAGACACAAGTCCGCAAGATTAAATAGTTCAGCAAAGGCTAAACGTAACATTTAAATGAGGTAGGTTAGGCATCAAAGTTATGGAAGTGTGTGTTTGTCTGTGTGCGTGTGTATTCAGCTCTGAGCTTCTCCAAGCCCAAGGATGCCTCTTTAAAAAAAAAAAAAAAAATGACCCCTTGAGCACATGTGATCAGAATATCCTGCGGCAACTGTTAGAGTCTTAAACAGTCTTTTGAAGTCTCGTCATTAGCGTTTCCCCTCTGTTCATTAACACAAACACACTTATTAAACTGCCCGCACACACACACACACACACACACACACTCTCGCACACACAAACACACACACAGTCCTCCCTTGTTGTTTTTCCACACCAATCTCCATAGCTTATTACACATTCCACCTTAAACCAAACAATTATTTCAAAGCCATACGAAAAGGAACACGGTGGCATAATTTAGCGCAATGCTAGGTAAGGCGCATTATGACAAACAAAATAAGCAGAATATGGTAATACTGGTGTGTCTGTTCATTAAGAGTTGTAAGTCAAAAGGGAATCCACTTGCAACTCACTGAAGACACACATCACAGAAAAACAACCCAATCAATGTGTAGAAAAGAAAAATACGTATGTACACACATACATACATACATACATACATACTGTACATACATACCATGTGCTCTTTGAGACTAAGCTCACCCCTAAGTCCCCCCAACCCACACACACAACACACGGGTTGCCATCCATATGATGCCCCAAATCCCTTCTATCACACCATTGTGCCAATGTATAAGAGGATCTTATGGGGTGCTAAAGTAGCAAACATTCCCTACATCCAACTGAACCTGGACGTCTGTGAAGAACAGCTGATAAATTAGCACATTTTTAAAGGTGACACTTCAACTAACTTTGGCCACACATTTGGCATGAAAGTGTAATGAAATTATCTAACTATCATAAATAGGCTATTATTTTTGCCTTTGAAATATTAATGAAGTGAACCTGTTTTCTGTAACCTGCATAACCTTTCATCTCTCATGTATTGAGATGAATCTTCACTGGGAGGGCTGCAAACTTTTCAGACAGATATTGAGATTTTCGAATGCTAATAATAACCTCAGTTATCAAAAAAGTTGCAATGAATTAGGCCTCTTTTGATTGGTCAATATGCATAGTGCTTGGGAAATACAAGCTCCTGATAGGTGAGCTTCACTGTCTCTTACACAAGGAGAATGGCAAGGATAATAAAATCAAGGAACAACAATTAACCACAGGGATAGTGTTATTCTGCAACATGATTAATTACAGCAATAGACTAATTGAGATATTTGCAATTGCAACTTCCATTGCAATTTGGTTATTTGCACAGCTATATTTTTTCATTCAAGGCATGGAATCGCATCATCACCATGTCCACACGTCTACGTACAACGGCGCAGATTAAACAGATAAATGAAACGACCATACTTGTCATTAAAACATAACATACTGTTTGTCAAAATCGTTTCATTTATCTGATTAAACAGATAAATGAAACGACCATACTTGTCATTAAAACATAACATACTGTTTGTCAAAATCACTTGTCAGACAAATGCCAAGTTCAGAAACTCTTCAGTCATTCCCTATATCTATATGTGGCACTCTTTTGTAATGCAAGGATTAACTGAGCTAAGGTTTCTAAAGCACCTATGTGCATCTACAGGTAAATGTGTGTAAGCTGGAGAGTGCAATCATCAGTGTGAGCACAAGTAGTGTCCATCTGACCTGAGACCAGTTCTTACCTGTCCTCAGGATCAGCTGTCTTCATTCCTTTGTGATGATGGCTGTGGTGTGTGATAGGTGGCTCTGGAGAGAAGAAAAAGGGAAGAGGTCAGAAAAATAGATTAAAGCGTGTGTGTGTGTATGCGTGTGTGTGTGTATGCATGTGTGTGTGTATGCATGTGTGTGTGTGTTTAAACACACAGGAAGAGGGAAAGGACAGGAAACAGATTTGTGTTTGTTGAAAGGAAAAGGCAGAGAAGAAGAGAAATGAAAGACAGAAGCAGGTGTAGGACCATTTGACAGGCGGATCCAAGGTAGAAAGAAACAAGGTGTGTGTGTGTGTGTATGTGTATAGTGTGTGTGTGTGTGTGTATGCGCGCAAGTGTTGGTGTGTGTATGTGTATAGTGTGTGTGTGTGTGCATGCGCGCAAGTGTTGGTGTATGTATGTGTATAGTGTGTGTGTGTGTGTGTGTGTGTGGTGTGTGTGTGTGTGCAAGTGTTGGTGTGTGTATATGTATAGTGTGTGTGTGTGTGTGTGTGCATGCGCGCAAGTGTTGGTGTGTGTATATGTATAGTGTGTGTGTGTGTGTGTGTGTGTGTGTGTTCATGTAAGCAAACCACATACATGCACGCACACAGGAGCCAGTAATGAGGCATAGGGGTGATTAAAATGCTCATTGCTGTGGCTGCTCTAATTACTCTAATTGAATCAGTGCCATTCTCCATCCCCACTGTTGGTCTTTACACCGGCAGGGACTCCACACACACACACACACACACACACACACACACACACTTCTGATGTGCAAATAGCTTCAATGCATAATATATGGTACAATAGCGATAACAAAGTCAAGTGTGAAATGTGTAAATTAAATGTGTTATATGGGATGCATCGATTCCACTTTTTTAGTTCCAATCTTGATTCCGATACATGGGTTTTGCACTTTTTTAGTTCCAATCTTGATTCCGATACATGGGTTTTGCACTTTTTTAGTTCCAATCTTGACTCCGATACATGGGGTTTGCACTTTTTTAGTTCCAATCTTGATTCCGATATATGGGTTTTGCATAATGGTTGATACCCGGAACTGATCTGAGATCCCTACTGAATAAGGAGATCATCCGCATCATCCTCAGCTTTTATTGCCCTACTCTCTTAACTGGGCATTAGTTTCCAAACCAACACTGTATATATAATACATTGTTATTTAGAATATGATTAACATACATACATTATTGGCTATTTAATGTTTGTGGGCCTAAGCCTAATTAGGCACCTGTCACTTTAAATTTCTCGGCATCAACCTCATGCTACATGACTTTGGTGATGCAAACTTTAGTGATATTTGAAATCAGTAGGCTGCTGCAGATGTTGATTATGTTTTCTATTGCATCTATTTATATAAATATTCATGAACAACTTAAGAACAATCTTCATTGGATTTACAGGAGAGCTGTGTCTTGCAATATGCAATTTTTGTTATAATTTTAGTAGCAATGTTAGGCTGCTACATTACTGACAATCAGACTCAATATAAGCCAAGTTCACTAAAAGGAACCATTTGGGTTAAAAAGGTTTGCACATTGTTTATTAAAACTAACAGTAAATGACCTTAACTTCGTGATCATTTTATTAAAAACACTTGTAATAGCTACACCTAGCTTACATGTTATACCATGTCTTTGCAACAGCTGAACACAGAGTAGAACAGTATAGCACACAGTGGCATAGTGGGGTTGTTGGTCATAAAGTTTAGGAAATGGATCGGCACATATATTGGCTGATTTTTCCAATACTCAAAAACTCATATCAGGACCTATATCCGATCCAAATATCGTATTGGTGCATCCCTAGTTGTAATGACTGCTCATATGGCTGTTGAATAGAGGAATACCACAGTGAGGCAGACTGGAGTAAAGAGTGTGTTTACTTCAGTCAGCTCTTCAGTCAGAGAGGGTAAAAGCAGAATGAGAGGCATAATCGTTAAGTTTCATGTTCTATTTTCGCAAAGGGGAGGGGCAAAAATCCCTATTCATGCAGACCAGAGTCGAGCCCTCCTACGCTGATACAGAAGATCATTGAAAAGTTTACATTGTGACTTTATGTGACACTCCCACTTATGCAGACTGGAATTATTTACGTTTGCTCCCATTGTAACGTATTATAATGCTATGTCTTGGACCGTATTCAAAGTTCTTCGCTTCAGTGTCCTACTTATGAAACTTATTCAGATTCAAAACATATTCAGAACCTTAGGCGTTTACATGAGCACAGAGAAGCCTGGTTGGATTCGGATCCCCACATATAATAAGTCTCCCATAAAGACTGTACAGAACACTTCTCTACTGCACTTGGTGTTAATCAGTAATCTATGTGGTCGGGAAGAGAGAAGGTTCCCATTTGAGAATTCCCCACCTCTGAATAGACTGTTTATTTGACAAACACAAACTGGCGATGTTTGCCAAAAGGCTAACATTCTGTTGATGCATAAGAACATAACTGAGAACATAAAATAATGAAGTGACAGCCTAGAATGTAGACGTACCCTTGCGGCAGCAAGTAGTTTTGCTCAGCCGGTATGTCTAGCCACGAGCCATAGGGCCTCAGTAGCTTCTCTCTCGGATTTGGTCAGACCAATCACAATGCTCTATCTTTGTAGAGAGGTGGGCTTAGAACTATGGCGAGGGCTACAATGGCGCAAAACAACTGAGGCTGTGGCCAAGCAATAGCGGTCGTTTAAACTGGTTTAGGCATTGACTTTGGAAGAGTTACACTTGGGCTTTTCTTTTAAAGTTGAGAAGAAAAAGGCACTCAAATTATTCGCTTCAAAGGATGTATTTGCTGTTTTGCCTATGTTGCTATGATTGGTCCCACTGCTATGCCATTGCATGCAGAGGCAGGTTGAAAGACAACCGGTGATTCCACCTCTAGGAATGAGCCTGTTCTATCAGTCATGGCATGGCATGGAATAAGTAC
>JAIFZK010000022.1:14280000-14285000 GCA_027481765.1 Tenualosa thibaudeaui
GCTGGCACCCTGTACTGAGATTACACACACACACACACACACACACACACACACACATAGACGTACCCTTTGTTACTGAGTCCCGGGGCTCAGTGCCAAAAGGACCCCTGCATTGGTTCTGTCTTGCAGCCAGGGGAACCGTAGGGTTCCGGTTCTAAACGAAGACTCATGGAACCGACTTATCAGAGACACTGCCATCACAGAGACCTGGCATGGGTTTCTGACAAGGGTGAGATGGCAGGCGACAAAACAGAGTGTGTATATGTGTGTGTGTTTGTGTGTGAGAGAAAGAAAGAGAGAGAGACAGGGGATCGACAGGGAGACATAATCAGAGGAGGCATTTGATGTTTCAAACACCTTTACTGTAATCATTCTACGGGTCTAGCACTCCTACTATGTAGCCCTACCTGACTGACCTAACCTATCAAGAACATTTTCAGCAGGTGAGCAAAAGCATTGGCAGGAAGTGCTAGAAGAAAGACAGAGAGTGCCCAGGAAAGTATATGGTAATGGACGGTATTTATATAGTGCTTTTCTACTCCTACAAGCACTCAAAGTGCTTTACAATGTATGTCTTGCATTCACCCATTCACATACATGCATTCACCTACCCCCGGAAGCAATTTGAGGTTGGAGAAGGACAGGAGATAGGACAAATAGCTCTAGTGGAGAAAAAAGTAATAGCATAGGTGCAAGACAATGGCCCTCTCCCAGCAGGCTGACTGTAACATGTGTGGCATTGCCTTTAGCCTGTTTGACCCTGAACTTGACCTCTAAGCATCCCTTGTTGCCATGGCGATAAGGTGAGAACATGGCGACAGCAGTTGAGAACTTGTGAATAAATGAAAAAAAGAAAGACTGACTTCACGATAGCTTGGTTGAGCGGAGTGTAGTGAAAGAGTGAAGTGAGAAAGAGAGAACAAGAGATAGAAGAGTGAGAAAAAAGACTGGCAGAAAAGGGTGTGTCTGGTCATGTGCTCAGGGAGGATGTGTGCAGGGGCAGGCCCCAGAAGAGATGATCCTGAGGGACCCCTGAGACTGGTCACTGACCTCTACAAGCACACACATACACACACACACACACACACACACACACACACACACACGTGCACACAGACACAGACACAGACAGAGACACATATAGCCTCCTGTCTGCTGTGTTGTGCAGTCCAGTACCTCTCACAAGGTTAAAAGCTTTTCTGCCTGGAAACTTAGACTCCTAGGGCCTGCACACACACACACACACGCACACACACACAATCTCTCTGTCTCTCTTTCTCTCTCTCTCTCTCACACACACACACACACACACACACACACACACACACAAACAAACGCACACACACATACACACAGTGAGGAGTGGAAAACTTTACATAACTGTGGTGTGTGGTATGTGAGTGTGTGTGTGTGTGTGTGTGTGTGTGTGTGTGTGTGTGTGTGTGTGTGTATAAACAGTAGGTAGAGTTCATGTTTACATCATATGTCTGCATAAGCCCTTTAAGCTGATGTACAGCAAAACATTCCTCATTGCAGCTTCTCAGCAGACCACACACACACACAAATCTGTGTGTACATGCATGTGTAAGTGTGTTTCTGGGGGTGCTGGATGCTGGGGGTGCTGGATGCTGGGAGTGGGGGGTGGGTTGGGGAATGATGTCAGAAGTAATACAACAAAAACAAGGTGTGCCCATGTGCAACAAGGACAGGTGTGTGTGTGTGTGTGTGTGTGTGTGTGTGTGTGTGTGTGTGTGTGTGTGTGTGTGTTTTCGTGTTGCTGTAGTAGTAGTAAGCAGTAAGCCGTCTTGAGTAATGACACATCCATATTTCCCTTCAGCCACAGTGACAGCAGAGTGGCACACACTTACTCTACTGGCTTAGCTCTAAATTAAAGAAGCTGGCTAGCATTCTACACACACACACACACACACACACACACACACGCATGGTTATGTACTTACACGGACATACACAACAGTATTCTACAATATTCATATGTGACTATTCTGTGTAATCTGTGTAAGTCTAAAGTACTTACTGTAATGGTACAGTTTCAACAAGATGTAAGAATACAGATTTAGAACTTATATTACCTCAATTTATCATTGTTTTTCAATGTGTGTGTGTGTGTGCATGTGCGTGCATGTGTTATCAGTCCTCTGGTTAGAGGAGAAGGTCCAACTACAAAACACAGGTCTCAGTTTCTCGGGGAAACAACAAGCAGCCATCTGGTGGGAGCTTTGTGTGTGTGTGAGAGAGTTTTTTGTTTTGTTTTGTTTTGTTTTGTTTTTTGTCAGACCTCAGAGACAATGACCAAGCAGCTGTGAGATTCAGACTGTGTGTGTGTGTGTGTGTGTGTGTGTGTGACTGAGAGAGAGCAAATGACACAGGATGGGAGCGACAGAGAGAGAGAGAGAGAGCAGAGGAAAGGAGGGAAGGAAAATGAGGATAAAAATGAATGGGTAAGAGAGAAGAGAGAGCTAAGAAAGTGGACTATTGAGGCAAAAATTGAGAGCGAAAAGAAGCAGGAGAGAGACAGAGAGAGAGAGAACAAAAGCAGAAGAGAGAGAGAGAGAGAGAACAGAAGCAGAAGAGAGACAGAGAGAGAGAGAACAGAAGCAGGAGCGAGACAGAGAGAGAGTGTGTGTGTGTGTGTGTGACTGAGAGAGAGCAAATGACACAGGATGGAAGAGACAGAGAGAGAGAGAGAGAGAGAGAGCAGAAGGAAGGAGGGAGGGAAAATGAGGATAAAAATGAATGGGTAAGAGAGAAGAGAGAGCTAAGAAAGTGGACTTGAGGCAAAAAACAGAGAGGTATGAGAGAGAGAACAGAAATAGGAGAGAGACAGAGAGAGAGAGAACAGAAACACAAGAGAGACGGAGAGAGAGCGAGAGAGAGAGAGAGAGAGAGAGAGAGAACAGAAGCAGGAAAGAGAGAGAGAGAACAGAAACAAAAAATAGTTCCACCATTGAGAATGAATGAGAATGGCCAACAACCCATTGGAGACGACTTTACAGTGATTTGTGTCAGGCTATCAGTTAAAGAGATTGCTATGCAGCCATTTTGTAGATGGGTGCTACCGCAAGAAGTAAAAATTCTCGGAGCAGAGGCATTTGTCAAAATTTGTACTTCATCACGAACATTCAGAAAACAAGACTTTAAGTGTAAAAAAACAAATTTGTCATTTAACAGTGTGCAGTCAGGGCTTAAGTCTCAGGGAGGGCTTTGGAGGACTTTGAGATTCAAATGCCATTCAAATATCTCTTTCCAAAACAGAGACAGAGCGGTGTGTGTGTGTGTGTGTGTGTTTGTGTAAGGCTGAGCCACCTGAGGGTGATGCCCACCTCCAAACACACTTTCTTTTTTCTTCTTTCTTTCGTTCTCTATCTCTTAACCTTGGGCGCGTTCTTCAGTGCCTCTTGTTCTTGTCTGGAGGGCCAGCATTAAGGACAAATGATGAAGTGTAATTGATTGTTGCTTACACTAATTCACATGCAAGAAAAAAAGGAAGAAATAAACAAATGAAACAGCATTGTGTGTGTGTGTGCGTATGTGTGTGTGTGTGTTTGTTTGAGTGTGCATGCATGTCTGCATGTGTGTGTTTAGACTTCTCTCAGATCTTTCATGTCCATTATATCCAAAACACTATGCAAGGGGAGAGGCAGGGACATAGACACGAAGACGCAGACATAGAAGACATATGAAGACGTAGAAGCACAAAGCGCAAGGACACCTGAGACAGCAGTAGGACTGTTCTCTTAGAAGACATCAACCTGTCTTAGTGTGTACATAGTGTGTGTGTGTGTGTGTGTGTGTGTGTGTGTGTGTGTGTGTGTGTGTGTGTGTGTGTGTGTGTGTGTGTGTTTATTATACAATTCTCCCACACGCCATTAGTGAATTCAATACTAGCACTCTGGAAGGGAAATAGGGAATAGAACTGACAGTGTGTGTGTGTGTGTGTGTGTGTGTGTGTGTTATATGAATTCAATGCTAGCTCTCTGAAAGTGAAATAAAGAATAGTACCGAGAGATACAGAGGGATATGAGAGGAGGAGAGAGTGATGGAGTGATGGTGATGAAGAGACAGAGCAGAGGGAGGTGAGAGCAACTGAGGTTAAGAAAGAGTGTCAGTGGGGAGAAATGACAGGAAGTAAGGGAGGAGGAGAAAGAGAGAGAGAAAGAGAAAAAAGAGAAAAAAGAAGAGAGGGAGAAGAGAAAGGGCAAAAGAGAAACAAGACCAGAGAGAGCGGAAGGATGAATGCAGTGCCTGTTCTCCCACACACACACACACACATACACAGATATGGGATGCACTCACAGCCCCCCCCCCCCCCACACACCCACACACACCAACACACACACATACACCCATATGGGATGCACTCACAACCCCCCCCCCCCCCACACACACACACACCAACACACACACACACACACAGCATGGTCGCCTTGTGCTCTGCGTAAGCAGGAAGTGCAGCTGTGTTGGCGGCTTCCAAGAGTCCCAAAAATACACAGCATTCCACTGGCCCTTCAAATCATTACTCTCAATCAAACTCACATCAGCTGAGGAGGGGGAGAGAGAGAGGGAGGGATGAAGGGATGGAGGGAGGGAGCAATAGAATGGCAATGAGAGAAAAAGAAAGAAGGACAGAAAGAGACAGATAGGGGGAGAAAAAGCCAAAGAGCAAAAATGGGGGGAAAAAAAGAAAAAAAAAAGTGAACATGAACATAACGAAAGAAGAGAAGATGAGACAAGACGAGAAGACGAGAAGAGGCTTCTTCGAAGAGAAGAACGAGACAAGAAGACGAGAAGACGAGAAGAGGCTTCTTCGAAGCATCGCACCCTGTCTTTTTGTGAGGCCATTTGGGTGGGTGGGGTAGGCAGGGCAGTGGGTTAGGGGTGTGTGTGTGGGTTAGGGGTGTGTGTGTGTGTCTGTGTGTGTGAGTGTGTGTGGGGGGGGGGTGTTGGGTTGTGATCGTTGAGAATCTGGACACGCAGTC
>JAIFZK010000022.1:14292500-14310000 GCA_027481765.1 Tenualosa thibaudeaui
TCCATTACATGAGTTACACAGAACAATCTGTTATATGTTGTTGTTTTGAAGTATGTGTGTGTGTGTGCATGTGCATGGGTGTGTGTCTTTGTGTGTGTGTGTGTGTGTGTATGCGTGTGTGTGTGTGTGTCTCCCCATCTGGAGATGTATATTTCTGTGACACAAACTTCTGATGACTAGTATGTAGTACAAAGCCCTGGAGAAGTGCCACTTCACTTTCATAACTCCACTTGGCAACCGTGTATGACAAAGACACACACACACACACACACACACACACACACACACACACACACACACATACACACACTTACTCGCACACTTACACACATCATTCTTTTCAGAGTGTGAGTGTGAGTGAGACTGAAGTGAGACTGTATTGCAACACGCAGCAACCAAATAAGTCAATCTATGTAGCCTACTTCTTGTGTGTCCAATCACCACAACAACATACTCCCAAGCTGCCCATCCACTTACAGACCCACATCAAACAGATCACCAGATCACCCAAACAAACTCCTCTCACAGTGAGTCACTGACCACTGAGGGTCATGCTTGCAGTGAATAATCCACTATCTACTGCAAAACACTCTGATTATCAGATCTGTTGACAATCTGTTCACTCCAATATATGGCTATACTGTTAAGGTCAGGTGTTTGAATTGGTTAAGGTGATAGTCAACGACTGTTCAACAACACTTTGTTTATGTGTAACCACTTTGTTTATGTGCAAACGAAAGGCCCAAACAGATAAACAAATATATATCTGTTCATAAAAATACATAAATACATGTAAACAGGGACTATAATTCCATTTTAACAGAAGTTAGAAGAGGTTAAGGTTAACAGGCTCTAAGCTTATGGTTAAGGTAATGTTCAGTAATTGATCAAAAACAAATTCTATACTAAACTTGAAGGGACATTCCTTGCCCTGTTGTTAGAGGTCTCTGAGTGCTACCGGGTGGAAAAAGACTGATAAAATTTGATCTGAATATTGATCTGCCAGCTAAGCTAATTTCATTTTTTTTCTTGCCACATTCTGGGCTGTACTTCACTGATCCACACTGAATGTCTGTCATGAGTAAATAGTATTTGTATAGCGTCTGTCTTCAGGGAGGCCTTGGGTTGCTTAGCTATGTCTATAGCTGTGTCTTAGCATTCATCGCTGTACAGAGCACTAGGAATTAAGTGGATGTTCCAAAGACACACACACACAAACACACACACACACACACACACACACTTTTCATTAACAGCGCTGTGTCCCAATCCCCCTGTGTAATCCATGTACGGACAAGGGCAGAGTGACTTGGAAGGAAATGTAAAGTTTTAAACAATCATGTCAATCTGATTGGATATGCCCTTATTTCAGGGCATGGGGGATTTTGAGGACTGTTTTTTTTTTTTTTTTCAAAAAAAGCTTGTCATGTCAGGTCAGAGAAGTTTATCACAAGTTGTCATCACCATCTCTCTCTCTCTCTCTCTCTCTCTCTCACTGTGTGTGTGTGTGTGTGTGTGTGTGTGTGTGTGTGTGTGTGTGTGTGTGTGCGTGCGCGTGTGTGTGTGCATGTGCATGAAATCTTAAAGATAAACATGATGCATGAAGGAAGAGAGTTGAATCAAAGAAGATGCTGATGCACTTGTTAAATAGAATAAAATCAATAACATATTTTTACGGTCTTCATATAAAGTATTCATAGTCCACAAAAAGAAGACAGTCCCCAGGTGTTCTAATAAAAGGATGACCTCTGTCAATACAGCAGAAAAGAATAAAGTCAAGACTGATGCTTTAAATTGAGATTAAAGAGGCAAAGAGATGGAGAAACTCTGATAGAAAAGAATGAGAGAAGAAACTCCCCTGAAAGCAAGCAGGAGAGAGAGAGAGAGAGAGAGAGAGAGAGAGAGAGAGAGAGAGAGAGAACAGACCAAACAGAAGGATAAAGGCCATTTTCACAACTTGAGGAACTTCTTTCACAGCTTTTCACAGAAATGTTTCCAGAACTCTACACTTTTGAACTTGGAACAATCATGGTTTTTAAAGCATGTTTCTGGGTGAGATTTTGTTTCATCTCCTAAATCAGAGTAGGCCCACTCTCTTTCAAAAATGAATGCTTGATTAAGCATAATGACAATAAATATCCTTACCACAAGCATATTTGACTTGGTAGCTTGCCATGGTCCTGAGATGTCCCCAGCCCTGACTATGGACTTCTGACTATGGAAGGTAAATCTGATTGAAGGATTCAATGAGATTATTGTCACATCCATAGAAATACTAAGTGTAAGACATGTAGTGAAATTCAATTCTGAATTAGTCAATAATTAAATTCTCTTTAGATTAGGGGGCTGCAAAACATACTACAAAGTGGTAAGAAAGGGCTTATAAGTGTATTAGTTATTATTTTCTTGTTTACTAATAGATGATAATTGGTTTATAAAGCATTTACAGCATTTTTAAGGTTAGAAGTAACTTACAAGCAGCTTGTTAACACTTACAAGCAGCATGTTAATACTTAAGTAATATTATTAGAGAACAATAATTATCTAACTGTTAGTAATGCATTGTTAACTGTTAATAATGCATTAATAATACCTTATTAACACATGGTATTTTAAAGCGCTACGCAATTCTGTTAGCCTACCCTGTGCATAGGTGCAAAACACTTTCATTTAGCACAGTTCCACAGAACAGTATAAACCATACTAGGCTTCTGACATTCTATTATCTTGATTCCATGGTTTTTCACAGAGCTCTCCTTCCATCACCATATCAACTACAATTTGGTCCTATTTTTACAACGCTTGTCAGCTGAAAATGTTTGTTATGTTTTACATAGGCAGGTAAAAGGGCCGATGCACTCATGCCAACACCTACGTGCCAGGTGGTTTAGGGATTGTTTACTGTACTGTATCTATCTATATCTATCTATCTGTGGATACATATGTATGAATGTAGACTGTAGCTTTTTGAAAAATTTGGAGGGTGTTTTAAAAAATATCCGTTTGAGATGGCTAAAGCTCTGTTTACATGTAAACGAAAGGCCCAAATGAATTTAAAAAAAATAAATAACAATATCTTGATACGTGTAAACAAGTCCTTAGTCAACAAGTGAAATTGAGGCAAATGAAGGAGAGATGGGACACTTTCGATCTAGAAAAAGAAGTGAAATAAGTGATAGCTATTGTGCTTGCAGTAATAGGGTTATCAGATTATCAGAGTGTCTCATGGGGTATGTGGCAGTTAAAAGTTTGTGAACCACTGGTCTATACTATAGTATAATATACTACACTATATCTCTTACTCTGCTTTTTATAAAATCTGGGAAAAAACCACAAACCAAAATTATACAGAGGCAAACAGACTCAGACATGCCTGGACTTGCTGAGAGAGGACATCAGGGAAAACTGGTGTGTGTGTTTGTTTGTGTGTGTGTGTGTGTGTGTCTGTCTGCTAGTGTGGGATCATGTGTGAATGTGCAGGTAGAGGAACACTAAGACTGGACAGAAAAATCAACAGCCAATCAATGCCTTCAAAAGCAAAAGCATAGGCCTCAAAGAGGCAATTAGGGGAATGACTTCTCCTGTGTGTGTGTGCATGTTCATATGTGTATTTGTGTATGTGTGTGTGCATGTGTGTGTGTGTGTGTATTTGTGTATCTGAGTGTGTGTGTGTGTGTGTGTGTGTGTGTGTGTGTGTGTGTGTGCGTGTGCGAGCATGTGTGTGTGTAGGTCAACCTTAACTCATCTCCTGCTGAGAAGCCTTGTGTCTTCTGCAAATGTAAAGCCTCCATCGACACACTGGCCTACTGCTGGTGCCCACCTCCCCCTTCTGTTTTTAATCACATTATATATGGGCCACCTCATAACGACACAAACACACACACACGCACACACACACATTCAGTAATAGAAAAAAAAATCGCCAATGGTGAATGTGTGTGTGTGTGTGTGTGTGTGTGTGTGTGTGTGTGTGTGTGTGTGTGTGTGTGTGTGTGTGTGTAAAAAGGAAGATGACCATCAACTCTAGAGTGCATCTGAGCTGGCACGTGAGTAACTGATTGTGTTATTGATTACAGCCAATGAAAGCTTTTATCCCTATGTTACCCAGGGTCACCCTAAATAAATAAACCCACTCACTGTGCATTAAGCAGATGAGCTCCTCCTCCATGTTACTGAGGAGCTCCAAATACTCCCCAAGAGTGATGTGCAATTAGATACAATTCTGTCAGGTGTTGTGATTGGACAAAAGTCCCATTAAGGACATAGAAATGTAATGCATATTGTTAATATATTCATTATGTCCTTTGTTGTCTCTTAAAATGACCTTTGAACTCATCAAGGCCTTGAGGCATAAAAATGCTTAGAAACATGCACACGCACACACACACACACACACACACACACACACACACACACACACACACACACAAACAAATCCTTCCAATCCATCCAGTTCTTTTATATTCAATCTTTCTCATCAACAATTCAACCTTGTGGTCCAGAGGCCAAGTGATGCGCATTGAAGACAGATGTATAGGCTGCAGTGTTTGATGTGACAGCAGAGCTGTCATTTTACCTGAACAATGTGCTGACCATGACGGCTACAATACCCAGTGGAGCCAAGTTATCTGTGCCTTTGTGTTTCCATCACCCAATTCAAATCCAATTGATTAAATTCACTTGTTAAGGATGAAAGAGAGGAGGCAGAAGTATGAATGTATGACAAAGAAAATGATGGGTAACACTTTAGTTGAAGCAGTCTACACAAGATTGATGTGAGCCTGTTATAAAGATCCACGACTCAAGCGGCTAACCCAACTGCTAGGGGTCATGCAGAAAAATAGTAGTAACCATACAAGTTGCCTATGGTTTTAGCTAAGGTTCATAATAGTACCAGAGTATTATCCCACTTTACATTACATGGTAGTCAGTCCATAGGTGGTTATCAGGAATTATAATATATAAAGATAATTTGCTTTATACAAGATGATATATGCATGTTGCATAAGCATGATTGATACTGAAAGGAAATGGAGAGAGTTGGCATCCAGAGTAGTAATTTATAAACCCTAGGTACAGTGTGTGTTGTTTGCAGGGCTACTTACAAAGCAAAAGGACCACCCATGGACACATAAAGAGATGTGATGTGATGTTTATTAGCATTTGCATCAGCATGGGAATTGGCACGTCGTGCACTAAAATGACACAGCTCTTTGGCTCTGATCCTTTATGCCTTCTGACCTTGGGAGCGAAACTGTGGGTCAAAAGGTCACGGCCCAAACAGTCGACCTTGTGTTTGAGCACAATGGCATGTTTGCATACAAAAGACCAACACAGAGGCCTTGGCACAGGCATACAGCACAAGCACACAGCATGAAAAGATGACACATGGATTCCTCACATTGTTAAGCAGACGACTCAAGTTACTTCTTTTCTGGGTGATGAAAATAACATGTTTTTGCAGGCAGTTATCAAAGACAGAGGTCACAATTCTGTTTCACCTTCCCCTTCCTCTTCTATTCAAATTCTGGCACTTCAATTGAAAGTCACACACACACACACACACACACACACACACACACACACACACACACAAATACACAGCTAAAAGACACAAAGGAACTGAACTGCCAACAACAAACCAAGACACACAACAAATAATATAACATACCAAATATCTATATCTAAATATCAGGCTCAATGTAAACAATACATACTCCCCAATATCTCAATTAAAAAAAAAAAAAAAAACCAACAACCTGTGTTTGATATCTCACCACTATCATTGAGAAGACCAAAACCACTGCCCCACCAGAAATAAAAGGTAACATCTCCGTGATAAAGAAGTAAAAGAATGTAATGCAGAGCAGATACTGTTTTTTTTTTCAACTGCATGCAAAAATCAAAAATCCAACCCAACTGGCCAGAAATAAAAGGAAACATCTCCCTGATAAAGAAGTAAAAGAATGTAACGCAGAGCAGATACTGTTTTTTTTTTTTTTCAACTGCATGCAAAAATAAAAAATCCAACCCAACTGGTCAGGAGTTGGAACGTATTTTCATCTTTTTCACACACACACACACACACACACACACACACACACACACACACACACACACACACACACACACACACACACACACACAATCACAGACATACACACAGAGTAAGGTAAGGAAAGTGCACACACACAGACACACCACACTGAATCTCAGCATCATTAACACAAACACCATAATTAAACCTGTCCCAAACAAAGCACATGCTATTATGCTTTTAGTGTCACACACACGCACACAATAAACTCCTTCTATTTTGTCATAGCATTGTTCAATATCAGAAAACAATTCCATTGTGTGTTTTATCCTATGTCTCTGTATATGCATGAGTGTGTGTGTGTGTGTGTGAGAATGTGTGTGTGTGTGTGTGTAAACTCTTGGGAGCTTTGACACTTTGCTTGCTTGTTCTGTTGCTCTGCTCTTGTTCATTTTCATTGATTTATTCATTTTCTTTAGCTATTATCATTGTTTTCTAAACTGGGACCTTCTGTCTAGCCGTGAGAGTGAACGTCCCCAAACGGGAAGCGACATGAACACTCCCGGGCACCCAAGACACTTCCCCTGAGCACCGCTCGGGCACACTGGCATCTGTCGGCACAGTTACACAGCCATCACATCACCATACCAACATGTGGCATTACACTGACACACCACTCTCTAGCCACCCACACACATTAAGCTTCATCATACTATACAATATAGACTATATTGTGTAAATCTACCGCTAATAGACACTATTGAACCACTCATTTACATGTATCAGACACTTTTATCCAAAGCAACTTACATTTTGTCAACTATCAATTGTTCAGGGCCAGTCTCCCCTAGAGCAACTTGGACACAACGGTGGAAGCCGGGATTCAAACCCACAACTTTTCAGGGTACTAGCACACTAGCCAGGTTCCTTAACCGCTACGCTACCACCGCCCCACCACTCAACTTTTGGTACACCATGAAGGGCATTATTAGAGTAAATC
Source organism: Tenualosa thibaudeaui (assembly GCA_027481765.1). NCBI lineage: Eukaryota > Metazoa > Chordata > Actinopteri > Clupeiformes > Clupeidae > Tenualosa > Tenualosa thibaudeaui. The sequence continues at coordinate 14,299,538 of JAIFZK010000022.1, forward strand.
TTTTGTGTTCAAATAAGAAAAGACACATTTAAGACCTATTTGACTTCACTGACGCCTCAGTAGCAATTGGTCTATAGAAAATAATACTAAAAATAATGCTATTGTTGTCTCAAGGCGCTCAAAGGAATAAATTAGATGAGTTTGTTTTCCTTGGCATTCAATAATTTGACTAGTTTGTGTAACATTGACCCCAATCCAGTACAGATACATGCAGATAGAGACATGCAATTATGATGTCTCAAACAGTAAAGTAGAATAAATCTCTTACATGCACATGTACTATCTCTCTGTCTCTCTCTCAATCTCTCTCTTTCTCTCTCTCTCTCTCTCTCTCTCTCTCTCACACACACACACACACACACACACACACACACAAACACACACACTCACCAAAAAGGAGGGGACTAATTTCAGCTGACATAGAACTGGAGTAAACAGCAGGCCTGTGAAAGTGTGTGTGGAGATATGAATTCTGACAGGTCCCACAAACCTTACACACACACACACACACACACACACACACACACACACACACACACACACACACACACACACACACAGTCACACACAAATACAAATATATAGTCCTACATCCATGCATCATAGTCTCTGGCTATCACACTCCATGTCCTGCAGTAAATTAAATCAGGAGGTCGAGCCAAGTGGTGTGAAATCACATTAGATCTTAATCGCCACGCCATTGTGTTGCTGCAGCGTCCGCATTCACCCCACACAGCCTTTGTTTTCCACTTCAACTCTGCTGACTTATAATGACACACAGACTCTGTCAAGGCATTGGCCTGTGTGTGTGTGTGTGTGTGTGTGTGTGTGTGTGTGTGTGTGTGTGTGTGTGTGTGTGTGTACCCATGCCTGCATGCATTGTATGAATATACATTATGACCATGTTTTAAAGTTTTGTTTTTTACAAGCACCAAAATGTAGAATACCTCTGTGTACATGTGCTTGTTCCTTGTGTGTGTGTGTGTGTGTGTGTGTGTGTTTATCTACCTTGTACATGTTGCAATATTAATGCTTGACAGGATTCTTTTGTTTCCTGCATGTTTGTTTTTCAGTGTTTGTGTGTGTATGTGTGTGTGTGTGCACCAGACACAGAGAAAATGTGTACGTCAGAGAATCTTCTCACTGTGCAAAAGACTACTGGGGGTGGGAGAGAGGGTCACTGTTTTGTCTCCTTCCTGGAAAGCCATTAAGTCCTTGCACGGGCGAGTAAAAAATTGCCGGCAGTAACAAGTGAAGTCTCTTTTCTGGCTTTGTCGCCCTCAGGCCTAATGACCAGTCCATGTCTTTATCAGACTTAATGTGCAATCTTGCACACAGTTAATTAAAAGACAATTAATGAGCACCAGGTCTTATCACCACTCCTGTAACCCTCAGAGGTTCAGTGTGTGAGTGTGTGTGTGTGTGTGTGTGTGTGTGTGTGTGTGTGTGTGTGTGTGTGTGTGTCTACTCTTGTATCTCTAATGAACTGGTCTTGGTCTGGTCGCTCTAGTGCTTGTTCCCAGTGAGGCCAGTTCCATGATAGAGACGGAATATTGTGTGGATGGGCTGTGTGTGTGTGTGTGTGTGAGTGTGTGAGTGTAAGGGGTGTTGTGTGTGTGTGTGATACTGCCTGACAGGTGTAAGGGCAAAGGTCAGTCTGTGTGTAAAATCGTTTGACCTTAAACCTTATGTGTATATGCTCCCCCCCCCCCACCCTCTCTCTCTCTCTCTCTGTCACAAAGACACATGCACACAAACTCTCTCTCTCTCTCTCACACACACACATAAATCCATAAATCATTAATTCATAAATGGGCAACATAGAAACACACACACACACAGATAATCCACTCTCTACCATCTCCCTATGTAACATGACAATACTACTCGACCTTGACTTCCTGTGTCAAAGTCACAATGTTCCCAGCCAAAAAGGAGCTTCACAAGATTCTCTCTCTGTGTAAGCAGATCGGCTGATAGCACTTCTAAGAAAAATGGCAGAAAAGCATGCTGACAATAGATGTGACAGTATCCGTACTAGCACACACTCACATGCACACACACACACACACACACACACACACACAAACACACACTATGCATACACACCCACACACACACAACACACACACACATATAAAATGTTCCGAAAAGTGGTGACACATGACACATTTTCTTGATCTCGGTATGCAAGATCTGTCCCAGCCCCTCATTTATCTGACACCCAACACTTCTCCTTTTGTGTGGTGGTGAAATAACATGCTAATGTACAATAAATTCCCTTTTGTCGATCACTCACTTCTCCTTTTCCTCGACCTGAAGCATTAATGAGGCCAACATCTCAACCCAACTTCCTCTTTCTGGACGTAATCTTCCCGAAAGCCCTGAGAAAGTCAAAAGACTCTCACAAAGACTCTTTCTCTCTCTCGCCATCTAATCTTATCACGAAAACCCTTGGCTCATGCTACACTTTTCCTGCAGGTTTTAGGAAGACTGAGTCAGTGGATTGCACAACCCTGTATGGCTCAATACAGAGGAACAAACAGAGGGACAAACTGAGGCAAAAGGCACAATCTAACACAATCTAAACTGGAAAAATAACACTAACAGTCTACACTCAATGGGCCAACTGTCAAACATTTGATAGTGCCTGTGGCCCAAATCTGAGTGGTATGCACAGCTCAGCGTTGTGTTTAACAGCTCCCCTTAGCCGTTCCAAAACCAGCATAACCCACGGCTCCCTGGGCTTATTTCTCATTTAACTTACACCTTGCAAAGAGGAAAGCAACACTGACTTCAGTAACACTGGAGACTTAACACTGAGGGAATGAACACTGGTATAGCTAACACTGGGTTATTTAAAACAGACCTAATTAGCACTTCGATTAGTGAGGAGAGCTACACACAGACTTGTGAACACTGTATCTCATGGATGACATCAATTCCCCAAGAGACCACTAACCACAAGCACTGTCATCAGGGTCCAAGAGGATACATTCACCGCCCCAGCTGCCACTGACTACTTGTGTTAAGTTGTTTGGACGCTGTTAAGTGCCACTCTGGCCAACAATTTATAGTTACACCCAGTGAAGTGGCAGATGCTCTTCTCAAAGCAGAACTGTGTAAGAGAGGGCAGGCATTCTGCTGGTGGATTGAAGATGTTACACCCAGATAGTGCTGGTTCTTTTTGTCTTTGTCGAACCAGCAGAGAAAAAAAGATAAAGCATAGTGGGATATCCAATAGAAGACAGAGTGTTCAGCTGCAGTGATGTGAGTAGAAAAGCTTAATTTGTTCCTGTGCACCTCTGCTTGCATTCAATCAGCTGAACCCACCTCAGTCTACAAATGTCCCATGGAGACCCATCTGTCTACAGATCTAACAAGCCCACTCACAATCAAACCAGACAAAAGGAAATGTCTCGCATATGCATGTTGCTCAGCGTTGTATTAGGAGAGAAATTCCAATACTTCTCCTCTACTTCTCCTCTGTTGCTGTGAGTGTAATGTATCAGACACTGAGACACACTGTGATCTGATCACTAAATGGAAATTTTACTAAAAAAAAAAAAAAAAAAGTATCACAGCTGGCCTTTTAATGTGCTAAAACGGCTGGTGTTTGACCAGCGATTTATCACCCAGTTTCACCATGATGTGGTGACATGACACATGACTACCAGAAACACTACTGAGCACTCAAAATAAATGTGATACAATCCCACAGACGCAGAAATATAAAAAAGGCCACTTATTGCTACTTCAAAAAAAGGTGATAAAATCCCACAATATCAGACAAATAAAAAAAAAGGTCCACACAGTCATTCTCTGCATGAAATCCGTTACCGTAACTGGAAGAAGAAATGGGCAGACTGGCATATCACAGTGGCACAGGGTGGCATCACGAGGACGCTGGCACACTGAGTGGTGGGTGAGGTGAGGCACGCTCGGTTCCGCTTCGCTCTGTTCTCTGCAAGCGCTGCACGAGAACCAGGAAGCAGGCCTGTCCCGCAACCGCCAAAACTGACACTGCATGAGAGCCCTTCCATATGGACTGTGAAGTGTCCTTACATAATATCCCTCATCCAACACATTTCACCCTCTCTCACATGCTATTATTCGTCACTTCTTTTATTTACTGTTTCCATGTGAAAGCACCTTCTTCATTCATGTTCAGTACATCTACATTGATCTCTTGGTTTTAGCTCCTCCAAAAGAGATCTCAGTACCTTAGGTACATTAGGTAATGTGTGTCAATTAACCACTGTGCTATCTGGTGAGCCTCACTGGGCACAAGAGACAAGATCCTCTCAAGATCTACACTTTCCTTCCACAGTATGGCATCTCAGAGTGTCATTGTGATCGTTACAAAACCTCTGTGTGTGTGTATGTGTCTGTGTGTGTGTTTCATTCTTATCGTTTGTCACTGCTTTAACAAGACACACACACACAGGTGCTACCACTTCTAGATGTCAAGAAGCAAATGCCTCCCAACACACACATCACAAATTCAGTCCAAACACATATTTTCCACAGCCCCTCCACCTCCATACCCCATGCCTCCTCTTTCTCTCTCTCTCTCTCTTTCTCTCTCTCTCTCTCTCTTTCTGACCTCATCAATAAAAGCCCTTGAAAGACCCCCTCCGACAGGAAGAGGACAAAGACTACTCGACTTATTGATTTGCTTGTCACAGTCATTTACGCTCACCGGCATCCGGGGAGGCCTGCGTCGTCGTTCGACACAAAACACAAGCAGACCTCTAATGAGATGAATAAATAAATGAAGAGGTACTGTAGTCTATGTGTGTAAGGATGGGCGTATTCCTGCTCATGCTCGGTGGGGCCCGCCGGCTTTGTTCTCTTTTGGTAATTGTCCTGGAGTCGTCGAGAGATGATGTTTGTCTGATAAGATGATTAATCTGCTTCTCCATCTGGGATGATCACGGTGCCTCCAGACGGATGGTTGACATGCCGGAACAAGGAGTGACATGTGTATATGCACACACACACACACACACACACACACACACATGCCTGCACACACACACACATGCCTGCACACACACACACACACCTACAGATATTCACACAAACATGTGCATACACACATTTATATATAAAGTATACATTATACTTAATCACACCCACCCACACACAAACACACATACACACACACACACACACACACACACACACAGATAGACCTCCCTGTTGTGTGCATGCCCACAATCATTTCTCCACGTTATTTCTCCCTTTAAACAAAACTACAGTGTGTGTTGGAAAGGGAGGAGTAAGCTTCGATCTGGCTGTTTGTCTGTACAGAAAGTGGATGCAAACTCCATCTGCATACTGTATGTCTGAGTGTCAATATAATGAAATAGAAAATGTGATCTGGGGATTAACTGAAATATGGTGTGTGTGTGTGAGAGAGAGAGGGAGAATGGGAAAGAACAGACTCTCTTGACTATAACAACACTCAAGCATCCCTTCTGGGCCACGGATCTCTTAGAATAGAAACATAATGAGGAGTAGCTGTTGCAGTACCACACACACACACACACACACACACACACACACAAGTGTGCACACGCACACTCAATCACACTATGATAGTCATGTATCTTCTTATATGAGATATAAAGCACCATTAAAAGTAAATACAAACAAATATCCACATGCAATTACAGACTGTGTGTGCAAATGTAGGATGGCAGATGCATTAATTGAGACAAATGAGAATCCGTACTGATCGAGGTGGCGGACATTACACCTTCAGGGTGACGGGACTGTGTGTGTGTGTGTGTGTGTGTGTGTGTGTGTGTGTGTGTGTGTGTGTGAGTGAGTGTGTGTGCGTGGACCCTGAACAGTTAAGGGGACCAATTACTCTCAATAGACACCATAACAATCTGCTGGGAAACCTCAGGGGAAGAGAGAGAGAGAGAGAGAGAGAGAGAGAGAGATGGGATGAAAGAGAGAGACACTGAGGGAGGTGGAGAGAGAATCCGAGAGGCATGGGGGGAGGTGCCATGTACAAGGAAACATTTAATTACAACAGACAGCTGCATCCACTCCACAGTCCCTGCCAGAGACTGGAGAGAGATGATGGGTGCGGTGGAGAGAAAGATAAATAGAGAGAGAGAGATGAGTAGTATGGCTAATAGCAGGGGAGGATAGATATGGTTTGCATAGGATAAGAATAGTATGGTTATTGGAATATCAGAGAACAGTATGCATGACAAGAGAGAATGGCAGTATGGTTTGCACAGGATGAGAATAGTAACTTGAAAAAGTAGTCTGAAATATAACAAATCAAAAATATTATTTTGATTCCATGAACCTCTACCAAGCTGTTACAAAGTCAGTTTATGGTCAAAATCGGACTTTGGCATGGATTTCTATTTTAGTGTAAATAAGGTTTGTTTTTTTTTTTTCTTTTCAAAAACTTTTTTCTTTTTCTTTTATTGAAAATGAGTATGAGAGAGCAACATCAAAGCCCCCCCACCCTGTTTTTACATTTTAGTCATAGGAAAATTAGTATTTGATTATGCCACTAAATGGCATACATTGTTGGCATATTTGATATAATACATGCTTATGCATGGGTCCAAAATATGTATGTGCTATGTCCACAATAGTAGTACTCATTTTAAAACAGTATGTGATAATTATGAAGAAACAAAAGTTTTAACTTTGAAAACTTGATAGATTTGGACAAAATTGTATATGTTCCATTTAAATCATTTATACTGAATGGATGTGGCCTTCGACATTACAGGGGTACTGAGCAAACTATTTATGCTTAATATGTAGTACCCAAGGGGTAGAAAGGTCTCTATATAGTTAAATTCAAGACAGGTGGAAATTTGGTGAGATATTATGTTTTGAAATGTGCTCTGCCAAATGGTTAAGCGCTAGAGAGTAGTATGCATGACAGGAGATGAGGATGATGGCAGACATTTGAAATGAGATTAAGAAACATTTGTATTTTCTCTTTCTTTCTTTCTTTCTTTCTTTCTTTCTTTCTTTCTTTCTTTCTGTCTTTCTCTCTCTCTCTCTCTCTCTCTCTCTCTCTCTCTTTTTAGGTATTTTGTACTGTAACATGTCTCTCTGACTCTTCAAACCCGAATCAGTGCACTACACTAAAGATGCGGGAGTGTTAGGGTCCTAGGGTTTGGTGTGGTATTTGTGTCTGTGCATGAAATGCCCTTGTGTGTGTGTGTGTATGTGTGTGTGTGTGTGTGTGTGTGTGTGTGTGGTTTACAGTGTTATTTTACAAAAAGGACACGATGCGTCACAGTGCATTACTGCTGTGGCTGTGTGGCCCCGGTTGACGCTCGCTGACAGGCTAAGCAGTCGGAGCTCCCTGGCATAATGAGCCCCGGTCCAGGGACTCCCACTCCCCCTCTCCCTCTATCTCTCTCTGTTTTTTTCTCTCTCTTTCTCTCCCCCCGCCTCTCTCTCTCTCTCTCTCTCTCTTTCCTGCTTGCCCCTGTGTTCTCCAGCCACTCAATTACCCAGCAGGCTTTTAGTGCCCCGGTACGGCAAATTACCCTGGGCCTTGTCCCCACTCACGGACCAGCCGCAGTTCAAGCGACTGGCTTTGTGGCCGTGCCACACTGAGCTGTACCGAGTGTGTGTCTCTTACACACAAACACACACATACACATACACACACACACACACACACGCTGAAATGGAAGGAACCAGACACAGACAGGGCGCACACACACACACATACTCACACACACACACATGCTGAAATGGAAGGAACCAGACACAGACAGGGCGCACACACACACACACACACAAACACACAGAGGCTTGCCAGCTGTGATGCAAAGGGTAATAAGGTTGTTTGAATGCCCAGGCCATTAGGCTAATACCACTCAAAAGCACAAGTATCAGGAAAAGAGAGAGCATAGGGGCATAAGGAGAGAGAACGCTAAAGACTCCCTCCCTCTCTCTCTCTTTCTTTCTTTCTGTCTCCCTCTATCTCTCTTGTTCTCCTGTATTATTTCCACACTTTCTCTCTCTCTCTCTTTTTTCTCTTCCTCTATTGTGTCTTGACCTGAGCTCTCAAGTGCTGTTTATCTGACTGCTATTAATCGTGGGGTTGGTTTGCAAATGAAAGCAGGGGAAAAAAGATGTAATGGCTCGCACGGGCAAAGGTGGACCGCAGATGCCATGATGCTGAGGGGAGAGGAGAGGTTGGCATCTTTCAGGCTATGAAGGCACTTAGCCAGGGCATCAGCTGGCTGAACCCACAGTGGCCAAAGATGCCTGTCAATCATGGTGTGTGTGTGTGTGTGTGTGTGTGTGTGTGTGTATTTTGTGTATGATTATTATATTATATTATATATATTATATTTGTGTTGAGAAGTTAAGATCACAGCAGAGGATTCTTTTTGTTTCCTCCCTGCTTGTTTCTCAGGCTGTTTGTGTGTATGTGTGTGTACAAGTATATGTGTGTACATGTGTAGGTGTGTGTGCATGTCCATGTATGTCTATCTGGGGTACATGTTTGCCAATGTTTGGTGTGTTATGACAGACAGACATCATGCCCCTGCGTGCTCGACCCAGGCCAAGAAAGCAAAAGCACTCAGTGTAAACAAGCACTGCCGACGCCAAGAGAGCTCAAACTGACAATCATAACGACTATTAGAGATGGGTAAAGGGGTAAAGTCAGAGGGCATCCACGGCTGGTTGGTGCCCCACACCAAGAGAGGGCCGATGCCAGCGCTGCTCATCCAGGTGGTTTTGGGGGCAGATGGAGTTGAAAAACATCTTGGGCTCTATTTTCACAGTCATATGCGCTTTGTCTCTCAATATTTATATATATATATATATATATATATATATATATATATATATATATACACATTTGCTTTCTGATGTGTGAGCCTGGCCTAATTATTTCACTATTTTCCTCTGTCCACAATTATCTTTGCTGAGTGTCATCCCTGCCTCATTCCAGCGGACTCCTCTCACCCTCCCCTCCTGAGTGGACTACAACACTACGGGAGGCCCATATCAGGACCGACTCCCCATCACCTTCCTGGACACCAATGCTGGGCCCGACTCCCCTTCCTGAGGCTTTGTGATTGACCCCCCCTCACAATGGCGCTGTCAAATGGACCCTGTTACCCTCATGACCCATCTCATTCCTTTGAGTTTGTCACTATGCCTGGCCGCTGCTACATTGTCCAGCCATAATTCCTGATAACCACCTATAGACTGACTACCATGTAATGTAAAAGTGGGATAATACTCTATTATGAACTATTATGAACCTTAGCTAAAACCATAGGCAACTTTTGGCAAAAAAAGAACATCCAAACAGTGCCGAAAGCGGTACAATGATGTTAGAAGACGGGAGAAACAAAAGCTTTCAACACAAAGAAAAAATAAAAAACAAACGGGGGGTGGAGTTCCATCAGACAACGTGGAGCTGACGCCTGCAGAAGATATTGCTGCATCTACCCTCATCATCGATATTATAAATTAATAATATAGTGATATATGTGATGTACATTTATATTTCATATTTCCAGGGACTCCATAATTTTTTTCTCCACATGAAAAACTTTTTGTATAAACACTGCTGCGCGCTCCTGCTGATGAGAGAAGCAGGGTCTGTGCGCATTGTGCACGCTTTCATATCCCAGAGCGCTGTGCGCCCCTAAAATAGCTTTTCAGCAATGTGCAACTGACGACAGACCAGGGTTTTGTTGGTCACTGGCGGATTAAATTTTTGCGTCCTTATAATAGCATCTGGCACGCTTTGCGCCAGACCACACCTCTTCTTTTCGCTGACACACCCGTGACGGCGCAGTGTCATCTGCTATCTAGACAACGTGATTTTTTGCCTGAAAAAATGAACGATGTGCTGGCACAGAATAGTAATGACACTATGCGCATGTCGCGAATGCACAGTGCACCGCGGCATGATAGGGCCCCTGGAGGGCAAAGGACACTAATCAAGCCGGCCTAAGTCCTCAGGTCTCTCCTTGAAGAAAGGGGCATTCTAAAGAAAGTGGTGGTTAGGGGCAGTTGTGGTGCAACCTGCCACAATGTCCATGTTCATACCACAACTGGGTGCATGTTCCCCCACACTTGTGGGTTTGTATCTGACTCATGGTCATTTTCCCAATCCCACCCCATCTCTCTCTCTCTCTCTCTCTCTCTCTGTCTCTCTCTCTCTCTCAGAATATTGATCATGTCAATCTTCACTGTCCTATCTGAAGAAAAGCCAAAACGCCTGATATATAAGATATATCAAAACTGCACTGACTGTCATATGACATTTCCAAAGGTCTGCAAACTCAGTCATGTAAAAAGGAACAGGGTCAAAGGCTTTATGTAATAGACTCTTAGTCTTTTCAACAAAAAGGACCCAAAGCTGTTTATAAAGTCATGCCTCACATTCACACAGTCTGACAGGAGGAGACATCAGTACAGTTTAGGGTTCA
>JAIFZK010000022.1:14320000-14327500 GCA_027481765.1 Tenualosa thibaudeaui
ACAAAAAAGGGGGAAAGGTATCTCCACTCTATACTACCAAAAGCAGAGACCGACTCAAGTGTGTGGTAAGACACTGAACATGGGCCCAATATTCTGGGTGGATTAGATAAGGGATTGGTTCTTGCTGACATCCCATACAAACTCAAGACGGATCTACATGCCTTTACGGTTCAATAGTATATTAGAGAGTGGATGAATGACAACAACCATGTGCTTTATCTGTTGAACAGAGTGACAGACAAACAGAAAGAAAGAGAGTGAGAGAGACCCCACTACACCATTTTAGTCCATTAAAATGCAACATTTACATTTACACAACATGCAATGTGCCATTACAATTGCAACAATAAAACAGCTACAAAATGGCATCATTTTTCTTTTCTTTTCAAATAGTGGCAATGATGCAAAAACAATCATCCGATCAATCAATCAATCAATCAATCTATCTATCAATCAAGAAACAATACACACCTAAACACACCACATTTCATATCAATCAAATGGTAAAAAGTTCTCTGCTAATGCTTGGGTCTAATTTGTAGGGGACATGGGTCTGTGTTGGGGCATGTCTTCCAAATGGCTATTTGCAAAGACTACAAGAGCTTTAGTAGAACTAAGACTTTGTGTTTGTAGTGGATGAATCATCTTGTTCTATCCCTTGTAACTCCAGAGACATTATTGCAGCTTTTGATTCATTTTCTTACAAAACTGTGTTCTGTCTTAAACCCTTGTTTAGGGAGCTTTTCTTGTGAATTGAATATCGAATGGACACACACACACACACACAAAGACACACACACACACATGCAAATACACATATAAACATAAGCATAAACTTAACTCTCTCTCTCTCTCTCTCACATGCACACACACACACACACACACATACACAGAGGGGATGACATTTTCTGACCTGTCCTGTGTAAGACACAATATTAAATCTATGACAAAGATTACAAGATGCTGTGACATGCTAAAGACCAGCTAGAGAAACCAAGCAAGCAACAGGCTTAAATCTGCTAAAGACACACACAGTATCAGTGTGTGTGTGTGTGTGTGTGTGCTCTTAACACTGTCGAGCTGCTGCAAGCGAACGATTAGCAGACGTGGCCATTACCGTTGGAACTACATGCCATACCCTCAGCTGCCTCGGCTCACTAAGGCCATCAACATCAAAATCAGCAGCGGCTAAAAAGCCCCCTTCGACGCACACACACACACACACATACACACACACACACACACACACACACACATACAGACACACACAAACATACACATTTCAGCCAGTCACTTCCAGTGTTCCGCCCCAACATTGATTTCCTCCTTCAGTACCCCATTGTGATGGCCGGACCCCTCGCCAGGAAAATAGAGGCCTTTCCCCTGTGAATGCTGTTTACCCAAATCACTCACCTTCACTCCAAGTGAAGCTAAGGACCAGTATATGTGAGTGTGTGTATGAAGTGCTTTGAAGAGTGTGGAATGGAAGTCTCCAGGGTCTATATTTCATAAATCAAGCACCATCTCAGCATCAGCCGACAGACATATTTAAGTGCCTTAGAGTGAATACTTTTTCATGATGTCTGCTGAGAATGTGTGTGTGTGTGTTTGCGTGTGTGTGTGTGTGTGTGACTACCTTGAGAGTGTGTGAATCACTGCCTGGGTGTAATATTGTTTTTTAAATTTCTTAAGAGAGGTCTTATCAGAAGTCAACAGGTGTGTATGTGTTTTTTTGCAAAGATACTTCAAGACAGTCATTCGCAAAACGCTTGTGACAGCTGAGCTCTGATAGATAAGGAATCTGATTGACAACACAGACGCACACAAGCTCACACACACACATGCGTGCACACACACACAATAATACACATGCACACTTGCGTGCACACACACACACACACACACACAGACACACGCACTTACACACACAAACACACACACACTCACTCAAACCAAAGCCTTGGCAAGATGAAAAGAGGGGAGAGCAGGAGAACTTTGGATGGCTCGGGGACCCTTGTGAGGCCGTGGTGTTATCTCATTGGAAAAGGCTGGCAAAAACAACACTGATCTTTCCTTCCTATTTTTTCTCCTCTCCATCTGTCTCTCCCACTCTCTTCCTTTCACCCTGTTCTCTCATCACATCTCCCTCTATCTCTCTTTCTCTCTGTATCACTCTTTTCGCCTCTCTTTTCTTCTTGAGGCTGTCCTCGAAACCCACCTGCTGTAAGTGGATCCCCACCATGTATTCTCTACTTACATTACACTTCATCACTCTCACTGTGTATGTATGTGTGTGTGTGTGTGTGTGAACAGAGAGAGAGAGAGAGTTTGATTATATTTTATTCTATTTTATTTTTAATGAATTGTACATATTTTATTGTACTATTTATTAACTGTGGCAATATGAGTCCTCTCTTGAGAGAGAGGAGGAAAGAGTGTCTGTCTGTGTCTCTGTTTCTCTTCTTCAACTGCACTTTTCTCTATCCCTTGTTATTTGTGTTTCTGCTGCTACTGGAACTCATTCATTGGTGGGATGCACAGACATCATAAACTTCCAAGCAAGGTGCAGCCAATCCCGTTCTGACCAGCACTGAATTAGACTCCTGTTTACTGTGAGATTAGCCTTCCTGGTTAGTAAACCCCCCAAACATGCCTCAGTGAGTCTAAAAAGACAAAAACCCTGTGATAAAGACAGAGAGGGTAAAAACGGAGCGAGAGGCACACAAGTTAGACTTTTGCAAAAACCTTTGCAATCTATTTTTGCGGGGGAGGGGGAGAAGGGAGAAATCCTCCTTTATGCAAACCAGAGTTGAGTTCGCATAGGCTGACACCAAAGCTCATTGAAAAGTTTATGTTGTGACATAATGTGGCAGTCCCACATATGCAAATCAAATACTCCCACAGTGGCACATTATGTCGCTCTATCTGATAAAGGTGTATTAAAGGAGAATTCGGTGTGAATCAGTCAATAGCCCTGTTGTTCAAGACCACTCAATGCTGTCTGTAAGAAAAAGAACCAGTAAATTTATGGCAACATAGTCTAAATAACAAACACATGTTAACTGAATGGGGCATAGCGGAATGAATGAAATTGCTGTGCCCCATTCCCTTAGTGTTAGTATTGTTTCATTCTTTTCTCTCATTCTCTTACCAACAGCATTGTGTGACCTTGAACAACAGGGCTATGGATTGATTCACACCGGATTTCTCCTTTAAGCAAGGGAAATTTGTCTTTGCACTGTCTTTTTCTCATCCTCTACTTCTCTCTCTCCCATTCTCATTCTCTCCTACTCTACCCCTCTCTTTCTCTATCTGTCCCCTCTCTTTCTCTATCTGTCTTGCTCCAAAAGTTTCTGTGTGCCATCCTGCCCCCCTCTCTCTGGGCATGCATTAGTGCCACCTTCTCAGAGATCTCACTTACACATACTGTACACGTGTGTGAGTGTGTGTATGTGTGTGTGTGTGTGTGTGTGTGTGTGTGTGTGTTTGCGCATACAAGTTTATATTTTATGTGTCTGTCTGTGTCTACGACATTGGCTGTGTTTGTGTGTGTGTGTGTGTGTGTGTGTGTGTGTGCGCATACAAGTTTATATTTTATGTGTCTGTCTGTGTCTACGACATTGGCTGTGTTTGTGTGTGTGTGTGTGTGTGTGTGTGTGTGCCTGTGTGAAAGTAGGAAGGATGCACTTGATACCCTGCAAGAACCCATAATGAGGAAGTGGAGAGGCCAAGGGCACTATGGCGACAGAGTGAGTGAGAGATGAGAGAAGAAAAGAAAAAAAAAACAGAGTAAGAGAAAAGACACAATAAGGCTGGGGGGGGTGGGGGGGTCGTCACCCTCTTGGAACCGTAATTTAGCTGTCAAAGCAACACCTCACCCACCCACCCTGTTACCCGTTATCCCCTTTAGAAGAGAGAGAAAGAGAGAGAGAGAGAGGGAGAGAGAGAATATCAGAAGGAGAAGGAGAAAAGAAAAGGATAGTGAGAGCAAGCCAGAGGGGAACAGAGGGAAACTGTAATTGCCATGTTACTGAACACGTCTTCCTCCACTACCTTGTTACTGTCATGACAGTAACATCTCTCTCTCTCTCTCTGTGTATGTGCCATGCACCACTGGGAGAACTAACCCCTGGGCTTGCCCTGAGCTTAAGAGGGGTTACTGGGGGAGCAGTGACTGGATGGTGTATGTGTGTGTGCGTGTGTGTGTGGGGGGGTTTAGCTAGCAGGGCCAACACGGAGGGAGGAGGGGAGTTAAGTGTGACAGACAGTCTGAGGAGAGACAAGAAAGGAGGGTAACACTTCATAATAACAACAGTCCTGAATAAACCATTAATAAATCATTACCAAACCAGTAATAGGTATGAATGAACAAAAGATTACTTAATAACAATTCCAAAACATATATAAATGTTTATGAAAGATAGTTCATGTGGTTGCTCATGTGATGGTTACAGTATGCTTACAAATGATTTGTGCAGTCTTTTAGGGGATTCTTACAACATATCCCTTCATAAATAAATAACATGTTAGTTAGTCCATGTTAATAAATCCTTCTTGTTCAGAGCTAATAATGGTTTTGTTAACAATGTACTAATTAAATGTATTGTTAAGTGTTATCGGTGATTAGTAGCCATTCTAACACCACATAATCCTTCTGCTCAACATCACATTTCTCTTCAGCACAGTCAGGCTGTTTACCTTAGGTTTACCTTAGGTCTCCTCTAACAATGTTTTGGCTTGGCAATCATTGAACAGAGGCCACAGGTGTGCCCAATATTTCGAAAGAAAAGTCCACGGGGAAGGAAATGTATGCCAACTGAGGGATTCCAGATGCTTTGCACAAAGTGAAATAATGTGAGGACGTTTGGTGGGATAAAAGAAAAAAAAGGACAGATGAAGAAGTGGAAAGAATGAACTGACTAAGGGCCAATGAAAAGAAAAATGTCAACATTGCTTGAGAGTCAATAGCAACCCTTTTTATGAGGGGCTGGTGATGCATGAAAAGTGTGTGTGTGTGTGTGTATGTGTGTGTCTATGTGTGTGTGTGTGTGTGTGAGAGAGAGAGAGAGAGAGAGAGAGTGTCTCTGTGTGTGTCTGGAAAAAACAAAAAGCAGTTGAGTATGCTGTTGATGCATGTTTATGTCTGTGCTTGGGGATCTGGGGGGCAGAATGAAGGGACAGGAAGGTTAAAATAGTCAGACAGACAAACAAATGCACACACATACACACACACACACACAACACATACACTTGAGCATTTAGATACTAAGAAGAGTAGTGGGCGCAAAGGTGAGAGGCTCAGGCTGAGGAGTGGGAGTGCAAATGCACACACAAAAAACACACACACACACACACACACACACACACACACAGCCCAGACGAGGCACAGCCGCTGCGTGGCCGTGCGCGATGCCGTTGAGAAACAGCGTGATCGCACGAGGCCTGCTCACGCCCGCCCGCTCCTCACGGTGTTTACTAATGAGACGCCTCTCACTGCTGACCTGCTGACTTTATCTAACCGTGTGAGCACACACACACACACACACACACACACACACACACACACACACACAGGGGCAGACACACAAATACATGCACAAACACAGAGGTGTGAGCACACACACATACATATACACACACACACACACACACACATACACACTGACAAACAAACTTTGGATAGCTTGGACAGGTAGACATACACACATACACATACTTTCATACAGACTACAGCTCACAATTATGGAAGCATACAACATATTCGCAGATGAACAAAATAGACATAAACACACACACACAGACACACACGTCCAATCTTTTTTCAGCACATACTGAGATGCCTAATCTTACATGAAAAGAAACACTCAAACAGATGTCCATACACAAACTGACACACACACACACGGACAAACACACACACACTTTCATGCATGCAAACTTACGCAAAAATATGTTTATACAGTGTACGCTCACTTAAAAACCCATCAAGCCAACCACACAGGCACAAAGAGAGAGACAGACAGAGAGAATCATCTTTATAACCGATCACATACACACACAGAGACAATCATCTCTATACATTCTCCATAATCATCCATACAAGCACACACACACACACAAAAACAAACACACACACACACACACACACACACAAAGCAGCTGTGGCCCTCTAAAAGCTCCAAACTTTCACCTGTTCGCAGTAAAGAGGCCTGTGATCGAGACACACCTGTAATCCCCTGCCACATGCAATCCATCACGCTTGCTGAACTTCACAGGGGATTTGAATTTCAATCACAACCACTCCTGCACACACACTCACACACACACACACACACACACACACACACACACACACACACACACACTCACACACACTCTATTCTCTCGCCCTGTTCTCGTTCAGCCTCTCATTCTGTTTAGTGTTCACACCATTACCTGGCAAAACATGTGTCCGATCTACTCTTAAACATACTTATACTTGGATGGCTATTCCAAGTTATTTCAAAGCAGAAAAAGGTGATGTTTGAGAGTGATATGGATGAAACTAATGGATGGCCATATTGCCTCACACACACACACACACACACACACACACACACCTAAACACGCAAAACAATCACTCTACAAGAGTACAGATAGCTTTTCAATATACCAAGAAAAGAACAAAGAGAGGACATACATACACACACACGCACGCACACACACAAAAAAGAGAGAGAAACAAATACAAACACACATACCCCCCCCACACACACACACACACACACACACACACAGAATGTAGATTTGGTCATTGGTCTCCACAGGCAGTAAATGGCTTGCGCAGACCAGGCGTCTCCTGCTGAAAGCATTGCTGGGGAGATCAGCCACTGGCTGCAGAGACAGGAACAAATGTGAGCAGAGCGATGATGGGGATGACGGCGAGGCTGTTTGACAAGGAGGGAGCAGCGAGCAGGAGGGCAAGGCAAACGCACGCAGAAATAGCTCATTCGCCAGACGTTTTCCTACCCCCACCAACCAACACCACCTCCCTACTTCTACATCTCTCTCTCTCTCTCTCTCTCTCTCTCTCTCCACTTCCCTTTCCCCCTGCTACTCTCTCTCTCCTTCTTTCTCCCTATCCATCTCTCTCTCTCATGCGCTCTGTCTCTTTCTCTCACTTTCCTTCTCTGTCATCTGTATTTCTCACTCTCTCTCATCTTCTCTTCTCTTAAGTGCCCTTCAAATTGGCCCTATCACAACACCCATCATAACTCGGGGCCTTCAAAAAGGGAAAGTGCACAGTTTGAACACACACACAAACAAATACACAAACACACACACACACACACACACACACACACACACACACACACACACACACACACACACACACCTTGACAAGTGTGTGGAAAGAACACAATAAAGACAGAACGGAGAGAAGGGCAGACGACATTATAAATGGAGCTTTGTGTGTAGGTGTGTACACACACAAACAACATACACATGTGGACACACATG
>JAIFZK010000022.1:14332500-14350000 GCA_027481765.1 Tenualosa thibaudeaui
TGTTGAAAGTTTTTAGCTGTGTGTCTGTGTGCTTCTCCGTCCATGTATGCATGTGTGTGTGTGTGTGTGTTTGTGTTTTAGGTATGTTTATACTGGCCAAAATTTACTAATTAAGATACTAATTAATATCAAATCTATATGAACCTACAGTGTATCTACGTTAATCTATCAATCAATCTATCTATCTATCTATTCAAATCTGTGCGTTTGTCCATGTGTCTGTAAACCAGGTTTCTGACTCCATGTCTTTGTGTGCGTGTGTGTATCTGTGTGTGTGTGTGTGTATCCGTGTGTGTGTGTGTGTGTGTGTGTGTGTGTGCGTGTGTGTGTGTGTGTGTCTGTGTCTGGTGGGTGTGCATACATATGTCTACAAAAATACTTCATTTCAATACACACACTCACCATCTCAACGCAATTACAAGCTTGCAGCATCACCAAGAATTGGATTACTTGAATAGCGGCCAATTGCCTGTTTATATGATAATGCAATTGCAAAGAGGAATAAGAACCTCCACTGCATACACACAAACACACACACACACATACACCATGGTATAAGGTGTCTTGTCACTATCAACATGAACACCTGATTTTTAAGTAGTACAATCATAATGCCAACAATTTTGCAGCAAACCCATCATGGCTTCAGTATTTCCATACTCCCATACAGGACCATTTCCAGCACTGTCTAATCTTCACACATCTACACTGACAAACAAAGGAATGGAAGAATTGCATGCTTTTGTGATTTGCATTTAAAGTTTTTTTGTACACAGCTTTTGCTGTAGAATGACCTCAGTGAACATCCCCCAAGATGCATCTGCACTGAAGGTAAACAAGCTGCATTGTTTCCTGTCCCTATAACTGATAGTGCTCGACCCTTCTGTCTCAGGGGCTGCGGTGAGTACCAAGCAGGCCACAGCCTGAATAGCTTGGGATGTTATCTCCATTTAAGTAGAACGAGACTGTATGGTGAGTGGGACAAAGGAGGGACCAGGGAATGCTGTGTTGGGAATAGGGACTACCGGGAATTCTGCTGTGGAAGTGGGACGGGGTCACATAGACACAGAGTGGGAATAATGTGACGCAGGGGCATATTGGTCGTAGCGGTGACTTGAGGGAATACGGAAGAGGGCCCACAGTGCTGCGGGACAATCTGTCACCCTACAGAGAGAGTCTGGATGACAGATGACGAGAACCCACTCCAGCACAGGGAGATGGAGAGGAAGGGGGGGGGTGTAGAGAGAGAGAAAACGACAGATCCCACTGAAACCTAGACAGGGGGAGAGGAGAGAAGAAAGAGGAGAAAGAGAGAGAGAGAGAGAGAGATCCCGCTGGAATTTGGAGAGAGACAAGAGGGAGAGGGACATGGAGAGAGGTAGTGAGGGAGGAAGGGAGAAATAGAGAGAGGTGGAGATCCCGCTGAACAAAGACAGAGAAGTGAGATAGAGAGAGACTGAAGATGGTAGAGAGAGAGTTGGACAGGATTTGGCAGACCTGAGATTGTCATAATCACCTTTCAATGGCAATCAATGACATTTCTGAGATGGTTTATTGGTGTTTGTGTGAGGTATGGGGTACTCACGTTATGTGTCAATACACAGGTTATTGTCCATGATAGTTCATGAGGGAATAAGGCTTTAGGCATCCAAACACTCAATTCCCTAGGTCACCCACATGACCAGAGAGGGTAAAAGCGGAGTGAGAGGCGCAAATATTTGACAACTTGCATTTAAAGTTATTTATTTATTTATTTTTTGGTACACAGCCTTTGCTGTGGAATGACCTCAATGAACATCCTCCAAGATGCATCTGCACTGAAGGTAAACAAACTGCGTTGATTGCTGTCCCTAACTGTTAGTACTCGAAGATCATTTAAAAGTTTATGTTGTGACGTAATGTGACACTGACTTATTGAAACACAACATGCTCTATCTTGGACAGTATTCAGTGATCCTTGGTATGACTGCATGTTAATTAAAGAGTGTGTTCTTGGCTTGGTAGCTGGCAACACTGGGTTGCATGATGTTTAAATCTCCTTGAAGCCGTGAGATGGGTGAGTCGGGTGAGTTGATGGTCTAAACTATATTTAGAAAACAACATTTTACATTTCACAGCCTGGTGGACTGGATCATGATTTTTCAGATTTCTCTGTGTGTGTGTGTGTGTGTGTGTGTGTGTGTGTGTGTGTGTGTGTGTTAGTGTGTGTCCACCTCCGATAGGATCAGTGTGATCTGTAGTCATGTGTTGCAGGGATGAGTTTTATTACTAAAAAAAAAAAAAAACAATTACAAGGTCCACAGTTATGCATGTCCTCTGTTGTCTGTGGATTAACCTAGGGCCAGAGTAACAATTGGTTTAAGGTTTCCATTCCCATTACTCAAAGTTATTGAACTTATTGGCATCTAACAGTCAAGGAAATAGGAGAGATTTTTTTTTTGTTATGCAATTACTTGTTGTCCATCACACAAAGGTTATATTTCTGTCCTGTGATAGTGTGCAGTTTAGAGGAAAGGCAAGCAGTCCATATAATCGCTTGTGATTATATGTGCATTATAATACACATAGATACTCGTTATAAATTTGTTAATTATTATGTATTTGGTCTTCTGATAAGTTTTGGTAAGAGCGTCATGCCTCAGTTTAACTCAAAATCCCATGCGGGTTATGCTCCCCAATGCTGTATGTGATCTTGTGGAGTCAACACGGGTGCATACATACATACAGTTCTAAATCACATACGTTCACACAGGAAGAGACTGAAAGTGCGTGTGTGTGTGCGTGTGTGTGTGTGTCTGTATGTGTGTGTCTGTGTGTGTGTCTGTGTGTGCATCTCTGTGTGTGTGTCTGTGTGTGTTTGTATGTGTGTGTGTGTGTGTGTGTGTGAGAGAGAGAGAGAGAGAGAGAGCATGGTGGAGAGTACACAAAAGGCCCAATCTCCCTCCATTCTCTGGCATGTATTTACACTACAGGGCAAAGTGTAGGTAAACATGGCCTTTGTAAAGCAGCACAGAGAGAAACAGTATGTCTCAATATGCGTTTGTGTGTGTGTGTGTCTGCAAGATACATTCATGGCTTAAGCCGACAAAAGTAGTCTATTTCAAACAGATGACCAGTGCACACTAGCAGTGTTTACAGTATCGAGCAAACACACACACACAGCACACAGACACAATCACATACACACACACACACACACACATACACACACACATTGATGAGGAGACAAGATAATACAAGACAAGATAAACTGACATGGAAAACAAGGAAAAGTCGCAGAAGATGTATACTACTCTACTTCAAACAGAACACTCTCTCTCTCTCTCTCTCTCTATTCTCTCTTTCCCTCTGGACAGCCCAATACAGGAAAAGAGGATGTTACATCAGCGCCAGGAGGTCAGAAAGTTCATCACATCTAACACAACTTTTACTGCTCGACGACTTCCTGTTACACGACATAACTTCCTGTCTGGACCGCCTGCATCCAGTACCCCCTTCCTCCCCCTATCCAGATGGAGACGCACATTGTGAGAGTGAGGGGTCAGAGGGCGCGGCATCATGGCGACACAAACTTGCCGCAATAAAGAGCGAGGGACAAAAAAAAAAAAAAAAAGACGCTGCCTAAAGACACAATGTTGCTGGCTGTTTGGGTTAGCCCTGAACAGGAAATGATGTGCTAGAGAAGCTTGTACATAAACAAAAAAGGGGAACAGGACATGTTTCAGGAACTCTGGGAATGATGGAAACACTAGGTTTTCTTTTTGCAGGCCGCAGGCAGAGACAACGCAAGAAACGCCATCCCACGCCCCCAAACACCTCAGCACCAATTTAAAGACAAGGATGACAGGGGCAGAAAGAGAGAAAGACAAAGTGATGAGAGACTCTGAGAAAAAGAGAGAACAGAGAGTGAGAGAGAAAGAGAGAGAGAGGGACAAAGACTGAAAATAAATTGGAGAGCAGCTCATGTTCACATAAACACACACACACACACACACACACACACACACACACACACACACACACACACACACACACACACTCAATGGCTGGCTATTTTTCTTGGAGAGAGCAGGGAGCTCCAGCCCATATGTCATACAATAGTCATACTGTGTCATACTGTGGAGCATGCAGCTTGAGCGTGCGTGTGTGTGTGTGTGCGTGTGTGTGTGTGTGTGAGCGTGACATAGGGGAGAGAGAAGTAGTGTGACTTGTGTGTGTATGTGTATGCGTTTCTGTGTGTATGTGTGTGGCTCGTTTTTATGGTTGACTGCATCAACAGATGAGAAGGGCAACCATGACATGGAGAAGCCTGTACATGTGAGTGTGTGTATGAGAGTCCCTTAGTGTGTTTGAGCGTGTGTATATTTGTGTGCGTGTGTGTGTGTTTATGAGTTGTGCAAATGAACACGTTTGAATGTAATGCAGTTGCGTGTGTGTGTGTGTGTGTGTGTGTGTGTGTGTGTGTGTGTGTGTGAGGGTCTCTAAGGGCCTGTGCTCTCAGCTGGGCCTATGTGTTGTTGCCATGGCATCGCACAAAGGGCCGACTCCCCTGTCTCTATCTGGCCTACTGCCCTGTCCTCAAGTCCATATCCCTTTGGCCGGAGAAACACACAAACCCACACATACACACACACACACACACACACACACACACACACACACACACACACACATAGAATATGTGCACACGCAATCACTCTAACAGCAATCTCTATCATCTTACTTTCATTTTGCAAGGAAATTAATTTTTAGACTCTCTCTCTCTCTCACTCACTCTCTCTCTCTCTTTCTCTTTCTCTCTCTGCCTCTCTTTGTCTCTCCATCCATCTCCTCATCTTCCTGATCTCTTCCTCCATGTGTTAGCTCCATGCTGCATCTGATCTGGGTTTTGAGTCCTGCCCTCACTGCCTGTGCTTGTCTGGGTGACTTGGTTTGTTTTCCTATGGCTTTCCATGGGACTTATGTACACACACACACACACACAGTGTGTAAGCATCTGTGTGTATGTGTGTATGTGTGTGTGTGTGTGTGTGTGTGTGTGTGAGTGCATGTGCGTGCGTGTGTGCATGTGTGTAAGAATCTGTGTGTGTAGGTGTGTGTGTGTGTGTGTGTGTGTGTGTGCATGTGTGTGTGTGTATGTGTGTGTGTGTGTGTTTGTGTGTGTGTGTGAGGGATGAGCCTGGCCCAGCATGGCCATCCCTTTTGCCCTCACGTCTGCTCTCAGCAGAGGTAGGTCACCGAGTCGCACTATTGGCTACTGAGGCGTGACATGCCAAACCCCATTGGCCAGCAAGGCTGGGTAGTCATGGAAACAAAAGGGAAGTGAATGCCCCTCTGCTCCTGATCCCCATTATGAAGCCACTGATAGACAGTACAGCTGGGGTTTGGAACTGAAACTGAATGACGTGCGTGTCTGTGTGTGTGTGTGTGTGTGTGTGTGTGTGTGTGTGTGTGTGTGTGTGTGTGTGTGTGTGTGTGTGTGTGTGCGCGTGTGTGTGTGTGAAAGTTCACTTTACAGACATTAGACACATAGTGATTTCAAGTACTGATGCATTGACTATCCAGGGAAGCACAATTCTCTCACAGTGTGCATGCACACACATACTCACATACAGACACACACACACACACACACTCCTTACTTTCCACGGGCAGTAGAAAGCAGCCCAGACTGTGGGCTCAGACACCGAGGCAGAGCAGTAAAAGTTAGCAGTGAAAATAGACACTGACCTACAAACGGACCGCAAGACAGACTGGCTCGTCAACACTGGACCCACAGCCCATCAGAGAACAGCGGAACCCTGGAGACAAACCAAAACAGAGGGATGGCAGAGAGAAAGAGAGAGAAAGACAGTGAGAGGAATTGCACAAGAGAGGGAGTAAAAAGACAGAGAAGTTATATTAGACAGACAGATATTGTACATCTATCAGACAAGCCTTCTGGGAGCAGCTCTCCACAGGAGACCAAGACATGTATTCACGTATGGGCACATGCACACGCACACACACACACACACACACACACACACACACACACACACACACACACACACATACACAGACACACACATACACACACATACACAGACACATCTACACAACACCTGCACACACATACAAAAATGTGTAGCTACACACACATACACACACATGCAGACACACTCACACACATACACGCACGCAGAAAGAGAAACACCTGAGTGTGAAGTGCAGTATCTGTAATCTATGTGGAAACACCCCTAGGAGAAACCACTGAACACTCACAGTTACTCACTTCTACTCTCCCTGTCCTCTCTATTCTTCTGGTTTGTGTGGTTCTGCTTTCCATTTCTGTCTTTCTATCCTTCTGTCTCTCTATCAGTCTATCTCTCTTCGCTCATTTGTTTTCTTTCCTCTTCTTCTTCTCTTCAGCACCATCCAGCTACCCCCGCACCACACAGCACACATGGCAGAGTACAACCCTATAACACACACACACACACACACCACAGAGAAAGAGGGAGACAGAGTTTGAAAGAGAAAGAGAGATACACAGAGAGAGAGAAACTCCTGCTATGAAAAACACATACACACACACACACACACACACACACACTAAACACTCTCAGTCACACAAGCAAGCTTACACAACTCACAGAGACAGACATGCAAACAGACAAGCAGGCACATGCCTACACAACACACATGCTTGCACATTTACACAACACATACACAAACACACACACACACACTCACACACAGACACACACACACACATTCAGGCGTTTCCATTTATTACTATTTAAAAAGGTCACCATTTTCTCTGGCTGTGTGCCCCGCGCCATTGATAATTTTATGCATAAACAAATGGCAAATTTGTGCCGCATAAATATGCATTAGCAATTAATAATGCTGCGTCCGTGTGAGGGTCTGCCAGGTGCACGGGCACGGGTGCGGGCGCCAAGCAGGGGACGAGCTGGTGCCTTTGTGCCACCGCCACTCTCCAGCGCCCGCAACAATGGGCACACAATGGTTCTTCTGACGCCACCAAAATGAGGGCACTGTACGACTAGGGGAAAGGGGGAGAAGAGTTTTTTGGGTGTGTGTGTGTGTGTGTGTGTGGGTGCGTGTGTGTGGGTGCGTGTGTGTATGTGTGCGCGTGTATGCATTTGTCTGAAAGCAAGAGAGAGAGAGAATGTGTTTGTGTTTGTGTGTGTGCATGTGCATTTGAAAGTGTGTCGTGTGCTCGTGTGTGTGTGTCAGTGTGTGCGTATGTATGTGTTTAAAAAGTGTGTATGTGTGTGTGTGTGTATGAGTGTGTGTGTGTGTTTATTTGTGTGTACACACGCACACACACACAATTCGCATGCACATACACACACACACACACACAAACAATGTCTCAATGTGTGTGTGTGCATGCGAATGAGGTGCACTTCAGGGTGGGCATAGTCAAAAAGCAGACCACCTCTAAATAAGATCACCATCACCTAGGCGGCACCACGGCAACAACAATGCTGTTGTCTAGGGCAACAGAACACTGGTTGTGATGGTGAGTGTGGTGATGATTAAATTAAGGGCGCGGGCAGCCAGAGGGGTGAGGGTATTAATGATGCGCCCAGGGCGGGTGCCAGCGTGGCACAGACAGAGGCATGCCAACCAGTGCCAGGTGTGGGGAGGTGAAGGGAAGAGGGCTGGGACATGGAAGAGAGGGAGGAGGAGGAGGAGGAGGAGGAGGAGAAGAAGGATACAGAGATGAAAATGCAAAACGATAGACAGAACACAACAGACAGACAGACAGACAGAGAGCAGTCATATGTTTACAGTGTTTATACAACCATAGGCTATATGAATGGGCAACGTAATCTGATATCTAAAGAAAAGTGTTTTTTCTGTCTTTGAATGTGTGTGCTTCCTTGTGGTCTCTGTGTGTGTGAGCACTGATCTGTCTGTAGGTGGTTCATTCAATATATGTGAGTCTGTATCTGCTACCCTGTGTGTGTGTGTGTGTGTGTGTGTGTGTGTGTGTGTGTGTGTGTGTGTGTGTGTGTGTGTGTGTGTGTGTATGTGTATGCACAGGTACATGCATGCATGTTTGCAAGCAGCAGACAGCCCAGGAAAGGCACACCTGTTCAGTGAGTGAACACCTGGGAGCTGTCGCCTCTGTTTTCACCTGATCTCTCTACTGAAAAACCAACCATACACACACATACACACACACACACACACACACACACACACACACACACACACACACACACACAAAATCTCATTCTCCCTCTCTGTCTCCTGCACAAATAAACAACTGTGTCTAATGTGGACGCATGGCCACAACAAATAAAAAAAACAAGGCAACACACACACACACACACACACACACACACACAGTGGAGTGAAACAAAAGGACAGACACAGGCTATTGTGCACTATTGTCTGCAAAGCTTCAATAACAATCAGATCAGTGACGTAATGTGATGAAAAGAACATCACCTCCCTTTAGATCCTCAAAAAGACATGCAGATAAGGGAGGAAGGGAGAGATCAGGAGAGAAATGAAAGAAAAAAGAGAGCAAGAGAGAGAGCAAGAGAGAGAGCAAGAGAGAGAGAGAGATATCGTCTACCTACTTTCTTCCCTGCAGTGAGTTCAATGCTTTAGTGGTATTGTAATAACAGTGTAATACCAGTAAAGCCTATTTGAATAGAAATGAATTGAGTTGAAATGAGAGCAGACAGAGCATTGTGTAATCGTTTGTCTGTGTTTGGGATGAAAAACAAAAAAAAACGGAAAAGAAAAGAAAGGGTGACAGAGTGTGTGTGTGTGTGTGTGGTGTGTGGTGTCGTCTCTGGTATAGAGCGGTGTAGGGCTGGTGTAGAGGGGATTAACCACATTTCCCTAATCAGAGACCTCACAACATCCCGGCAATAATCACTGTACAACGACAACACATCTTTGTCTGTGTATGTGTCTGTGTGTGTGTGTGTGAGTGTGTGTGTATGTGTGTTTGTGTGTGTGTGTGTGTGTGTGTGTGTGTGTGTGTGTGTGTGTGTGCGTGTGTGCACTTGTGTGCCCGTGCATGTGTGTGTCCTGACAATAATCACTGCACGAGGACAACACATCTGCCTACTCCTTTCAGCCCTAATACAATAATAGCATTGAAACATCTGCTAATCACGCTCTGTGTAATCAAGATGGAGTGAGGAGGGGGTAATTCTGGGTTATACATCTGTTTCTGCCTAAACTGTGTGTGTGTGTGTGTGTGTGTGTGTGTGTATGTGTGTGCATGTGTGTGTGTGTGTGTGTGTGTCTGTCTGTCAGCTGCATGCGTGTTCCTTGTGTGTTCTGTGTGTGTTCGTGTGTGTTCTTTATGTGTTCTTTGTGTGTGCATGGCACATGTGTGAGTATATTATGTGTGTGTGTGTGTGTGTGTGTTTGTGTGTGTGTGTGTCCCACTTTTAAACTGACCATACTCCCCAGACCACAGACCTGTAGGCACAAGTTACTTTTGGGCTACACACTCACCTAGACAGCCAGACCAGAGAGGGCGGTACATTCATTTGAGGGGGGAGAAGTACGACTTCACTGAACCGTAAAAGCTTACACAAACTGAACGCCACAGAGTAGATGTACTAGACATCTAACCACACCTATAATGCAACAGATAGATAGCCTAGTACATTAGCCTAGCCACACACACAAACACCCACAGCCACACATATATACAACACACAGATAGGCTTAGAAAATGCAACAAATTAAGAGAATAAGAGAGAGAGAGAGAGAGAGACAGAGGAGGGAGGCGGGGAGAGAGAGACTAGCCATTTTTTCCAATGTTTTCCACATTTAAGCCTTGTGTATAATTTTTGCTTTGATAAAAATAAACAAAAAATGCCAAGCTCTCTAAACTGACCTTGAGGAACAGAGACCTTCAGCGGAACATAGAAGACAACCAAAAAGAGAGGAAGACTGAGAGATGGAGAGAGGACGATGGAGAAGTAGAAAAGAGGGGATTGGGAGAGGAAGAAAGAAAGGGAGAGAGAGAGAGAGAGAAAGGGAGAAAAAAAAGGAGGGGGGGGGGGGGAGGAAGACGGAGGTCCATTTCCTGCTGGTGTCCCAGGGGGTCCCCAGAGCCCCATGTAGATGTGACAGGGTCGCAGCCCCCCATGAAAGAGAGCATTGTTCACTGAGGTGTGTGTGTGTGTGTGTGTTCACTGAGGTAGACCCCACAGAAGCAGACTAGAAGTAGGGACTCCTAATCGTGCAGATACAGACTGGGTGTGATGGAGGGGTGGAGATGGAGGGAGGGAGAGAGAGAGAGAGAGAGAGAGAGATGAGGTGAGGAAGGGAGAGAAAGAGAGAGGGACCAGGAGGGTAAGAGAGATGGAGAGGAGGGAGAAGGTTGGAGGAATAGAATGATACCAGATGGAGAGATATGTATAAGAAAAAATGAAGGGAAAAGAAAAAGAGAGGAGGAGAAAAAGAAGAAGAAATAAAGAAGTGAAAAAGAAATGAAGAAGAAGAAGAAGAAGGGGAGATAGACAGAGAGAGAAAGGGAGTGATGGAGGGAGAGATGAACAGAAGCTGGAGAAAGAGTGGGCCTGTGAGGGTGGGAAGAAGAAGAAGAAGAAATAAAGAAAAACAAGAAGAAGAAGAGAGAGAGAGAGAGAGAGGGGGAGGGAGTGAAAGAGTGGGCCTGTGAGGGTGGGAGTAAATATTTATCTGCTCAGGATGTTAGGGGGCAGGGAGCATGTAATTCAGCGACGCGGCTGTTCCTTCCTGTGCCATGATGATGTTTAGTCTCACACAGGACGAAGCATGTGTGTGTGTGTGTGCGTGTGTTTGTGTGTGTGTGTATGTGTGTGTGTGTGTGTGTGTGTGTTGGGGGTTGAGTGTATGACTGTGATCTCATGCTGGACATAAAACTCAAGACGCGACAACAACACACATACACATAAAACATATGCGCACGCACGCACACACACACGCACACACACAAAATACAATACACACACATGCACCATATACATATACATAAACAAAGTACAACACAAGTAGCTGCTATTGACCATTTATCTTTTGTCCAGAGCGACTGTCGTTCACATGACACACACACACACACACATACACATACACATGCAAACACAAAAAATACACATACACACATACACATGCAGCATATGCGCAGACATAAACACCAGCAACACAAGTAGCTGCTATTGACCACCATTTATCTTTGTCCAGAGCGACTGTCATTCACCAAAACACACACACACACACACACGTACAAACACAAAAACAACAAGGACCAATGTGGCCATCTTATCAACGTTCCTGCTGAAGAGCACGGCAGCACACTTAACCTTCGCCCTGCACAACATACTCCAGCTGATAAGACACAACAACAGTGCTGGAGGCACATCAGGACAACGGCAACACAACCGTCCTTTAAACAAATGCAGTGTGTGGATACAGACCTACAGTGCACATACACCACTGCACTCCTGGGCAAACAATGGACAAAATGAAGCAACCATCATTTACAACACACATGTTTTATGACTACTTTACTTGTTTAACTGACACAGGTGAAACAGGGTGAAATAGTGTTTCACAAGGTGTGTGTGTGTGTGTGTGTGTGTGTGTGTGTGTGTGTGTTTGGGGATGACTTTTCCCTTATTTTTTGTTTTTGGGCAAATAAAAAAGTAAGTAAACCAACTGTGATGAACTCATACTTTGGGTGCACACTATTAGCACTACTAGTCCACTAGGTATGTCTGAATGTGTTGCTTTCCCCCCAAGTGACCTAGCAGTAAGTATTCTCTCCAAGCACTGTAACCTTGGGATGTTATCAAAGCGGCATCCTGCACACTACTTATATACTTATACTCTGATTCTAATGACGACATAAAAGAGAGTAATATAGTCACATGATCAGTAATGCACAGTGTGTACTGTAAAATACATAAGGATACAAGTTAGAGAATATGTTTGGAATGAATTGAATTGAATTGAATTGAACTGAACTGAACTGAGGTGAATTGGAAATTCACCTTCAGAGGAAAAGAGAAGAGAGGAGAGAAAAAAAGAGGATGAACATGAGGGACAGAAGTATGAAGAGTCATATACAAGAGCCAGTGTGAGAAAGTACACACAGCCACACACACACACACACACAAATGAATACACCTCACACACACGTACACACACACAGATGTGTGTGTGCATGCACACATATATAAACAAGACATGCAAGCCAGTCCTGCAAATGTGGGAAAGTGTGTGTTCACCCATATAAAGGTGTGTTGTTGTGTTGGTGTGTTGGTGTCTTGTTGTCGAATTATTATGAAGACTGGCTTAGCTAGAACACAGTTCAATGTTTGTTCCCTGATGATATTTTTACCCTCAGCCAGTGGCCTGTACTGACCACCGCACTAGCAGTGGGACGACAGCTGTTATGCTTAGTTGGATGTTATCTGATTTGCAAGAAATGCAATAGTGTTTGTTTACTAGATATAATGAAAGCCCTGAAATTCTTACATGCCAGAAATGCACACACACACACACACACACACACACACACACACACATACACATACACATACACATACAGACACCATTTCACCTCTAACCAACCCCGCCCACCCTCACACACACCAAACAGAGGCTCATAGTGAGGTCAGCAATTCATAGCATACACACACAAACACATACACACACACACCACACTACACCCCACCATCATATTACAAATACAAACACACGCACACACGCACACATTCAAAAAGACATACACACAATGATGCACAACTGAAAATACTATATACACACTTGCCCGTTTTTCAGCACACCTGTCAAACAAACTAGTGTATGTGCATGGTCACATACCACATGCACACACACACACACACACACACACACACACACACACACACACACACACACACTACCATACGAACAACTGTAGGTACAAGGTCAAAAGTGTACCACATGCGGACAGACATACTGTTTACACATGTACACAAGCACACACACACACACACACACACACACACACACACACACACACACACTTGCACACATTCACACACATACACACACACACTCACTCACTCACACACACTCAAGCAAAATGCAAGCAGGCTCTCTGAACAGCCACTTCTACTAACACTCAGACAGCGTCACATGTGTTTACTGACTTGCCTGTCATCTCCACTCCATTTTCTGCTGTTTCCTGCTCCTTTGCTCTTTCTCTCCCTCTCTCTGTATCTCTCTCTCTCTCTAAATTCAATTCAATTCAATAGAGCTTTATTGGCATGACAAAAATATACATTGCATTGCCAAAGCATTTCTAGTTGTACAAAGTACAAGTAATGTGTACACAAAAGTAAACAAGGACTGAACACAATTAATCATACACTGTGTGTGTGTGTGTGTGTGTGTGTGTGTGTGTGTGTGTGTGCGTGTGTGCTTATGTGTATGTGTGTGTGTGCGTGCTTGTGTGCGTGCGCGCATGTGTGGATGTGATGCATGTGTATACAGGTGTGCGTGTGTGAGTGTGGGGGGAGGGGGGGGGTATCTGTACATGGCAATATGTATCTGTGTTTGTGATTTTTTATGCGTTTCGTTCATGAGGCGACTCTCTCTCTCTCTATGGGCACCTACATACCTGTCTGCAACTCTTGCACTCTCTCGTTCCTCACCAAATACTATTCTCAGTAACTTGCTGTCTTTTTTGGTTTGAGAAGGTTTTTAGGTTTGGGAAGTCAGAGTGTACATTTCCAAATTCAGGAAAGAACTGGTTACATATTTCTTCCCACTGGCTGCATTCACAGTGAAGTTCAGGTTCTACGTTGTCTTGGTTACATTTTGCAATCTTCTTTTGTAATCTTCTCTAGGTAGCCAGGTCTATGTCTGCTCTTTTCTATAGCAAGGCTATGGCTGCTTAGTCTGTATCTGGTCAAGGATTTTCTGTGCTTAGTGTTAGTAACTGTGGAGAGGTAGTATGCCACAGCGTACTTTCTGTTTAGGGGCCAAATAGCATTGAAGTTGATTTTGATTTTTTGTTGTTTCAGTCGAATATGATAAGTAGCTTTGTTATTCGGCATTTATTACCATGGTGGCAAGGTCCTGAGGCTAGTAGTTAGTTGTGTTAGTCTGATTAGTTATATTAGGTTTTGTGAGCCTAAAGACCAGCTGGATATATATACTTCTATCTCTCTCTCTCTCCCCCTTAAGTCTCTGTTTCCCTCTCTTTTCTCCCTCCCTACCTCCCTCTCCTGTGTGCTCACTCTGCCCTTCTTCCTTTTCTTTCTCTCTCCTCTTCCCTCTGCCTCTGCTTCCTCTCTCTCTGTCTCTTTTTGTCTCTGTCTCTTTCTCTCTGTCTGTCTCACTCTCCTTCACTCTGCCTCTATTCCTTCTCTCTCTCTGTCTCTCTTTGTCTCATTTTGTCTCTGTCTGTCTCTCTCTTTCTGTCTCTATCTCTCTCTTTTACTCTCTCTCTCTCCCTCTCTCGGTCTCTCTGTCTCTCTGTCCCTCTGTCCCCAGGCACGTCACCCCTCTCCTGTGCAGTGCTGGGCTTCTCTAATTAAGCCCTGTGTATTAGTGTGAAGAGGCTGTTTCTGGGCCACAGCCAAACGCATCGCAAGCCCCTAATTTCATCAGACGCCGCAGCCACCAGACTAGCCTTTCCCAGGCCGACCCCCGTCGCCACGGCCACAAGCACATGCGCTCGCTTCCCGTCGTCATGGCCACAAGCACACACTTGCCTTCTCATCACAGGGGCCATGAGCGAACACTTCCCTCTTCTTCGTGACTTTCTTCTCTGCTCATGTCATCTCCCCTCATCTCTCCTCTTTCAGATTCTATTCATGGGCAATTCCACCAAAAATGAACTATTTTATCTCATCCATAACGCCAGTGAAATGCCATGATATGGTATGATTTGAATTGAGTTGAGCTTTCACTATTCTTGGCTGTAGAACTTACATGAATTACCGTGTTAGTCTGAATATAAGACGGTATTTTTGCCCTGTAAATACTTCTGAAAAAAGGGAGGGTGTCTTATATTCAGGGACAACACAAAAATAGTGAAAAAAAACCCCACCAGAAATGTTTTTTTTTTTTTTTTTGTAGGGTCTTATTGGCCTGCAACTGCCACACACAATGGAGAGGTAAGGGATGATCTTGAACAAATTAAAAATTGGCCTTGAGTGGTGTAAAATAATGACTGGGTTTATATGAACTTGACCTGGTCTTGACAATATTCAGAATACAGTAATTAAAAGCGCACAAAGCTGGCACTTTATATCCAATCATATTAGGGATACAGAAGTCTCCGATGTGGCCCAATGGACAGTCACTGCGTGACTAAATGACTCTCGCCAGGTGCCTTCACAGACTTCACAGACCACAAACATCAGTGTTTTTCGACATGCCAACACCTGTTAGCATTGCAAAGAAAGGTTGAAAATCAGTCACTTTGCGGTGGAAATGAGAAAGTGAATCACCTGTGACTGTCTTGCAGTCAGGGCCAACTCACCTCTTTGACTTGCAAGGCTGTAGCCTTTATGCAGATCTCTATGGATAATGCATATGTTTTCTGCTTTGTAAACAGCCTACAGTGTATTGTTTGCACTTTCATGGAAAATTGTCCATTCATATGGTAGCCTACTATTCATTCAATTCAAATGTGACAAATTTATCCACATTAATTAACCTGATCTCATGCTTTAATTTATAGTAATGATAACAAATTTTGCCAACTTCACCAGTATTTTCAAATAAAATAATTTACTACATAAGGCAAAATGTGGTCTATAAAAATGTTTCCCAAAAAATTAGTCTGGAAAAGGGAGGTTGTCTTATATTCAGGATTGTCAATACTGTACATATTTCGGCATTTTTGTTTCTATTTTCCCCTTTTCTTTGTGTGTGTGTGTGTGCGTGTGTGTGTGTGCATATGTGTATATGCATGTGTGTGTGTGTGTGTGTGTGTGTGCGGGGATGGAGGGGTTTTGGTTGGTTAGGTTGCTGCACTCTAACCTAGAGACTCTCATTTATCATAGATAAAAACAAAACTGAAACTCCTCTGTGTCATTCCCTCTCTCTCTCTCTCTCTCTCTCTCTCTTTCTCTTTTTCTCTTTCTCTCTCTCTCTCACACACACAGACACACATACACACACACACACACACAAACACACCTGTTTGCAGGCATGTCAGACTAGCAGTTCACCTCACTGACAAGCTGAGAGGCAGAGTGGCCAAAGGCATAGCATCAACAAGAGAGACTACACACACACACACAAGCACAGAGACAGAGAGAGAGAGAAGGGGGGGGGGGGTAGAGAGAGAGAGAGAAGAGAGATAAAACACACTGATGTTCACACGCACCCAAACACATACCTTCTTGATATCTAAATTCACCTGTCATGTCAAGCTGGGTTCCCAACACAAAAGTTCACTTCCTTTGTCAGCAGGCTAAATTGCAATGTCTCTATTCTTCCATTTTCTCTCCTGCCTCCTCCCTCTCTCTGTTCTGTCATGTCTTCTCTCTATTTTCAACCCACTCTGCTCATGAACATGTTACTTCTCTTTTCTGAAGCACTGTTTCTCCTATCAGTCTTTTTTTTTTACTTGTCTTCATAGCTTCTTATTTTTCTGTTATTTTCTATTCTCTCTCTCTCTTCTTTCTCTCAGCATCCAGCAGAAAGCAGCTACAGATTCAGGACAATATATGTCTAGAAAGTGACATCCATAAAGAATCTGGCTTCAGTAATACGGTGGAGCAGCAGTTACATTGCTCAGCTTGCAATCGGGCGACTTGAGTTTGTGTTGCAAGTCCATGTCACTTTGAGTAAAAGCATCTGACAAATGCCACTTTACTTTACTGTATATTGTGATAGATCTGTGGAATACTGATGGAATAAGACTGGATTTAACTTTATGATGAAATGCTAAATACAGTTGTGTGATTCTTTCAATATCCAGTAAAATCCAGACTGACCTGACCTGAAGTAAAAAAAAAAAAAAAAAAGACACAGGACATGGTAAAATTTATGCTGTAGCTCTCTCTCTCTTTCACTTACTCTCTCTCTCTCACACACACATATTTAGAAAGAAAGAGAGAGAGAGAGGGAGTGTGTGTGTGTGTGTTTGGTTTCATGACCTGAGAACATCAGAAACACGTGAAGATGAGGAGTGGGATGAGGACAAACATCCCAAGAATGCATCAGAGCGAGTGACCCTCACACACACACACACACACACACACACACACACACACACACACACACACACACACACACACACACACACACACACACACACACAAAGCCTTTGCTTGTCTCCCGCTGTTCAGCACAGATGTGGCCACAGATGCCCTAACCAGATAAAGGCCTCCAGTTGATACAGGTCTCCCTCCAACTACAGACACAGGGAGGGATCAGGCCAGGTTGGCATGTGCAACACTGTCTCACACACACAGACACACACACACACACACACACACACTTGGGCCTGTTACTG
>JAIFZK010000022.1:14355000-14357500 GCA_027481765.1 Tenualosa thibaudeaui
TGTGTTTGTGTGTGTGTGTGAGAGACAGAGGGAGTATGTGTGTGTGTGTTTGTGAGAGGGATAGAAAGAGAGAGGGAAAAAGAAAGACAGTGTGTGTGTGTCAGAGAGAGAGAGAGAGGCAGCGTGTGTGTTTGTGTTTGTGTGTGTGTGCATGCATGTGTACCACACATGTGTGCAAGTGTGCATGTTTTGGTGTGTCACTGTTTGTCTGCACACCTAATATGTTTCTGTGCATTACGCAACAAGAGAAACCACCACAACAAGAAGTATCCACTACCACAGACATTAATGATAAATATATGACACACCAAAATAAAAGATATACCATCCTGGAATTTAATAGAATATATGAAACACCAAAATAAAAGATATACCATCCTGGAATTTAATAAAATATATGACACACCAAAATAAAATATTCCATCCTGGAATTTGTCCCTATAGACACTAAAGGGATTTCCTGAAGCATGTGTCCATACAAATATACATGCATTCATTTCTCCATAGACATTTCTCACTTTCTGTCAACATGACGACTATGGGTGAATGCATATTGACTTTCAACAAGCCTTTGCGACACCTATGCCCTTTACAACTCTATGCATAGCCTGTGATGAGTGCAGAGACGTGGTCTGAGTGTGTGTG
Source organism: Tenualosa thibaudeaui (assembly GCA_027481765.1). Lineage (NCBI taxonomy): Eukaryota > Metazoa > Chordata > Actinopteri > Clupeiformes > Clupeidae > Tenualosa > Tenualosa thibaudeaui. The sequence goes on from JAIFZK010000022.1 coordinate 14,355,646, forward strand.
TGTGTGTGGTTGTGTGGTTGTGTGTATGTGTGTGCATCTGTGCATGTGTGTGCATACGTGTGCATGTGTGTGTATATGTGCGTGTGGTTGTGTGTGTGTGTGTTCATGTGTGCATGTGTGTGTGTGTGTGTGTGTGTGTATGTGAATGTATGCATCTACAGAGACTGTAATATATGCAGTGCACCATTTAGGGACAGCATCTGACCTGGCGTATGCTGTTGAGGTTATGGACATTCAGACTTAAGTGTGATGAGGTGAATGGAAGGTTTTGTTAGTGCTGCTCATCGTCATCGTCAAACATCATGCACCACCCATGTGGCATTGTCTCCGCTGAGCAGAGACATATGCACACACACACACAATCAAAAATAGAAATGCACACACTCTCTCTCTCTCTCTCTCTCTCACACACACACACACACACACACACACACACACACACACACACTCAGTCAAAGGCAAGCACTCCAAATGTATTCACAGGGGAGTGCTCTCCTTCTCTCTCTCTGTCAGAGGTGGCAGCCAGCAGGCCTCAATCAATCAAGGCCAATCAATGGCACTGTCTTTTAATTACGCCAAGGGGCTGACTTCCATAACAAGGTGGCGAGTGTGTGTGTATGTGTGTGTGTATGTGTGTGCCCCTGTGTGTGTGTGTGTGTGTGTGTGTGTGTGTGTGTGTGTGTGTGTGTGTGTGTGTGTGTGTGTACGTGTGAGAGAGCAAGAGGAGGTGGAGGGCAGAGCCACGTGGCATGCAGGGGCCACTTGACCACTTGACATGGAGTGCCCCACACACACACACACACACACACCCCTCTTCATCAGCTCATCCTAGTTCCACCCCCCCTCAGGGCCCAGCCACTCAGGCAGAACTAATCAAATAAAGAACCCTGCCTCATATGCTTTTGTCATTCTGACCCCTACACAACACACACACACCCATATACACACAGGCACACGCACATATGTTCTCTCACAAACTTACACACACACACACTCATTTAAATAGGCATAATGTATCCCTTAACTCTCTTACACACACACACACACACACACACACACACACACACAAACACACACAGTCTCATATAAATAGACATAATGCATCCTTTAACTGTCTTACACACTAACACACACACACGCACACACACACACACACACACACAAACGCTCTCTTCAGGCCGCCATGGGGGGAGGTGGATGAGTGAGGGAATGTGTTAGCCAGGCAGAAGTAATCAAATCACAGAGCGTCCTCGCACTCCCTAAATGAACAGCTCCCTGTCACTGTGGGTTAACAAGATTATTATTCCAAACGCTCCTGCTGTTGTTGCTTCAAACACGCTGCCGTTAAAAAAACACCCAACAACCGCCGCAGATGAACTCAGTCAGTCCCTGCACTGGTTGCCATTTTTCACTTGCAGGGCCACTAGAAAAGGCTGCAGTGCTTTGTAATGTATGTGTGAGTGTGCGTGAGAGAGAGAGAGCGAATGTGTGTGTGTGTGTGTGATGTGCAGGAAGGTGTCTCTGTGTATGAGCGTGTGTGTGTGTTGTGTGTGTGTGGACAACCTCTGTGTGAAGGAATAGACGATGGAAGCTGTGCTTCCCAGTAGCTATGCATTTCAGAAGCCAAATGCATAAGCAACCTCAACACATTCTGTACAGGAGAATTCTCCGGAAATATCTAGCTTTGTGATTAGTCAAGTAGAATGCATGGGTGTTTTACTACATGAGTCATGTTCTACTGGAAGTATCCTCTGGTTTCTTTTGGAAGATTCACCTATTTGTGTGTGTGTGTGTGTGTGTGTGTGTGTGTGTGTGTATATGTGTATGTCAACCCGATTACTGCATGTGTAAACTT
>JAIFZK010000022.1:14362500-14370000 GCA_027481765.1 Tenualosa thibaudeaui
ACACACACACACACCACTCTCTCTCTCTCCCCCCTCTCTCTCTCTCTTTCTCTCTCTCACACACACACCTCTCTTCCTCTCTCTCTCTCTCTCTCTCTCTCACACACACACACACACACACTTGGTCATACTAGATAAGGCCTTCTTACTGTACTTGCCTCATCAACATACACTCAGATCAATAGCTGTAAAAACAGAGAAGGTTGCTCTGAGGGAGACAGCTGTTGCATATGACACAGTGCAATCAGCACACACACACACATGCACACACACACACACACACACATACACGTGCACGTAAAAACACTAGATCAAAAGCATTCAAACCTTCTACATCAAAAGCTCTCACACGCTCTGAACATACAGTCACCAACTAATAGCATACAAACACACTGTAGCATCCACTGCACAGCGTGCATCATACATAAATATGTGACCCCCCCCCCCCCCCCATAGCAAAACCAGTCACATTGGCCAAATTTTAAAAATTAAGTTTTTAGATTGTCATAAAGTAAGCCTTCAAACAATCAATGATTTTGACTAACAAATTATGGCAATAAGGGTGTTAAGAAAAGCGTTAAGAAAAAAAAAGGAGAAATCATTGTGTCGGGCAGTGGTAGCGTACCAGCTAAGGAACCTGGCTAGTGTACAAGTAGCCTGAAAAGCTGGGGGTTCGAATCCCAGCTGCCACCGTTGTGCCCTTGAGCAAGGTACTTAACCCTAAGTTGGTCTACGGGAGACTGGCCCTGATCAATTGATGGCTGACAAAAAAAAAGCAAGTTGGTTTGGATAAAAGCATCTGCTAAATGCATAAAATATAAATGTGCCACTATCCTTTTTGGCACAGCTATTCTGAAAATTGTGGCTATCAGCTCATTCTGAACTATGAACACTTTTTCTATCTCTTTATACCTTGCTAGCATTCTAGCCAAACATTTTTTTAGCTAAAGTCAACAAATCTGCATGCTGACATCTTATCTACATAACATCACAGAATAGCCATAATGCTGGGATGGGATGTAATGGGATTGACGCAAAGAGGAGTGTGCAAAATCTGCACACCTGGGATGAGAGTTGCATATAACTGTAGGCAATAATACAATGGCAATGCAAAGAAATAAACATAATCAAGTCATATAATCAAGTCATACACACAGACGGAACATGAACACACAGACACACAAGTGTTTATGACATGGACACAAACACTCACATACAAGCACACACACACATATGCAAACACAGACATTTATTCACACACAAACACCTCTATTCACATGTACACACACACACACACACTCATTCACACGCATACACACATACAAACACACACACACACATACACACTAAGAGAGAGAGATACAGCCCATTCTCTCCTTTTACAGGTCCCTCTTGTCTCTTTATTCCTATCGTTTCTCAGGCACGGAGAGAGGGAGCACATAGAGACAAACGACAGCCTATAAAAGAGAGCACAAGCACTACACACTCAACCAGTGCTTTATACTTCTAGTGCTGCTGTGGACACACACACACACACACACACACATACACTCACACATGTACACGCGTACACAGGCACACACATACACATGCACATATACACACACACACACAAACACATAGCCTCAGAGAACACATGGCATGTTATACCAACACACACATGTACAAATAGGCAGACACTAAAACAGTTATAAGATACATACAAATACAAAGAGCTTCAACCCTATCTCTCAGACCTACATTACACAAGCCACAAAAATCTAATACATATGGGATAAACGTGTAATAAACATGGGATGAACTCTACAAATGAATCCTACAAAACACACACACACACACACACACACACACACACACACACACACACACACACACACACACACACACACATACAAAGCCCCACAAACATATACAAAACACACACACACATTCACACAAGGTGAGGTTCTAGGTTCAGTGTCTTTTCATAGTCCTTCATAAAATGGCATTATGCTGTGCTCCTACGGCTTCCTTTTCCTCCATCACTAATGAAGGGCAAGAGGTCAGGGCCTCAAATTGAATAAATAAGGTTTGAGGCTCAAAGGACAGCCAATAAAAACACACACCCAGCATGCATTTCACCTACACATGGATTCAGTGAGTCATCTGGAATGTTCAAAGCCATTTTGTTGTATTTGTCATACTTTGCCATCTGTGTGTGTGTGTGTGTGTGTGTGTGTGTGTGTGTGTGTGTGTGTGTGTATGTACAGTATGTATAATGTGTTATTGAGAGAGAGAAAGAGATTTAAATGTTGGTGGCAATGAACTTAGACAAGTAACATAGAAGTCAGTGGAGGTCCATGAATAGCATTAACTCTTTTGATCCTGTGAGAGAAACTCAGTCTGACCCTGAGCAGTCGACTGCCTGCTGCAGCGGTGAGAGTTTTTTTGCCTTGCTCAAGAGCACCTCAGCCATGGATGCATGGGAGCGATGCTCAACCACTTCTCTCACCCCACTGGTCAAGGATCAAACCAACAACCTTCCGTTTCATGCCCAAAGCCCTCACCAGTAGCCGACAGCTGCTGAATACTGAATAACTCAATGACTACCAATGGCAAGGAAGAGCTGTGGGAGAGAGGGAGCAGTGACAAAATACATTTATACATTTACATTCTCACGGAAAGTAAACTGTGTGTGTGTGCATGTGTGTGCGTGTGTGCATGCAAGTTTGTGTGTGTGTGTGTGTGTGTGTGTGTGTGTGTGTGTGGTTAGCAGTAATAGTGTGTGTGACTGTTGTGTGTGACAAGTGACCTGTCTCACGTGTGTGTGTCAGGAGTCCCATGATCTGACAGACTATTGTCTGAGGTCTCACGAGGAGTTCTGTGTCTAGGATGGATGGAGATGATCAGCAGCCAGTGATTAGAGCGCTAGAGATCCCTGCCCTGGAGATACTGTCACTCTGATGCTAAAACCAGCCTTCTGAGCCAGAAGACCTGGACCTCTCTCTCTCTATCTCTCTATCTCCCTGTCTCTCTTTCTCTCTCTTTCTCTCTTTATTTCTCTCATATTCACAATGTATGAGATGAGAGGATTAGGCAAAAATTCACACAAAAGGAAAACATGAGAGAGGGAGAGAGAGAAAGAGAGAGAAAGAGAGAAAGAGAGGGACAGGGAGAGAGAGTGAGAGAGGGAGAGATAAAGAGAAATCTGGCAAAAAAAACAACAAGAGCATGAGACTCTGGGAGAGCTGAAATCAAACCTGTTCAGGTGAAGTGACAGTTTGTCACATTCAGGTCTGTTCACTCAGTAGCCACATCACAACTCACACAGGGCAGACCTTCCCACACTCTCCCACAGTAATAGAGTTTGACTACACAGCTGCTACAGGACCATAAGCAACCAAATAAACAAATAAACATGGTACAAACAAACAAACAAACATGGTACAGACAAACAAACAAACATGGTACAAACACATTGACAAACAACATAACCCTATAAAAACAAGACATTTATCTATAAACACAGACAGAGCCTGTTCCACAAACACCACATGCCTACACTAAAACATAAAAAGCTCACTTACAAACAGCACTGTATATGGGAAACATTTGACCACAGTAAAAACCCCACATTAGTCAGGAGCTCCCAGAAACACCAAAACACACTTGAGTTATGACCGCAACAACTGACACATGAAACCACATCCACATAAATCCACATCATAATCCACAAAACCACACATAAACACAGAGCACACGTGAGTTTCTTCTAAAAAGACACACCAACGAAGGAGAGACACACAGCAAGGTCATATCTGCTTGCTTGCACACACACACACACACACACACACACGCTCACACACACACACACACACACACACACACACACACACACACGCACACGCACACGAACACACACATAAACGGAACAGCACTGTCGGGTGCCACAGCAACAAGGAACAACTGACTGAAAGTGAGAGGATGTGGGGTAGTGGAGGGGGATGAAGGAGAGAGGGCGAGGGAACAATACAACAAAAGAAAGAGGGAGAGAGAGAGAGAGAGATGAGGAGGGGGTGAGGCAACATGAGACAGGAAGACAGAAAGAGAGGGATAGAGAGACAAAGTGAAAGAGAGAGAAAGGGAGAGGCAGGCAGACAAAGTAAGTGCATTCATTAAAACCCATCAGATTGTCTTCCTGTCCTATCAACTAGCATCAAAACCATCTGCAATCTAGAGAGGAACTACAAAGTGGGTCCTGGGGCCTACAGAAGTAAGGTTTTGATCAGACTAATTAAAAGCCATTTTGTTTTAAACAAACAGACACAAGTCTAATTGGCTCTTTTCCATAAGAAAGGGAAGATGTTGAAAGTGAGAAAACGCACGGGCAAGATCAGAAGGACGCTCTCAGGCAGAGCCGCACACACACACACACACACACACACACACACACACATATGCGCACACATCTGCACACAGACACAGAGAGACACACAGACACAGAGACCACCGCAGCACACACACATACACATTCACACATGGACAAGTACACGTGTACCCAAGCACAAAAAGCAAAAGCACACACACACACAAAACACACACACACAGACACACACACACAGACACACATACAAAGGCAAGATAAGGGCTGTCACAAACACACAGATAACAAAGAGTATGTGCACATATTAATACACACACACACACACACACACGCACATACACACACAAACAGATACACACACACATTATGAGTTCAAAAAGACACAGTAACACACCACAGAGAGGCTGAACATATGGTGTGGACATACATGAGTTTAAGTGTGTCAGCCAGCCCAGCGCATAATGACACAGTAATGTGTTCCATACAACTGATTCGGCTTGACTCCACTCTGCCCGGCGCGGCAAGAGAAACACAAAGCAAAGCTAGCGCACACCAAGCGGAAAAGGGTATCAAGGGGGTTCGCATTTCCACTCAACCTCAAAACAAAGGCCTTTGATTTCAGTGTAAAACAAGGCAGAGGGAGGAAAAAAAGAAAACTGTCTGCAAGCTCTTGAACAATGCTACTGAAAGACGAGATAAAGAAAAGAAAAACATCAAAAATAGAAAACAAAAAAAAAAATACAAAAGACAGATGTGTGTGAATAACAGCGGGAGCTGACTGCTGCTTGTGTAAGGCTGAGACGAGGCTTGGGGATCCACCTGTTAGCTCACCTGAGGCCATATCTCTCTCCCCGTGTGCACAGGCACAGGTAAGCCAGATGCCAACACCTTTACCTGGCAAAAAAACAGCATGGAGACGGTACCCAGATGTTTAGGACAGATGTACAGTAGGCTACATTTTACCCCTGGTTTTCACTGTTCGATATCGTTCAAAAGCAGATGCTTCATGAGACTATTACCGCTGCACCACTCTCCTTCTAACAAAAGACACTTATGTAACACTGTTGCGTAATATGAGTCTGTGTGGGTATGGGATTAAAAAATCACAAATTAGAGAGATTAAATAAATTTTATCAACACTGTCTCACCTCTCTTGAAATTAGAAAAAAATTCTACTGGCTGTGAGTTAGAGAAACTGGAGAAGTCACTTTATGTACATTGCTTGTCCCTGTATGCGTGTGTCAGAGGAGGATTCTATAAGAGTACAGGTGAAACAATGTTTCACAAAAAAATGATTACCAAAAAAATTCCTCACAACAACCATTTTTTTCTATGAGTGTGATAGGCAGCACTCTCAACTCCAAGTAATCTCAACTCCTTAATAGTATTACAGTGGTCAAAAATGTGAAACAGTGCTATCGCGGAGAATTTCAGTGAAACGTGTTTCACTACCATAGATACCTTTCCCCAATGTTTTCAATGTAAATCTAGCTAGCTAAGCCCCGCGGGCCGTGGAGTTTGAATGGACTCTTATGGCAAATAAGTCCCACCCGTGAAACAGTGTGCTACTGTGTGTAATTATGTTATGTGTTGACCATGACTGACACAAGCAACGATCACATACTGCCTTCATTGACCTGACAGAAGCAAATGAAAAAATTAGAACACAGTGGAATACAAACAAGAAACGCTTCAATATTGTTTTTGAATGTAGTTAGGTTTATCTGCATGTCCAAACTTCATTTAACTTTTATGAGTTGGAAAGTTAATGTTAGCTTATTAACAGTGGCAAGCTGAACATTCTAGTCAGCTAGCTAACTAGCCTAGTCGTTTGCTGAATGGATCTGGATGTTCATGGAAACGGAATTATGAAGTGACGATGATCACAGAGAACTTTCTCTTATGGAGAGAAATTAAAGGAGAAAACACTTAGGTGACCCAGACCTACAATGAAATACCATAGGCCATAGTTAGCAAATATGTCATGTTAATTGTTTTTTAGCGATGTTGACTGGCTAACTATAGCTAAGTTCATGTGGCAAGATGCTGTGATCGAACCACAACACAGTTGAAGTGTGAATGACATGACATGGTTTCATTAGCCATCAGAGGCTGTGGGATTTAGGCAAAGGGAGTAAGTGTGCTTAGTTGCCCTTGTGTCTAATTTAAAAAAGTGTTGATTATGTCTTAAGGAGAGGCTAACCAACCTAAATTACACTGCAGTCCATTCATCCTCAATTAGAGCCGATGGATCCCTGGTTTGATGTGGCTGATTCTTTGGTGTTAAGTATCAAGCATGGATTCTCAATAGAATCGAAAATTTCAAAACCACCAGTTCAAAACCACCTCCAAATAATCGTATGACTTATAATCTAAATTTTCACATTATTTTATTGGTCCCCAAAATCAGAATACTTAATAATTATCTGCTAGGTATTTTTTTTACACATTATCAGTTGCTAATGTCTGGTTGGTCAACATGCAATACAGACACAAAAGGTCAGATGCAAAAGTGATGCAGCAGCTTTCATACCAGTATGCAATTTGCTATTTCTATATAGACTTGCACTTGCATGAATCCTGTATGATCTCCCATAGGCTTGCACTTGCATCACTATGACAATCATGTTCGTGGGACAGGAACTTTTCATTCTGATGGTAACAGTTTCATTGGCATTGATTTAGAGACATAAAGTTATAATTTTGAAAGTGGCATGCTTTTGCAAGCATGTAACACTGTTGTGTTTTGCAGGTTGTGGGGTAGCCTAATTGTTTTGAGAAATGTACAGTGTTGCGAACCTTGACATAATAGGAAGTAATGGTCTAATCAACTACAAAGGATTTGCTGTGTCAACTTGAAATAGTATCTTTTTAGTTCTCTGACACCAGGCCCTTGTTTCTTATCGCCTACCAATATTCAGCGACATGCAAACCAGATTGTTTCACCAAAACATTTTGCCCAGCAGCCACCATCGGTGTTTATGTACTTATATGTACACTCTGGTGTCCTGCCTGTATAGAATGCATACACTGTGTACTGCCTTGACTATACTGTACTGCCACTATTGTGCCCTTGAGGAAGGCACTTAACCCTAAGTTGCTATATGGGAGACTGGCCCTGATGTAGTTGATAGTTG
>JAIFZK010000022.1:14372500-14375000 GCA_027481765.1 Tenualosa thibaudeaui
AAAGGGACTAAAATATGCACCCAGGTCTCAGATGAAAGACAAGGTCAAAGGCACTGTGCTCATTTCATAAATGAAACACTTCTTTCTGGGTGGGATGCACCAGCAGTGGGGCAGGGAGAGGTGGGGATGTCATACGTGGGATAGCCTGTTAAATTCAGCTACCCCCCCCAAAACCTCATCTCACCCTGATAGACATATATACACACCAGCCCTACCCTTCTCACACACACGCACACACACACAACACACCCACAGACACACACATCAATCCAACTCCACCCAGTCAAATACACATACACATATAGGCACACGCACAGTAGGGTTGCTCTTGTCTATATACATGGAAACAATAAAATAAACACACACACACACACACACATATATATATATATTTCGCAAATGCATTCACTCTCATGAAGTCCTTGCACTGAAAATATATCGGATGCACACAAAGAAAGAGAGTGCCAGTACTTGAGAGTGTGTTAGAGGACTTCACTCTGCCAATAACATGGTCACATAAGCACAGAGCCACCAGTCAAGAGGGAGTTTGAGAGCAACACTCAGGGAGAGCGGGAGCAAGAGAGAGAGAGAGAGATTGAAATGATTTACACTAAAGAGGGAGGAAAAGGAGGATAGATAGTCAAGAAATGAAATGAATAAAAAACAAATGTTTGCGAACAGAGAGAAAGTGGGAAAAAAGAAGTCTTGTAACAAAACAGCAGAAGAAAAGAGAGGAAGAGAAGAACATAAGGCAAAATAAGGGGTGAGAGAGGGGAGGTGAAGAGAAACAAGAGAGAGAGAGAAGGAGAGCAAAACCCCTCAGAGTGAGAAGTGAGAGGAAGAAAGGGGGGCAGAGGAAAGAGAGGAGGTGAGTCTCACGCTGAGACCCTCAGCTAAAAAAGAAAAGAGAAGAGGAGGGAGCTTCCTCTTCCTGAGCTACGTGAAGAACAAGCAAAAAGAGGGAACTGACAGAGGAGGCCTTCTCTCTCTCTCTCACACACACACACACACACACACACTCTCGCTCTCTCTCTCTCACTCCCTCTCTCTCTCTCTCACACACACACACTCTCGCTCTCTCTCTCTCCCTCCCTCTCTCTCTCTCCATCTCTCTCCTTCTCTCACACACACTCTCTCTCTCTCTCTCTCTCTTTCACTCTCTCTCATGCTCTCTCACTCTGCAGAGCTGCAGAGAACTAGAGATCACTGCCTTTATTGTGCATTGTGGAGTGGACATCAGTCCACAGAGGGCTTTGAACACATCACACACTAATGCACACACAATTACACACACATGCACAGAGAAAAAAAAAACATCACTAAACACCACACGCATATAAACAAAGAAACATGATTAGGATACACACACACACACACACACACACACGCACTCATGATACATTTGAGACACATTGAGAGCAAAAACAGCTTCACACAAACATCACAAACACACACACACACACGCACGCACACACACACAGCTGTATTCACCACCATCTGGAGCCATAGAGGCCCAAAAAGGGCTACATTCATTAGAGAAAGTTCATTGATGGACGACATGGTATCTCTGACCGGCGGCTGACTCCGGGGACCCTGCTGGAAGTTCAGAACTTCAGGCACCCCTTTCAAAAAAGTCTCCCCGAACGGAGGTGGCCCCAGCCAGTTGGACTGCAGCAGAATGCAAGGCCATCCAATGACAATAGCGAGAAATAGGCCATGGCTACAGCCGTGCGCTGAATCACAGCCCAGATGCGAGACGACTCCCTGACATCAGAGCAATGTGGCCCAAACTGATGGCATAAATATTAGTGGCCAGGGTAAAAGTGTTCTGGTGCAAACCGAACACCCCAAAGCCTCTCCACCTCCTGTCATATGGTCTCTCTTTCTCTTTCTCTTTCACACACACACGCACACACACACATGCACACACACACACCTCTGACACATATAGACACATGCATGCACAAACACTTACAAAACACATACTGTATATGAGTGCACCCATACACATAGACAACCTTGAGCATATCAAGACATATGCATACACACACATACACACACACACACTTTTTGAAGTGGTTTTTGATATTTTTACATCATTGTGATTTTCTGTCCAACTTTTGCACTTTTGGACAGCAGTCATGTAGCCTATGATCATTCCCCCTGCACACAAAATATCCAACCACTTGCCAAAAACACTACAAGCCCCACAAGAAACAATGGCTGAACAACAAAAGAGTCACATCCCTTAACTGTCCAAAAACTGAATATTTAATGTCTTTAAGGGTGGACAAGAAATTCTTTCTTTAAATTCATGAATTCTAATCCTGACCTAAAAAATAGAAAAATGGGCTATTTTAGTTTCAATCTGCTCTTGTTGTTTTCTAAGCTGGTGAGAAGTCCATTGGAAGGAAGACAACGTCAGGACAAACCACTTAAGCCCATTAGTATTATAATTCATATGTCTTGGCGAAGACTATTCAGCACAGTCCAAAATCCC
>JAIFZK010000022.1:14377500-14385000 GCA_027481765.1 Tenualosa thibaudeaui
ATTAAATATAAATTCCCATTCCTTTTATGAATCAGTTTCATGAAGTCAGTACTGGTGTCAAAGTTATTGTGTTATCTGTTATGTGTCAAAGTTATGGTGTCTGTTATTAAAGTTTTCACATATACCCACTGAGTGAGAAATTGTCAGACTTTTTAGTCAGTGTATAAATGCTGTTTTTGAGCTGTGTAAAATCACCTTTAGAAAACCAATAAATTAAATAGACTTCCAATTAACAAATGACCTTGTGGTATATGATTATGATTTCAGTGAAGGTTATCATAGTACAACCAGTACAACTTGTTAGGCTATGACATAAACAGGAATAAATTTAATTTATATGGTGGCAACTGTGATGGGGCTTATTTACTGAAAAGGTATACTGTAGGCTATTGCTCCTGAGGCTTCTCCACTTAAACGCCTAGCTTAAACGAGCAAACGTTTAGTTTAGCCTTTATGATGTTCCAAACTATCAAACTGCGCATGTTTGACATTTATTTGAAGTGTGCTGTTCTGTTTGCGTGTGTACTTGTCTGATTCACAAATTCATCTCACTTTATCTCTCTTTGCCACTACATATGTAGATGTGATGCAACGTCTGCAGGATGCCTTTTACAGAGTGCCTTCTTTCCCACCCGCGACAATTCATCGTGCTGTTTGGGGATTCCGGACGACAGGTAGGAACATCAGCAATGTTTGCGGGCTGGGTCTGCCCGGGTGGAGTGGTAGCGGCTGCCGATTGGTGGGTACGGCTTTGTAATCCCAGACGGATATTGGGAGTGGAGAAACAGAACGCTATAGACCGCGCTATTGCAGGTTGAGGAGGGGGAGGAGGAGGAGAGCAAGTCGGGAGCACGGAAAGAGGTCGGCTATCTGAGTCTAATATCTTTAAGCCCCCGTTCTGGCAACCAGAGCTTAATAACAACACGGAGTCACGCGAGCAACAACCAGCCTCCCCCCTTTTTTCGTCGCGCGCACACACTAAACCAGCTTGTGAGCACGAAACAGACAGCGAAAACAATACACCTCTGTAATTCAAAGTTGGGTCGGGTTTTCTGAGCACTTACCAATTCTCCTTGGTTTCGTTCTCTGCGTTTCTCAAACACGGATGCCGGACGCGACGTTAGAGGGGTAAGAGGGTCGGATGCTTTATTTCTGGTGTTTTGTGCTGGTCTCAAGGACGAGGTGAAGTCCCTGGGCTGGTCATCGGGTGGCTTCAGACACAAACAACAACGCGAGAGCAAATTACAAAAGGCAAGGACTTGGGGGAGGAGAAGTCAATTTCTTTCGTGTTCAAAATTGGGCTGAAAGCCAAGACTGCTACCTTCGCCTTTTTCAGACTCGCTGAAGCAAATACAGTGTGTTAAACTACCAATCCGACCACACCGCAGCATGTCTGAAATGCACTCCCAGTTCAAATGCTTTTCATCGGTGCAATGAGCGTGCTGCTGCAGGGCAATAGGTAAGGGGGCACGTAAACTTGAAGGTGCGCCAGTTACTGATAGAACAGGTAGTCCCTCTCGGTTTTCACTGTTCGCCAGATGTTTGATAACCTAAAACAGAGTTGTGAAGAGAAACTCCTTGAGTCCCCCCCCCGCCCCCATTAGTAAAGACGCATTAGAATATTCCCATCCAAATGCAGTCGGGAAGAGTGAGAGAGTGAAAAGTGGAGTTTGGTTTGAGGGCAGTTGGGGTGCTCTAGCTGGACTATGTCAAATAGCGGAACATCTAAATTGAGAGACCGCGTGGGTCATCTTTGACACACTTTATTATTCATTTGGGAGATGTCTGTCCCCGGCTGCTCCCGCGCTCGTCTGAACTAGCGCCTCATCAGCTTGCGCCGTGCAGCGGCGTCCCCCCAGGTGCTGCTTTCACAGCGTGCTAACACTCTGGTGCATCCCAGATGTCAAGAGCAATAACTGGGATGTTGTCCCAGAATTCCCTCAACCTCTTCAGCGCCAGAGCTGGATAGAAATATGCTCGACGAAAACGGTATAAAAGTAAAATGAAAAAAAAAATAGACTTGGAATAGAGACATGGAGGTAATTTGTGAGAGCATGTACGTTACCTGCTTGATCCATAGCTGGAAGCCTTGAGGGAGCACAGGTGTTAATCGCTGAGTGCACATTCAGAAGCATGCGTAATTGTCTCGTGCCTTCGTCACGACTACCCTCCAACCCTAGCGCCTTGTTTGTTTTAATTCACCTGTCACATCTGGTGAACCTCCGCAGCTAAAAGGAGCCGCTTGAGCATAGACATCTCTGTTACAAAATTTTCTCTCTCTGTCTCTCTCTCTCTCTGTGTATGTGTCTTTTAGCTTGGCCCTACTAATTAGGAGAGACAGGGTTCTGATAGAGCAATGGAATATTTGCATTATTTGTTAATGTGTAAATACATTATTTATCACGTTCCTAGCCTTTTGCTAAGCCATTTGCTTGAAATATCACATTTGGTTTTCTTGAAAGTAATGTTTACCCCAGAGATACACAAATGATTCAGACATTCTACATTCAAGTAAATTTTCCTAATTTATATATTTAATAAAGATAGACATGAAATTATAATTGAAAGGGTACAGCGTCCGACATTTGCTTTAACATCTATTGTAGTCTTTGATGTTTTAAATTCTTTATTCTACATTTGTTAGGCCTATATCTCTCCAATCCTCTCAAACATCCATGGAGTATTAAAATGTTTGATGTAATTCATTGTATGACTGGGAAATTGCATTTCATGCAACTTTCTAATCTGCTTTATTGAATAATATAAAAGACTTTTAACCTTCAATATTTCTTTCGAACTTGAGACACAAAGAGAGTCTTTTCTTTCCAGACATGAACGCAGAGCGCAGTTCTCGCATCCTGCCCCGGTCCTTGAATCTCCTCTGTGATATTATTATAAACCACAAGGCCAAGCTGAAGTAACCCGAGACAGGAACGACAGCTCTTCTGGCTTTTCAACAGCAAGGCGTGTATTGTACCCGCGCGTCCTTCTCTGCGACAGGGACGCGCGGAGTCACAGAAGCTCATGTTATGTGTAGAAGGGCAGCTTCCTTGGTGGGAACCTGTCAGACGGTGTATTAAATTGATTCAGTCGTGTGGTTGAGGAAAGAGTAAAACATCCAGCATTCGCGTTTTAAGCTGTTTGTCATTTTAAATACACGTGACCAAACAAGCATACACGTAAACCTCTGGATAAAAACTCTCGCAAGGAGATAGCCTTCATGACCTGTCATGAATGTGATGTGGAATTTGTCACGTGCTCTATCTTATCATATCTTCACCGTTGGCCTAATGCAAGTACACAGAGAGCCATATCTAGCATTAAAGGCATACATAGGCCCTATCTTATATTGCCTTACACGATGTAGTCTAATCTTTTTTGTAATGGTCGACTTTGTACAGATTTATTTGCTCTTTTTACAATAGTCCTCGATGAACCAATTTGCAACAGGCAAGGGAATATTGTAGGTTTTAGTTCATTCCTGTAACCTGCTGGAAAAATCCTTCATCATTAGAAGTTGTCGATTTCACTCACACTATAAAGGCCTAAATATACTATCAACACAAAAATGTAAGTCATCTCATGCATTGACCCACGAAGTAAGTTTTACTGTGTAACTGCCTGCATACTTTCAAGGGCTGGTAGTTGCCTCACTGTTTGGGTCAAATAACCGCGGGCTATTTGCCCTTCAAAGTAAGCATCAGCAGACGAAAAAAAAAATAACACAAACTCGCAAAAAGAAGAAGAAGAGAAAATTTTCCTGCAAACGTAGAGCTGGGTACTGTAAAGCTAAAAAGTTCCTATTGTACTACATGTCAGGTGCGACATGACCAGGCAAACGTCGCATATGATATGATAATATTTTTGTGACGCGAGGGTAAATATTTCACTGAAATGTCACCGAGGACTCTTGCGTTAAAATTATAGCCAATAGGTTTTGCACAATTCCTTTGAGTCTAGATATTTCCCCGGTAAAAACGCATCCTGGAATGTTTAGTTAATTATCTCGATTTCATAAAAGTTTACGTCTAAATTATGAAAAGTTGATAGCCAAACTCGGCACAAGCAAGAAACCTCAACAATATTCCGCTAGAGAAATATCACGTTCCCCTATCTGCTGAAGTCTTCCTCTTTAGAACCTACTTACAGGCGTAACTGACCTCTAGCGGTAGTGTTATGTTATTGCCATCAAGTCCACCAAGTTCTTAACCGCCTGTACCGACCCAAGTAACCAGTGCCTTCTTCCCCCGGCGCACAATAATGTTTCACCATGTTGCCACGTCGGAAGCGCATATCCGTCTGCCCTATTCTTGGCCAAAGAATGAAGGAAGTCGTTGAAATATAAACAATGCTGTATGACGGAAGTGAAGTTCAAGGCAATGCCTCCCTTTTAGCACAGAACCACTTCAGCCCGATCCCTTCAACTCAAACAAGCCTGACCTCTGTGAGTACATGGCCAATAAGAATTGCTAGTGCCTCTTCTGTCTTAGTCTAGATTTTGTTGCCTCATTTTCAGATTGTTATATAAAAAAAACACAACAAAAAATACACTTCACATTTGAATCCATTTCCTGCACTTAAACTATTCCTGTATTTTTCACTCCAATAAAATAAAATTTAAAAAAATCTGTGACAGTGAAAGTACCCAGAGCTAATTACAGTAATGTATACTAAATGCTGGACTTGACGAGCGCATATTCCAAAACAGACAAAAATTTACACTAAGGGACAGAAGCACACAAGTTAGCTTTTTTATTAAGCCTCCTTCTTCATCCTCATCTTGCTCTCTTTCTCTTTCTCTTTCTCGGTCTCTCTCTCTCTCGTCTCAAGTGCAAGCACAAAGAAGCATATGTCACTGTGGATGTCTATAATTAAGGTGTCACTGCTGCTGGATTGTTTGTTGCTCTTTGGTTGCGAGAGGCGCTATCATAAAAAAAATGTATCTGGACTTAGTAGATGCTAACTGTGCAGCTGATTTGAGTATTGTGGTAGATTAGTTTCTTCTTAATTACATTTTTTTACTTGCACACAGTGACTAAACTCCAGTAGACAGTTCGTCATAGGATTTAAGGGAAAGGATATTTCAAGTGGACGTCATTTTTTCTTGCCTCCGGCCCACCTTATCTAAATAGCCCATCAGTTAGAGAAGCGGAGGGACTAATGCGGGGGGTTTAGAGAGGATGCAGCCACACTGAAATGTCCTGAGAGATGTGTTAATATGTGTGTATTTGGTCCCTAGCTTACATCTGTCTGCTTAAAGCTTTATTACTTAAAAATGATTTGAAATGGAGGGAGGGGGGCGATAGGGCGGAGGGATGGATGTGTGTGTGTGTGTGTGTGTGGAGGGGGATGTACATCTCTCAACTGGGTGAGTGACTAATAACTAAAGCCGACAGTGCACACAAACAGACAGTCGTTCATATAAGCACACACACACACACACACATGCACGCACAGGCAAGAACACACACAAACACATGCACACACAGCAAACTAAATCCATAAAAAAGCTATTGCTACAAGACAGTTAAACATGGTGCAACAGAGGAGTCAAAATGTGACATGTCCCCCCCCCCCCCACCCCCTTTGGAGTCGGATAAAACTCAATCACGCTAAACCCTGCAGCTATATCCCGTCCTCCCGTCTGAGACACACACACACACATATACACATACACACAAACACACACACACAGTCACTTCATACTTGAGTACACAAAGATACATCAATACACTCATACTCAGAGATGCAGTACAGTACACGCAGATAGGTTTACAGACACTCCGCATGAACATACTGTATTATAAGCTAATAGACAGTGCAATGCACTTAACTTGGGTAACATCTCCTTGACAGCTGTATGTGCACAGTGTAGGCACAGATACATGGCCATACACAAAGACTCAATGCGCTGACAGAGTTCTTACATTCCCCCCACAGATTTTCATGGTCAAGAGCAAGCAGTAGAGGCAAGAGTTTACTGTGATAGCTCAAAGCAGCTGACGGCACAGCCAGATATAGTCTCAGATGACGGCTAACCCTGAGATGGACCTGCCCAGTTTCTGGTCTTGATTTGACCCAGATTAAGGTGAGCAGACCTCTGAGATGAAAATCAGGGACATTTCCCTTAATCTTCCTGGGGAACTGGGGATATTCCTATTTCTACAGTCAATATCATTAAAATAAGTAATGTTTTAGCTTCAAAAATTGGGAACAAAGTTGGTTTTCTAGTATTTTACCAGGGACATACCATTTCTAGTATTTTACCAGGGACAGACCATCAGGTTTGCACACGCCTTGAATCTGGTCTGGACTGGTTGTAGACTCAGCTCCTGTATGAATGCAGCAGGGTTTGCATCCAAACCTGGTTATCATCGGAATACATCAGACACAGCTCTTAGAAGGCTCAATAAGGCATGTGTCAGTGCCAGGGCAGAAAAATGACCCTCTGTGTTTGTCTACAGTGAAGCCTCCAAGTCAACATCATCCCTTGTCTTTATCTTTCAGACACGACCTCGCATTTGGGTCACATTCCAGATGCTTGCTCTAATTGACCACATCCATGCTAAATGTCTTCTTTTCTTAATGCCAGCATTGTGACTGAAGCATCCTAGCCTAGAAAGCCAGATGCACCACACTGGAACGGATCTGGCATGCTTCTGTCTATGACCTGGACCGGCGCAGGCCCAGCATCTGAGAGATGCTGAGTTTATTATAGCCCAAGAGGAGGGACATGGCTGCACGGAAAGTCACTCTGGATTAAAACGGAACAACCGGAGCATTCTGTCGGCATCTGATAGAGCAGTGGCAAGCCTGGGAAAAGCTGGGAGCATTTTTTTTTGTGTGTGGCTGTTTCTGCCTGCTTTATTTTTGCTCTCCTCCTCCAACTTGTTGTTGTTTTCATTTTCCTTCTTTGTGCATTTGCTTGCTTTAATCCCCTCTCCTCCATGTTTTGAATCATGCTTTTTATTTGTTGTCGTACCCAGGCGCCAAGGCCTCGTCAATCTCTCGCCACGCTGGCCCTCGGAAAAAAGGTGGATGATTAACGATTGTTGCCGGCGCAACGTCTGGAGGTGAGGTCACGCCATATCGGTGTGAGCGACAATGTCCATTGTTCCCTAGTGCCTCACAGGAAGTGGGTGCGAGGGACTTCCTGTGACCAGTGCAATTGTTCCAGGTAGGGACCCAGCGGTCCCTTGGGGTGCCTTTAGTTTCCCTGCCACATGATACACACACATGCAAACACACATATAAACATGCACATAGCAATTCTATATATAAAATATGCACACAGAGACAGAGGTGCACACACGCTACACACTCGTATACAAACAAACACACCACACACTGGGACAGATCTGTCAGGGCCTTGATATAGAGCTCAGTGCAAAGTCATATCTATGATCAGACATTGTTTTTTCCGTCTGTGAGAGAGACATATGCAGGCTTACATGAAAGCACACTTGCACACACAAACACACACATACACACACACAATCT
>JAIFZK010000022.1:14395000-14440000 GCA_027481765.1 Tenualosa thibaudeaui
GAGTTATCTACCAGCGCCACCTGCCGGCGTTGAAAAACACCAAAAGAGTTCAGAACAGAAAGAATTGCGTTTCGTGACAGCTCCGACTGGGTGGATATGGTGTCCTCACTCTTCCCGCAAAACTTGCTATTACTTTTAAAAGTCACTACTGTATTAATTTAGGGAAACGAATGCTAAATTATTTCATTATATGCATGATGCCAAACTCTGACAAACATCACAGGACTGGCGGCGTGGCCTATGGGAGACTGTAAGCACAGTTATCTGCAAATTATCTGCACTGTTCTTTTAATATCGCCCATCTCAAAGCCCTACTGAGTTTCTGCTCCTCAGCGGGGTCGGAATGACTCGTTGCGCGGGTTGTTTTGCTTCTTTACTGTGGCAGGTTTAATTAAGACAACGAGCCCGGCGCTCGGGGATCATCCGAGGTCTGACGCCGTCTGAAGTCGCAAAAACTCAGCCGGCCAGAGGGGTCAGATGACCGCGTGATAAAGAAAAGACAAACAGAAGACAAACGGCCAGGCTACGACATTAGCAAGAAAGGGAAAAAAGGAATAAAAGAAGGGGGAAGAAATCACACGCGGCACAAAGTGGCTGCGAGTTCATTAATTAGACTTTCAAATTGGACAAACGGGAGATGACAGCGCGGCGCTTGTCAAATCAGATCATGACCCGCCGGAGCGGAGAGGAGCGAGGAGGAGGGGAGATTGCCCAGTCCCTGCGAGCCAAAAGAAGACACGGAGACGGGGGAGGGGGGGGGGGGGGCATTCACACACAAACATACAAACACACACACGCATACACACAGACACGCATAGATGCCGCTTCCAAATCATGGCACCAAACACCCACCCATTCACCACCTCCTCTTCCATCGTTTTCTTTTCCTTCTTTCTCTCCCTCTCTGTCTTCATCTCTTCATCTGATTTCGCCCGACCATCCTTGCCTGTCAGCCAGGCCGTGTCACAAATGAGAAGTGACAATTAAAACATCATCTGCGGGCTGCCTCGTCAGAACATTGTCCAGCCAGCTCTCCCCCCACACAGTCCCTTGCCCAAAGACAGGAGGAAGGGAAGAGAGAGAAAGAGAGAGAGAGAGTGAGACATGAAGGGGAGGTTAAGGAGAGGCTAAGGAGAGTTCCCTGAGCTCTGCTAACTGCCAGCCAGCCAGTAGCCTATATGGGGCTGCTTTGCGTGGTAGTGACTGGAGTGGCTATTGCCCTCCAGGGCATCACACCATAGGGTAAGACATTAAGACCACAGTTTTCCAGAGCTGTGCACTAATCCTCCAGACAGAGGAGGCTGAGCCATTGAAATGTGTGGCCAGGGTGGTCGCTCCCTCTCTGGGCGGGGTTTGAGTCCGTGCTGGCAGGGTAGAGAGCCTGGAGAGGCTTGATGTTGGGGCCCGCTGGTCCTTGGAAGTGAGAGCAAACTGGGAGATCCAGTGCTGGTGTCCTGAATGGAGCTCATAATTGCAGGGAGGGCAGCCAGGGAACTGGGAGCCCAAACCTGGGGCCCGAGGGAGCAGGGTCTGAGAACTAACTTCGCTTTGATCATACACACACACACACACACACCATGCTGCTCAACTGCTCAACTACCACAAGGTTCCTTCAGGGGTGAATCAGGAGTCATCATCATCATCATCATCATCATCATCCTTCTGTACATGAGTAGACTTCCAAAGAAAAAGGTGTCATTCATTCTTAGTCACGGTGATAGTAGTAAAATTTGAGACAGTTTGTGTGGTATGACATAATAAAAGCCTTAAAGGTGCAGTAGCCTGTATAATATTTTTAATTCTACACACTTTATCAAATTCAGTGCATTGCTCCACTGTAAAACTGTCCTTATAAGTGTCCTTACATGGTCCTGACTCCGTTATTGTAATGGGAGAGACTTACAGTGGCTCAGACAGATCCATCAACATCAGAATATCAGAATCATAAAAACCTTGTGCTGCAGGGAAGCATGCACAGACATGCATAATTAGAGAGTATAGAATCTGTACTGAACTTGTGCTATCTTAGTCCACTCTCTTTCTCTGTCTCACCCTGGGTTGTGTTGGTTCTGACAAATTGTCTAACATGAGCCTAACAGAACCACACTGCTCATAAGTACTGTAAATATGTGTGAGTGTGTGCATTTTACTCAAATTCCTGGATGCTACAATTGTGCAGGGCAAATTCAAAGTCAAAAGCAAATAAATGAATAATAGCTAATTACATAAAACCTGTATTTAATGAATCTGTTTGTGTGTGTGTGTGTGCACGCGCGCTGGGGTGCTGCCAGGGGAAGAAGATTTAGAATAATTCTAAGGGCCTGGCACTGAAAATGGGGCCCAGAGAACATTTTAATATAATAATCAATATTTGGGGGACCCAAAAATATTTTCTGTCATAGGGTCCAGATATTCTAGCGGCGCCCTTGAGTGTGTGAGTGTGTGTTTGTGTTTGTGTGTCTTTGGGAGGATGCCCTTGGGTGTGGTTGGAGCCAGAAGGAATGGCGCCACCCGGTGGGACGTGGTGGTGTTAGCCCGACAGCGTCAAACTAACAACTTTGCGCTAAACGAGTCTGCACATCCCCACGTTCCTACTGCGTCACTTCTCACTTCTCCGCTTACTCTCTCTCTCTGGCTCTCTCTCACTCTCTCGCTCTCTTCCACAGGCTACAGAGCACTTCACACTTACACACATTTCACACAACTCAGCAGGGGAGAACGAGAGAGAAGAAAGATAAGAGGGGAGTGAGAGAAGAGCCAAGAAAAAATAACAAGGCAGAAACATTTAAGGGGTTCTACAGAAAACACTGTTCATATTTATCTATTAGTGTATACACCACTAATGCCTGCGCGCGTGTGTGTGTATGTGTGCGAACACACACACAGCCAACACAAATACACAAAATATCACACACATGCATTGTGTGGGCAATTTTCTTCACAGACGTCAATCTCTCCGGAATTAGACACAGTTGGGTATTGGATACATATTTATTACTTAGAGCTGGGTGACAAATGCTCAACACATCCAACGCTTTACATAAATAACTTCATATCACACCTATATAAATATAGAACTCTATCTAAATCACAATTTATGCATCACCCACTCACAAATATGTCTGTCAAGGCAACAGGGGTCTATGAACAAAAGCTACAAGAAAACAATTTAGAAACACATTTTCTACTCTTAAATATTTTACCCTAAACAACAGCATAAACACTTGGTATTGCTATGACCAGAGAAGTACATCATCAGTTTAACAAAGCGGGTGTGAGAACATCTCTTGTCAGTATTTTGTGCAGTCACTTCAGAGATAATTTGAATGAATTGACTAAGCAGTATCATCTGCTGTATCATCTATAGCACAGACTGTGGAGGTGTTTTTACTAGTTTAAGTCCCTTTGCACAACCCCCCCCCCTCCACACACACACACACGTCACCACACACAGAGAGAAAATATAGATAACATTTAGATACATTTATAGGGCACTGGCGAGGAAAAAAGTGCACAATTAAGATAATGGAGCTTGAAGAATCACTTTACTGTCAAGTATAAATGCTGTGCTATGCTGTGCTTTCTATCTCATATTGTTTGCCTGTATAAGAGTTGTTCTGAGCCTTCAGTTATTCTTAAGGTACAAATAGTGGGAGAGGGAAGTTTAGCATAAATTTATGGGCACTGAGACCCATGCATAATCAAGTGCTACCAGAAACAAACCAGTGCCTGAGTGCTGTATTTTGTTTGTTTCTAAACTATTGCCACTACATTTATATCACATTAAACAGACATATGAACTAACAAGGGTCCATTTAGAACAGGGGTTCTCAAATTTTGTTGGACCAGGGACCCCTCATAGAGCAGAACAATTTCCAAGGACCCCTCATAATCGCAACACAAGTTTGACCATACAGGCATATATCCATTAGTTCAGTTAGATGCTAGATGCTATTTAGTAGCAAAGTTTTTCATGAACCCTCTGGCAATGCGCTGCGGACCCTTGGGGGTCCCCAGACCCCAGTTTGAGAACCCATGGTTTAGAATGTGTAACATTGCCTGTGGGAACAGCTACTTATGGTGCTAATAATCCAACTTTCTTGAAACAATCTCTAGTCTCTCCTGTTGAGACTGGACTCCCCATCCTCCATTTTAGGTGTTTTTGTCACTGCTTTCCAATAGGCTGTCATTTGTCTGGTGGTTTGTCTATCTGTAATAGGGGTTACACACACACACACACACACACAAAAGAAAAAAAACAGCCAGACTTTCATGAATCATGGTAAAGCATGGGCCAAGAAAACACTCATTACATTTTGGAGATAATCCCAATCCGTTTTTTGTAACATTGTGGTAGGTCAATTTGGCCTTGGCAGACATTTGCACTGTCTGAGTGCCTTTCTGGTTAAAACTATCTTCAGATACAATGAAACTGTAGATAAAAAAAACAAACTCCACCCTACAATTTGACCATGGATCAGGCTCAGCTATCATTTAACCATCCTGAGGACTCACGTTTCTCTTCTGTGCTTTGAAAAATGCTGTTAGCGCATAAGCATATTGCTAGAGTTCAGACTGCAGTGCAGTGCGTGTGCAGACCACACCAACGCAAGACAAAAGGTGCAACTTTACACTTTACTGGCTAGTTCTTCATCTTAGTGTAGCGCTGGTTTGCTTTCCACAACACGTTGACAAAACATTTTTTTTGCCAACGGAGGGTTCTATACATTCCACATACTCATTAAGAATTTCATTGAGCTGGTAACACAAAACAAAAAAACAACTATCATTCAAGTCTGTGCTTTTCTTTCCTGACACTGAGTGTAAAAATGCCAAACTTGACCTCGCCAACTCATAATACCTGTTATTTGTGAAATGAAAAATGGTGAGATGTGTATTAAGTTGCCCATTGGTTACAGTTTCACTATATACTACAGTATAGTATAGCATACAGTTGTACACACAGGACAATAGAGACAGCAAAATACACTGTGCAACATCTTCATTTTGTTCTTTGGAGTTATAAATAGCTGTGCAAATCTAAGCTCTCTGGAGATATATCTATATCTCACTGTGTCTTTTTAAAATACTCTGTGTACATTTGTAATCTTGATTTTATCATTTCTACCTATGCTGGTGGAGCATTATACAAGACTGATCTAGAGCGACTATTAACCAGGAGTGATTCAGAAGTTAAAAACAGCACTGACATATTTCATCATTTCAAAGCACTCTACAGTGAATAAGATTTAGGTGGATCAGACAAGGTTAAAGTGAAAGATATAACATACTCTTTTAGAGAGGGACAGCTCAGGCCTATAGAGGATAGCCTTCGTCTGCTGTGTGTGTACAGATAGTTCTCAAGAGTACTTTAACAATACACTGGCATGGACAAAGACAGAAAGAGTACATTTTGGTAAGTGTGTGTGTGTTTGTGTTTGTGTGTGTGTGTGTGTGTGTGTGTGTGTGTGTGTGTGTGTGTGTGTGTGTGTGTGTGTGTGTGTGTTTGTGTGTGCGTGCACATGTTATCTTCTCAGATGAACTTGTCTGTTGGTCAGTTACTGTGACTGCATCCCATGTGGATGTGGGGTCCACCTTCCTCATCTCCAGGTTACACCAGAAAGCTCCACTCACTCGGTGTACGGCCATACTGAAACCAAGAGAAGCAACAGGCAGAAAGGTCATCAACAGGTCAACAAAGCAAGTGCATGGATAGTTCACTGCAAACCTTCACACATAAGAAACATAACCTTCTAGCTAGGCCTCTAATCTTCAGTGCTAATATAACAGTCAACAACAACACACACACACACACACACACACACACACAAACACACACAAGCTTGCACACACAAAATATAAGCACACCAACACACACATACAGTTACGCGTGCGTACACAGACACGCACAAACAGCAAACAAACAAAACAAAACCTAAATCTGCGCAGAGCGCATCAGTAAACTCAGCCGATGTGACAAACGAAGGCGGAGGGCTCCCACTCCGCGACAGCCATGGCTGCAAATCCAATTATTTGCGTCTCATGTTGCAAATTTGTTCTAATGGTCCGGACGTGGAGCAAATACAGCATCGGCCCAGGGAAACAAAAGGAATGCGATTTCTAATTAACATGAAAGGAGGGAGAGAGGAGGAGGGGGAGGAATGGAGGGATGAATTAGTGAAGCCATCTTTCACTCCTCTCTACTCCTTTCCCTTCTCTGCCTTCAAAAAAAGAGGGGGAAAAAAGCAGAAAACTGCTTTTCTTCTGTTTTTTTTTTCCTGTTGTTTTCTTGTTCGTGATGTCTCTCGCATGGTGCGAATCTCCGATTTTTTTGGCATCTCTCTCACAAATGAAATGTCAACAGATGTAATGACATTGCCTCACACACTATCCACCTCCTCCCCCTCTTGTTTCTCTCTTTCTCTCTCTCGCTCTCTTAATTCAAGGAGAGAAAACACATTTTGTTGATTTCATAGTTCATTAGGCTTTTGTTGCATCTCTTAGCACCACCAACTCCCCCACTCTTATTCTGCGGGCTCTTTATCTGTCTCTTCTATGGGCTCGTCTTCAGCATGCAAACAAAAGACACCGCTAAAGTAATTAGCTTTGTGTGATTATGGCCTTGGTCTGATGAGAGCTTGCAGGAGCCTTGCCAGTGTCTGCTTTGCACGGTGCTACCTACATACTACACTCTGTCCAACACACAGCACACACATGCACATCCAAACAAAAACATGGACACACACACAAGCACACAGTGATGCTCACAATAGTCAATCCCAGACACACGTGCTTAAGCCTACTCAGTCATACACAACACACAGGCAAAACCCGTACACAAAAGACTACCTCTTTTTTATCAATCCTGCCTGACCATTTTACCGACTGCCAGGGAAGTAGCCCAGATGTTGTGAGTATACTAAATGAGTGCCCTACCAATCAGAACAAATAGAGATATAGTCATTTCCGTTACATAAGCTGCACCATGTGTAAACCTCAGGTCAGTGTTTGATGCAAACTAAAAAAAAACAAAACCATGTATTGACTGAAACCGCAGTTTACTAAGTGTCACTAATTGAATCTAACCAGGCTAGCACCACCTAGTGCTTAATTTATCATTGCTCCTTCACTGAGGTCAGGCAGCCACGCGTAGGTTTTGGTTCGCAACGTCTCTGAGCTGGGACAGGCCCACCAGTGAGAGAAGGCTTAGAGAGAGGGCTTAGAGAGAGGGCTGAAAGTGATCACGTTGAATTCAAACGATGCATCCCAGCACGTAACTCAAGTCACGACCAAACAGTAGTGACTGGTTGAAGTAGAAATTATCTGCCCACCATGGAGTGAACACATGCCATTTGATAGGGTTCAGATGTGTTGACGATGTGAAAGCGGCTGATGCATCAGGCTAAACTGAATCAGAATCAGATCAAGAGTTCACGAGAAATCAGAATAAAGAAAAGAACTGCATTGTCATGTAGCGCCCCCTCTCCCTATTAAGCTCATAGATAAACTAAAGAGAGTTTGTTGAAGAGTTCCGATGCAAAACCCAGGAAGAGCATCGTCATGGGTGCTGTGTGGGCTACAATCGTAGCAGATCTACCTTTACAGATGACCTCTCTCTTAGTCTATTCAGTCAGTAACAATAATGAAAACTCCTTATACTTGAAGGGAAAAAAGTAGCCTAATACGGATTTCACTCCAAGGTCTCATGCAATATCGGCCTGCTACATCGGCCTGTAACATAGTGCATTTGTGTGTAAGTGGGCAGTGGTGGCATAGTGGTTAAGGAACCTAGCTAGCAGGCAAATAGCCTGGAATTCAAATTGTAGGTTCAAATCCTGGCAGCCACCATTGTGCCCTTGAACAAGGCACTTAGTTGCTCTAAGGGAGACTGGCCCTGATGTAATTGATAGTTGACAAATGTAAGTCGCTTCTGCTAAATGTAAACTTTATGTGTGTCTTCTGATGAAAGTAACTGAAAAGTAATGTAGGAGTCCTGTAATGCGGTACAGTTCAGACCGTACTATTTACTACACAAGCAATTAGGGAGTGCAGACCTCCGCCAAGGCAATATATTGTCACTGATCCAATACAAATTCCAGACGGTGTTCCGGATCTCCAACAAAATCTATTATCATCAAATCTATTATCATCAAAATTTAGTCATCTATTTCTTGGCCTAATACTCACATTGTACGAAAATTTCATTCAAATCTGTGCAGTACTTTTCGAGTTATCTTGCTCACAGACAGACAAACAGACAAACAAGCACTGGTGAAAACACAACCTCCTTGTTGGTGGAGGTAATAATTCATGACAGTTTGGAAGTAACTTGCCCAACATTGTGAGTGAGCATGTGTGTGTGTGTGTATGTGTGTGTGTGTGTGTGTGTGTGTCTGTGTGTTTCTGTAAGCACTTGCCCTCATACGTCCTCACCTGTATGTCTGTCAGTTCCCTCAGAAGCCTGGAGGCCAGGGAGTTCTCTGCTTGACAAGGGATTTGCAAATTCTGAAAAACCAGCAGACCAAAACAATGATTATACTCAACCACAAATGGCCCACCATGCCAATAAATCATTGATAATTAGTCATTAATGTTCAATTACTCCCTTTGTCGAGGAATCATTATAAACACTTGATACTAACACGAAAATTGGTCATTAAGGAGATTACTGTAATGACGATGGCAATGATATCCTAATATGACATACGGCAATTGATGTGCATGAAAAACATAATGATGCAATTTGTCTAAGTAATATTTAATGATTAGTTAAGAATATCAACCACTAATGACCACAGAATTAGACAAGTACGAAAATTTAAAATACTTAAGAGTCAGGGAGACTAGATTAATGGCTGTGTACATGTGTTATCTACAAGTGAGCTAAATGTCAGTATTAAACCCATAGTGACAGACAAACTATGAATGTATATTAACATATCTATACATAATGTTTTAACAAATATAACTGAACTATGCATAATTATATACTATAATACAAACTAACCAATACAATATATCTATGTCTGTACAGTATGTGTGTATGCATGTCTGTATGTATGTATGTATGTGTGTATGTATGTGTGTATGTATGTGTGTATGTATGTATGTGTGTATACAGTATGTATGTATGCATAAATGTATATTAATATTTGCATTTTCAATATATGAAGACTCACCTCTCCCTGGTACAGAACCCGTCCGACTGGACAGACCACACAGGCCGTACCAGAGCCAAACATTTCCCTGACCCGGTTCTCCTTGAGTCCACGCCGCAAATCTGACATGGTCAGGTAGCGCTCGCATACCTTAAACTCTCTCTGAAGGGAAGTTTAGAGAGGGTTTGTTATATCACACTATGTTAGAGTATTCCTCACTGTTAGACATTTATGTTATGGATACAGAACAGAGACTTACAGCAAAAATTGTTTTACAAAACAATTGTGCAACCATTCTTCACACAAGCATAAAGAAAACAAAGACACTGTGGTTGCTGAGGTCATTCTGTCTGTCTAAAATGAAAATCTGAAGTTCTTGTCCAACTCAATCAAGAAGCTTCCTAATTAAGATGGATAAAAAATACAATATGTACCCATTTTATTGCCAGCTCCAGGATGCTCTGTCGAGTGATGCCGGGCAAGATTATGCCATCCAGGGGTGGTGTTGCCAGCTCCTCCTCTGAAACAGATAAACAAGCAAACAAACACGCTAGCAAAATGACCATCTGCTTCTCCAGATACTCAAACAACCTACACAGACCCTTGGAGCACAGTCCACTTGGTCTGAGTTCTTGGTCTTCTTGGCCAGTTACAACATTTCTCCACAAGAGGTCACTGTTGTCTCCAAAATCACAGATCCACAAAGGCCTAACCACTACATTACACATGAGGACATTTCACAATTCAATGGACAATTTATTTTCCTTTTGCCTTCTAAAATTAGATTTAGGCAGCCTGAAGCATACTAAAGCTACATTTGTCCCCTTTATTAATGAGGTCACAATAATACATAATACAATTATATTTACCTCCTTTTTCATTTGTCCAGAAGAGGAATAGGTTCATGGTCCCCACCTCAGTGATCTGATGATCATCCCCATACAACCAGAGGACCTGCTGGCACCCATAATCCACTGCTTCATACTGGGCAAAGATGGAGGCTCCATAGTTCCTGTGTGCAGATAAGTTTTGTGGTCTTGTGAGGAACACTCTCACTAGGGGCTTTGCTCTGCCATTTTAAATAAACAAAAAATCAAAAAATCACTCCTTTCTACTTACAACACAATGTTACACATTGGTGGTGGCTCAGGTGTAGATGGCCCTTTCACAGTAAAGAACTCTGTAAACACTGTCTAGCACTTTGGCTCCGCTACACACTGTAAATGTAATGTAGCAAAGGAGAAAACTAAATCCAGCTAACCCCCTTAAAAAATAAGTAATTGAGATTTTGGCATCCTTAGGATGGGGACAGATGGGAATTTCCAAAGTTAACTAGTTTCAGTTAAAGTTCTAGAACTGTAGAATACTAAAATGACATGATGTAAGGTCACTTTTGAAATCCACATCTTGTAAAAGTATGGCAATAAAAAAATTGACACCACCCAAATTCAATTTGAACTTAAATTCCAGATTCAATGGATGGATGGATTTTGCCAGTTTTCTCTCTGATTAATGTTTTGTTGACTGGGGCTACCAAGGAGGCAAGGAGAAACCAGCCAAGCATGAGTTTCCAGCACTGTCATTACTGAGGACTGCAACTAGTAGTAAAAATTCCAAATCCCCCAAAAGTCTCTGAAAGAAATTGTGTCAGACTTAGCATATTTAGGTCACCATGAATGAGAGCACAAAGGACTATAGCCTAAGGTTATTGGTTAAGAAATGGCAATGGCCATGGCGTGATTACAAATGGCTTACAAGTATAAGCTCTATTACTACACTCTGACATGCCTTTAAATGTTTCCAAACATCAGTTGTGGATTTAGCGGGTTAGATTGTTTCAGTTCAGTGAAAGAGATCTGTGCTTGCTGATATTAGCGAACAGTGCTTCTAGCTAGCATGGCCAGAATAGCATCACACAATTAGCACAACAATATGATCTTAATCGTCAAAGAAGGAAAGATGGGACTGTATGAAATATTCCCTAACTAAGTAGCATTTTTCTTTTCTTTCCTATCCTTTTCAAAAGTAATCACAAATGTGTCATTAAAATGCTGCTATAACAGATGGATCCATTTGAACCGCAAACTCAAGGTTCTCCTGAATAAAGGTAGGCGACGAATCAAGAGTGAGCAGATGTAAGGCTTTAATTTCACACAGCTTGTTGGACTTTGTTGTTTGCTGGTTGCTTTGCTTAATGCCTGTCAGTGAAAATGACGTAAGATGACCAGACCCTCTGAGATGAAAATCGGGGACATTTCCCTGAATTTTCCTAGTGAACCAGGGACGGTCCTGTTTCTACAGTCAATATCATTAGAATTAGTATTTATTAGCATCTCAAAAAAAAATGGGGACATCTTGTATTTTACCAGGGATAGACCACCAAACCATCAGACCACCAAAAATAGGGGACATCTGGTCACCTACCCTAATGTCTTAAGAGAGCATGTTTAATTACATTCACGTCACTCTCATATTATTGCTAAAAAATCTCCAAAATCTGTAACCATAAGTTTTGCATCAGTGGTTTTAGTTAGACTAAATACTTGTCAAGGTTTGGTATAAATGTCAAGGTTTATCAGCCTCAAAATGCTTGGACCAAAGTGTTAAAAGAGAAATCCAGTGTGAATCAATCCATATCTCTGTTGTTTGAGGTCACAGAGTGCTGTTGGTAGGGACAAGAGTGAAAACAATTGATACAACATAGACTGAATAATAAATCATTAGCTAACACTAACTGAATATGGCATAATAACTCACTTTCAATTTTATTTTCCTATGCCCCATTCATTTAATGTTGGCTGCTGATCACTGTGACCACAAACACCAAGACTATGGATTGAAAACACCATATTTCTCCTTTAAGAGAAGAGGAGCGATCCCTACCCTCCCAACTTGCAGTCCCCCGTGCCTCCTTTCCAGGAGCGAATGTATTTGGAGTCGGCCCATAAGGACACAGGTTTGGCCCCCGTGGTGAAGTAGGAGCTAACGGGGCTGAGGATCACGTAGAGGAGAGCATGGGATGGCTTCTTTACTCCCAGAGAGGGCTATGGAGAAACAGATCACATGTAAAGAGGGGGCAGAGAGAGAGAAATAGAGGTATATACATATACAAATGAAAAATCCAAAGGAAGCCAATTGCTAAATATACACACATACACACACACACACACACACACACACACACGCACACACACACACCTCACCTCTGTGCCTAAGAAGGTGGGACGGATATAGAGGCTGGCAGAATCTGAATGTGGAACCCACTCCTGATCCACCTCCACCAGTTTCCTGATGCACTCCAGCAGTTCAGCCCTGTCAAAGCTCTAGGGAGCATGAAGACACACACAGAGAGAGAGAGTCATTTTTTATATTACAAATGAAGGGAAAGACTGTCAGGCAATAGGCCCAGAGTTTGTGATGGGAGAGACAGCATGCCTCTCATAAAGATCCACCAGTCACTCTAACTAGACAAGGAGTTAGCCTGCCTGACCTTTGAGCACAGTTCCAGGTTGACAGGAAACATTGTTGGTCTTCCCCACTGTAAAAAATAATGCCCTATAAGAAAAATAAGTAACCTGGCTGCCTTAAATTTCTAAGTTAACTCAACAGAATGAAACATTCTATAATTTGTGACATCAAATAAAGACAGCTGAGTTACCTTCAAGAAATTTAAGGCAGCCTGGTTACTTATTTTTTTCTTAGTTCATAGGGGCATTTTTACAGTGTGTTAACATGGACTGCACTGAATTAGACCCTGATTAGTTGCAACCTGACAACATTGACTAGACAATTGCTGACGCCTGGGATGACCCCAAAGTGCAGACAGTGAAACACAGCAAAAACTAAATATTCCACCTTATCTCTAATGACATGACCCAGGAACAGTACCAGAAAGAGGACCCAGACAGGATGAAATAAAAACTTAAAAACTTTTCTAATCTAAAACCCCCTCTTGATTGTGAAGGCCTTGAGCCCTATCAGGTCCCGCAAACTGATAAGCAAAGTCACCACAAGTTTGTGTGTGTGTGTGTGTGTGTGTGTGTGTGTATGTTGTACCGGCAGACAGGCTCTATGTGCAGACTTCAGCATGCGGTTCATGTTGAGCTCTGGTCTGAAGAGACGCACTCTGTTGTCCGGGCCCCTGTATGCCTTCATTCCTTCAAACAACTGTAAACACCAAAAAACACAAAAATAAAAATCTTTTTAAATTGTGTTTAGAAAGCTATGTTGAACTCTACCATCTATACAACAGGGTATATACAGGAGAGGTTGGTAAGGATATACCTATGGCCTGTGGTTAAGCCATGGGCAGGCCACCTCACCTGTACTGCATAGTGCAGGGCGGAGCAGGCTGGATGAATGGACAAGTTCCCGAAGGGCTGGATACAGGGTCTCTGCCACCCCGACTGGCTACTCCATTCCACTGTAAACATGTGGTCTGTGAAGGTGGTACCAAATGCCAGGCCTGTAAGGTCTGGCTTGGGTTTGTGGTCCTGGACCAGATCAATGTCAAGGTCTGATGCCTGTGGGTATATAAAGTTTGAGACATTATATACCTTTTCAAGAATGGTAATTATCAAAGTCTCTGTATTTCTTGCAGTCCACTTTTCCTCTTTTTTCATTCCTCCATTTGCAGATTGTCATTGTAATAAGTGATTCGTGAAAAAGAATACTACCTCAAGAATGTGCTGAAGGCAATGCAAGTGTACTGATACCATGAAAATGACTCAGTGTATCTGTTGTTGTTCATGAAAGAGCTTAGAGGCACCGCAATAGCTCTTCAGGTACAGGTGTAAAGGCAGCTAGCAGGCAGGTGTGCATCAACTCAACCAACAGGTGATGCTCACACTCCAACAGGCCATTTCAGTAGACACACTGAGGGCATCATAAAACATACACATGACCTTTGAAAAGCTAAGCTGTGCTCTCATATTTCACAGAATACATTTGCTTCATGTCAAAATGCTTATTGCACATACTTTTGTCCACTACATGCCTTTAGCCAGCAGTTAGCATTTAGTATTATGACCAATCTGGATTTAAACCAGAGTTCCAACATGTACATTTATCCACAGCTTTCATAAATTTAAAAGCATGAGATGAGACTCTGATTACACAGAGGTCATAGATTCAGCGACCTTTACATTGGTCATGCAACTACGACAACAGTGGTAAAATGTTCACCTTCTCTGCCTTTTAAACCGCTTGAACATAAAACCATCTGCTTACAGACTGAATATAGCCACAAAATATAAACAGACGTAAGGCAACCTCAGGCGAACAGCCAATGAGAGAGATGCTGTGAGTTCTGAGTTCTGACTGTCTATTGAGATGGGTAGGGACACATTAACATCCAGCCCATCGACCTATTCTTCTAGGCGGCAGTCACTCGGCAGCAAGATTAACCCTGCGCTTGGATTACCCATAATCCCAGATTACTCTAGGGAACATGACAGCCATGGGACTCAAGAGCATTGTCTGTTTTGGACGGCTAAGGGAGAGTTACACATTCACACACACACACACACATACACACACACTCACAAACTAGAACAGCCATCCCTTCACACCTCACTGCAGATCTCTGACTCTCAAATAGCCCACTTTCTACCGACATCGATTTTTAATGAAACCACTGAGCCATAAACTTGGCATTTACCCAACAGTAAGGTCTCTACTGATCACGCAGCTACGCCCACTGGCCGTGCTCTGTCAGTCCTCTCATCTATCAGTAGGTGTCTCCTTACAGCAAACATTTCTTTAGAGGCACCTAGAGACATGGGGCCTGACTGTCTCTCACAAATTTACAAATCCAACATGATTAATATGATTGGTATTAATGGTAGTTACTTATAGAACATTTTTACTTTACTTTTACTTGACATGGAAATCATATATAAATGAGACAGAGGATAGTACAGTAGTGTGCTAGAGAAAGAAAGAAAAAAAGAAAGAATGATAGATGAATAAATGTTCTCTTTGTCACTTCAGTGATAATGATTATGATAGCCTTCACTGTATATGCCTGTATATAAGGAAGAGGCAGTGAGAGATGAAGCGAAACGCCATCTTGATTTTCACATTCACCACAACACTACAAATCTCCAGTGTGACAGAGTGGTGTGTATACACTACAGTATGTGCCTAGTCTGTCACCTCACCTCAGGGGGAGGTAGGTGATTAGCTTACTATAAATACCACATCCAATTGTGCAACTCCCTGTAATCCACACACAACTCTTAGCGCTGGCAGTACTATTGAGTCTGGGTACTATAGACTACTTCAGGCAATGAAGGGCCAAGATCCCTGTGCAGAGACCAGGGGTGTAGAGGGAATTGGGAGCTGTGGTACCCCCCACTTCTTAGAGCAGGTAACTGTATTTCTCGCTTGGTTAATATTAGGCGTTCATTAGGCATTGGGAGAGAAAAAAACTCCAGTGTTGTGAACATCTGGAAAGACTTTTAGGGAGGATTATCCAGCTCACCAATTCAAACACTGACTCATTGGGGTGGTACATCAGCATTTCCTGTAAATGACTCTCTGATTAAATGTCTATTTCACAGTGTTATTGTAGCAATACACAACATACTTTGTGCAGTTCATGCATGCAACCCCACACCCCACACTCAGGAGAGCTGATGCCCCAACTGACCTGACCTTAAAACACACAGTACAGCAGCTGGCTATTGTATGTGTGGTGCTACAGTTCAAAACAAGACATATAACACCTGTTAACAGTGGATGAATTTCTCAATACATAAACATTCAAAATGTAATTCAAAGTGTGTTTGTGTGTGTGTTTATGCGTGCACACACACACACCCCATTCCTTTACTCCTAATCACCACCTGAGCTGAACTGCAGTGAGGCTAGGTGAGTAGAGGGAGAGAGAGAGCATGCTTGGAGTCAGGCTTCAAGCCTGATTGACAGAGATTAGCATGATCTCTGAGTCTGGCACTTCAGATACAGTCAACACGGGACCTTCTGGACAAACCAGAGGCCCATTCCTGACTATGTGCCTTTGCCCCCCGTAAACCCCCCTAAAAAGGGGGGGCCTTGGGTGCATGCATGCATGAAATTGGAGGTCACCCTCACAGCAAGGAAAGAACAAGGCCAAGCATGGATTACTTTTGCAGGATGGATGTCACAAAATGTCATCTAGACAAACTTCACAACAAGAGATCTTCAACTCACTTGTGCATGGGTGCTATTGCATGTTTTTGAGCTGATGTTCTGTTTTCAGAGGACAGACATGCGTAATGGATTTAAACTGATTCAGCACCATTGGGAGTTTTTTTTTTTTTTCAAGGCAGAAA
Organism: Tenualosa thibaudeaui; assembly: GCA_027481765.1. Classification (NCBI taxonomy): domain Eukaryota; kingdom Metazoa; phylum Chordata; class Actinopteri; order Clupeiformes; family Clupeidae; genus Tenualosa; species Tenualosa thibaudeaui. The sequence goes on from JAIFZK010000022.1 coordinate 14,411,475, forward strand.
TTTTGTTTCTATTTTATTTTTCTCTAGCAAACAAGGAATATCCAAAATGCTTCCACTGATACCACAGCTAAAGGCAAGTGATGAGCCTCATCCAAAATACACACTTATCTTATCGATTAGCACTCTTTTCGCTAACAGTTAAACTTTTACAAGAATGCACTTCTTGTAAACAAGTTGTGCAGAGATGGCATTATTATTACTATATTGTTATTTGTTATTATCATTACTATTAGTAGTAGTAGTGTAGACAATTCAATAAATTAGTTTATCATTTGTGTACTGCTGCAACTGTTCATGATGGTGGGACTGGAAGAGTTACCTTGAAACTGGAAATGCTATCATCCAGGCCATTACCTAGAACTTCTGCACCTTTACCCTAAAAAAAACAAGCAAGGGAAAATAACACACAGTATAACACTATTCAATGCACGGTGTTCTGTAAACTTCCATCAAATACTTTTGACAGCGTGTTTCAGTTGACATTTAATTTCGGAAGTGTAGACTACACACTCCCCTATCGTGTGTCTGACATCTCTGCAAAATTTATGAACTCCCTGTCATCTCCCAAAATGTGCCCCTGTGCTTTCACAGTATCACAATACACGTCAACAATGATACTTTTACAATATTACTGAGTTGCATAACTATGCCACTGATCTCCGCAGCTCTCCATTGGAAAAGTAACGTTTCTGTGTTTCCTGTGAGACTGTGCCATTTATAAGATTATTTCAAAAAACATTCTCGAAGCATCACGTTAAGTTGTTGTTTAGACAGCTCTGGCACTGGCACTGCCGTAAACTGTGACGCGTAAGCACATTACCTACCAATAGGCCACCTTGCAGAGAAATAAAATAAAATAAACCGCAAAATATCGCTCGGAAATAAATATTATTTGAGAAAGCAATGGAAACAAAACACCCATTATTATTACACACATCAAGTGACAGGTTAAATTCAGCAACCTTCGGACGCGTACTGCGTACTCTCCATACTCTTACACGGACTAAACGAAGATTATGCTATAAGGAAAACCGAGGGAGCTGGATTTGGTCACGAACACACCCTATAGCCAACACAGATCCGCCGTTAAGCGTGAGCGTGGGAACTCGCACGGGCTTTCCGCGTTTACCTTGAGAGATGGAGCGCTCGTGGCCGATGAGGGCGCTGGAACACTCGCCATGATGAATATGGAAACACGAGCCGCTCGCTCTGTCACACCGGGATAAACCGCTTACAGATTAAATATTATCGACCCTGTTATACTATTGAATGTCAGAACTCAGTGTAATGGCAGTCTAGTTTTTATACGCCTCCGTTTCAACAGCGTAATGACATGTCTCATAGCGTCCATTGCGTTGTCTCATAGTCTCATAGTGTCCATTGCGTTCGCATTTCAGGGACACGAGTCACAGTGGCCCAGTTGGAAATCAAGTCTGAGTAGACTGTAAGGGATTGTGTAGAGCTTATATGTGTAAGTGAGAGAGACCATTATGTAACAGTTCTACTTGCTTCATTACACCATTATTCAAGGGACTAGGGCCTATTCCCGGGAATAAATCGGTAGCCTCGAGATGTTTTCATGGTCAAAATAAATCAGCTAGTCATAGCCTATTAACTGGACAGGTTGAATTTATCTTAGGCCTACAGGTGTCCATTAGCTGCCAACACATAATCAAAATAGGTTGGGCTACATAAATTACAGGATATTGTATAGGCATACACAACACGTTTCACTGGGGATTAGATTAGATTGCATGAATGAACATTTCCAGCCCTTCTATTCAGTTATTTGAAATATAACACATTTTGGCCACATGAGGGCGATGTTTAACTAGTTGTCGGAGCGCACTGGTTCTCGCCTTCTTAAAATCAGCAACGTCATACAAGCGCGCTTGATTGAAGTTGGCCAGGTGGGACAAGAGTTGACAAATTAACAAAACAAATCAACAAGAATTGATTCATTCGTAAGGCTGACTCTTCGTCAGGTCAGAAAACAGTGGCAAACACGTCCAAATAAAAGGACGAGAGCTGAACGGTGAGTTTTAGTGAACGCTTTCCTTCCCGCAAGCTACATCTTCACGGTTATCATAATTAAATAAGAATAGCAGGAACCGAAAATAAATAGAAGAGCTTCGGAAGTTCACATCTTTTTTTCTTTGCACCACTGTTTGACCTCTAAGACTTTCGGCTCAGACGTTCTGTTGTTTCACACGGGGTAACTAGGCCTCGATGTGAAGCACACCGAAGTTCCAGACATTCTGTCGCTACAGGTATTAATATTAATATAGCTTCAAAGTGATTGGCAATTTGGTCTACTGAACATTAAGAAACGATTGTCGGTTTTTTATGATGGGATAATAAAGACTGCGTATGGGTGGCATCTATGGATCATTGTAGGCTGTCAGTCTCTGATGGCGAGTTCTAGCGTTTGTTGGGGAGTGTCCTTTGGAATGCTGCTGTTTGGTCTTATGAATCTACTTGGCCTATTAAGATTTCAGTTTGGTCTGTTGAGTTTTGTTTAGCTGTGGAGGTATCTGCACTTATTTGAATCATGTAGATATTAAGAACAATTTTCTTCAAGACCCCCCCCCCCTTTAAACAGTAACGTCCTTTTACACATATAGAGAAGTCTAGTGTAATTTCTTGCCCACTATATATAAAACAGCCCCTAATTTGTAAAAAATGTCTTAATACAGGGGTGGCCAAACTATGGCCCGGGGGCCAATTGTGTCCCTCTCATGTGGCCCACTATGAAGTAAAAAAAATTAATGTAATGTGGCCTGTTGTTACATTAATCTAATATTATATATCCATTGCACCTCATAGTTTCAGTATTGGTGTGACATGTTTGTCAATTGCATCATCAAACATTGTAGCATTAGATGACCTAAGAGTTTTCTGATCTGAGCAGTCGCTCCTTCACTTGAAGCTGGTTAAAAACTGATGCTCTTCATTTTGAATTGGCCCTTGGCAGCTTAGATTCAGTATGTTCAGTATATTGGGTAGTATGTGGCCTGCAAACAGAGAAGTTTGGCCACCCCTGTCCTAATGGAACGCCAGCAACTGGTGAGTTCCGTGTGTTACGGGCTGCCACCATTGTGTGTCTGTCTTGCCATCTGTCCCTGTTCATTTGCTCTGGATAAGAATATATTTTAAATGGCAAATAGTTGTAATTGTTGTGCTGTTAACTGTTATGCGTTTGATTTTAATAAATTAAGAGTGTGCAGTTCAATTAAGCTGTGTGCAATTCACACCTATGGACATATCAAGCCATCACTTATGTATTTCTATAATTGTTAATATGTTGTGGTATATAAAGACTTACTTTCTTACTGACAGACTGACTTGCTTACCTACTTATTTACCCCCCCTCCACCATCATGGGCAATTTTTTTCATTGTTTCCCCCCTCCCAGCAGATAGAGGTCTCTGCTCGTCGTCCGCTCAGCCATGGATCTGGCCGTGTCTCAGCGCCACCGCCACAATCCCGTGGACAGCATCTGCCGCAAGCTGAAGACTATCCAGCGTCAACCGGGGCTCCGCTGCAACCTGGAGGCCATCCTGAAGAAGCGCGCCGTTCGCTCTGACCACCCCGACACCCCTGCTACTATTGCCTCTGCGGCCGTTGGGTTGGCCACGCCTTCCTCTTCCTCGTCCATTGCTGCTGCTGCCGCCACCTCAGGCATGTTGACACCAACAGGGTCTCCTGGTCGGCCTCAGGCACGGCGGTTGACCCTTGGTGCGAGCGGGGCGTCACCATTGGTCACCCCATGCCCAGTCAATGCCACTTACACCATTACCAGTACACTGACAGACCGGCGGATGTCATTTGGTTTCGGCCAGAAAAGGGTCTGGCAGCGGACCTGCTCCACACCCGCAGCCACCCAGTCTGAGACGGACGGGTACTTCACTTTTGGGCGCAGTGCCCCCTACGGGCAGCGTGAGGAGGAGGAGACGACACCCACTGTCAACACTGTGGAGGCAGAGGGGGAGAGGGAGAGAGAGAGGAGACAGAGCCCAACACACAGCCTGCTCTCCTACAACCTGAACTTCTGCAACTCGGATACCTCCACACTGCTGGATGGTGATGTGGGCTACCCTGCCCTGGTGGTGAAGAGACTTTCCCTCGGGGATGGTGAGTGGCATGAAGCTTACTCTGCGTCCACACCAAGATCTACAAAAGCTGTAACGTTTTTGGAAGCAATTTACTTTATGTCGACAAGAGTGACAAAAGTGAATTTGTTCCAATATTTGGGAGACTAGAGTGACTAAAAAGTTAAAAAAGGCTTAACTTTATGCAGATTAGCTATGACACGTTTTGGCTGTCAATGAAATGGCAATGGGCATGCCATGAGCGATTAGAGTGTAATGAGCAAACTCATTACTCATCAAAATGAATTTTTAGTGCGACACAACTATTTTACAGCTTTACTAGCTCTTTGTGTGAATGCTCAGTTAACCTAGAAATCTGCGATCTGGGCCATTGTCTTGTCAGCATCTCCCTCAAGCAGTTGGAACAAATTATTATTATTATTTTTTTTTACATTTTAAAATTATTTTTAATGTGTGTTACCTATGATCCTTCTTTTTTATTTCATAATTTTGGGTTTATGTATTTTGTTCCTAATTCAAATATTTACCCCGCCCAATAAAATGTCTTGATGGCTGACTGTGTACTGGCCGTCAGCTGATTTGAATGGCAAATTTTGGACATTGCAGTTACACTGATTCTATTCAGGTGTCCCTTTGCAAATTAGCAGGAATAGATAGAATATGTCCATATCTATGGCTGCAATACTGAGCACTTTGTGTAACCACTGATAATGAGCTTACTGGTTGGCATCAACCATGTGTGTTTTTTTCCCCATAGGTCTGTTGTCCTCAGAGCCCAGAAAGGAAACTATGGCAGAGGTCAGTCTCATCTGTGAAGAGGATCTGCTAGACACCATATTCCACGCCTGTGATACACAACGTCGAGGTGCGTTTGCTTTCAAATTTGGCCTGTGATTTTGATCACGCACTACGTTTGACAACAAGCTGAATGCTAATGAAAGGACAGACATTCAGCACATGTACAGTGCTTCTAAAGTACGTCATTGTTAGTCTCAGTAATGTTGCTGTCTTTTCCTATAATCCAGAACTAGTTAAATTTAGTCCATCCTACTATGTGAGAATCCATAAAAGTATGCATAAATGATATGGTATCGGTGTCATTGTCATGTGCAGAGAGACAAAAGCTACTTGGTTAGCCAATAACCATCACAGTCGGGAATGAGAGAATGGACATTGCACAACTGCAGCTGTGTTCTTCTACTTCTTCTAAGTTTTTGTCAACACACTTTTTGTCAGCACACTTCATTTGGTTGCAATGGAAAACAAACAAAACGAAGGGGAAAAACATGCATATTTTTGCTCTCTTATTGCGCCTTTGGTTTGGTGTGACATGATTTTCATGTAATATAAGCCACAGGTCTCTAAGCATGGTTGCCAGAATAGTTTTACTGGAAGAGAAAGACCTAACAAAAGTCTGGATTGAAACATTCTCCAAGATATTCTGTCCTGAACATGGCTGTTTGATGCCTCAGGCTCTGTGAACAAAGAAGGCTTTGAGAATCTGTTTATTTCTTCCATGTAAGATTTTCTAAATAGCCTTCAGAATAACTTAGTGATGACCCTCAGTTAAAGTTTGTTCACGACAAGCCAGTTTACACCTAGTTTGCTCACTGGAAAGCTCAGTCTAATTGTGATAGATACTTCCCACACAGCACCCTGAGATTCTTTGTTCCCTTTAAGGATTCTTTTTGTACCTCAATTGCATTTTGAGGAACATTCTGGAATTAATTCAAAAATCCACCCGTCTCAAAGCTCTTCACATTATGGCCATGTTGCCGTGTGTGTGTGCCCTCTGCTTCCCAGGTAAGGTGTATGTGTCCCGGATCGTGGACTACTTGCGACACACCACCAGTCGGAGCTCGGAGGACAGCGGTCTGGAGGAGCTGTGCAACATGCTGGACCCTGAGCACAAGGACATCTCTATCGACCTGGACACCTACCACGCCGTCATGAAGGAGTGGATCGAGGACTGCCGAAATCAGGAGTATGAATATTGCAACAAAAGCACTATGTACATGTATACAATATGTATATGCATTATATAAAGCGACTAATGAATCAACGGAGGTCTTTATCAGAGTCAGGTCTATTTACATTTACTTATTTTTGTATTATGTGGTACAGTAAGTATTATACATATTTATTCATGTTTAAATCAAGTTGTGTATTATTCTGTCATTATTTTTGCATATTATTATTATTTTTATTATTATTATTATTATTGTTGTTATTGCAGATGTACACTCTTCCACACTCTTCCTTGGGGTAGTGTAGCTCCACAACCCTGTCCAGGCACGCCCCCATATGAAGTTTGATAGTGGTACATTCCACCTGAGTGTGATAACCCTGAGAGGGAAGCACATGTGAGGGTGTTTTAATGTTCCCATGTGGTTGGTTTCTTTCAAACACAGGGATGATACAGCGGAAAACGTGACGCAGGAGTCAGTGAAAGTTCCAGACAGTTTAGCAGGTACCCTTTGATTACAGAGCAAAAGCCTATATTGCCTGCAGTTTTACAGGAAATTGTGTGTGTGTGTGTGTGTGTGTGTGTGTGTGTGTGTGTGTGTGTGTGCGCACACTCCACAATCTTGATTCAACCTACCTTAAGTTTAGTGCTGTCTTTGCCTCTCCTTTTTTCTGACTTTTTTTTACTTGTCACCTCATCACTTCATCCCCTTCTTGTTTCATTCTGTTTTCTTTTGCTGTCTTGTTTTTGTCCTGTCAATATTTCACTCCTCAGCGAAGAGATCAGCTCTGCTGAACATGACCTCAGGCAGCCTTGAAGCGTTTGGTGGAGAGACGACCAAAAGTGACCTGTGAGTGTTGTGTGTGTCTGTGTCTGTAAGACTCCTCTGTGTCCTCTTGTATTTCTCCCTAGAACAGAGAAAGCTATGAGGTGTGTGTGCAGATATGTGAGTAAAACATGTCAGCTAGCATGTGTTTCTAACTTATACTGTCACGTGTATGGTAGTAACACATCTGTCTGCATTTATGCGTCTCATGCAAGTAACCATTGACTAGCTAACCCCCGATCCACCCCCCGCAGGGAGACCTCTGACTTGATCTACTGCGTGGCAGACCTCCAATTTGCCAATCAAAAGCTGCAGGATGAGATCCGCAAGCTCAAACAGGCCATGGAGACCATGGAAGATACCAACCAGAAGCTCATCGAAGAGAACGAGGACCTCAAGACTCAAGCCAAAGTGTATGAAAGTCTCTCTCTCTGGCTCTCTCCTACTTCCTCTTCTTCTAACTTTGCCCTGTGTTTGAGCACTTTAAGCAATTTCTGTGACACCCATTCTCTCGGCAGTAGGTTAGGATTCATGTCCATCAGGTTCCCCTCATATATAAAGTATCAAAGCCTCAGATATTTTGTAATGTCAAATGTCAATCTAGAACTAGATAAAAAACTAGATCTATGAAAGCTGAAAGCTCAATTCTTTATGCACCTTTCTGTGTTCCACCTCAGGCATCCATCAGTGTAGCTCCCAAACATCAGTGTGTGTGTGTGTGTGTGTGTGTTAAGGGCCTAAAGCCAAGGGCTGATTAGAGCTGAGGAGTCTATTTTTGAGCAGATCATGTGTGAGTATATGGTGTTGACCTCTAGTCATCAAAAAAGGGGTTGGAGTTTTCAGGGGTTTTCAAGGGTTTTCAAGACATTTCATTAGAAATGCCACTGCAGAGGAGTATACAGTTTGCTTGCTGTTTGTTTGTTTGTTTATTTGTTTTTTGGGTCAGTTTTTATTCATTTAATGGGGTACAGATTAGTGTCAATCAACACTGACAATATTTAATCTAATGGTTGTTGAGATCAACACTAAGCATTGGGGGAGCCTGTATCAGGTAATGCTGTAAATGTCACTCTGAACTGCAGAGGGCAGCATTTATCCTCATTAGAACTTGAACTCTGAACAATTTCTGTCTTTCTATGGCCCAGACAGTACAGTACAGTACAATACAGTACGTGATTCTGACTGTCTCTGAGATGTCTCTGAGATCCTGCAAATCTTTGGGAATTTGAGAAAAAAGTCTACCATCACTGTCATCCAGTCGAGCAATATTGAGAGTTGTTTGCACATTCAAGCCTTCTTCCATGTTTAATTCTCATCTGTTAGCTTCTGTAAATTCACATAGATTGTCCCTGCTTTCTGTGCCTCAGAGTACAAGCAGCCCTAGATGTGAGTCAATAAAGTCTCTGAAAAGCTTCAGTTTACTGTGCAAATACTGATGTCATACGGTGTTGTGCCCCACAGGGGGCAGCAGCTGCTGCAGAAGGAAAAGATGCTAAAAGAAGAGGTGGAGGAGATGAAGATGACTCTGAGCTCATCAGAGGAGAGCCGCGCGCAGGCTTCTGCCCAGAGCAAACAGATGGTGAGGGGGAGTCTAGGGAGTCTTGCGTGGGTGCTAGACAGATGATGGATGATAATATAACAAATATCTTTATTTATTTATTTATTTATTTAATTAAATGCACTCTTAACCCTAGTCACTTCATATCTAACAAATCTAAACATGCATTTCAATCAGAATTGTTTTATTCTGAATTATTATGATGCCTTGGTCTCTGCTGGTAACTTGGACTTCAGTTTGTGGAGCAGTGCTCTCCCAGCCAGTGGAATGACGAGCAGACTGACAGAAAAGATAACAAGTGCCAGTGATGATGAGGTGTTTACATCGCCTTGGTAACTGGGCTGATTGGCAGATACTGATGTTCCCTGGCACAAAGTGAACCGATAAATTTACTGAAAAGCTTGTCAGTTTTTTTTTTTTAAATCAGGGGTGGATATGTTGCTGACTCACTGTTAGATAGCAGGCACAGAACTAATTGAATATGAAACAGATAACAAGCTTATGTCACAAGACAGGATTTTAAACTAGAGGAGAACATTATTTGTTCTGGATAAGAGAGCAGGTTTAATATGAAATGGACCACAACAGACAATAACCACATGGAGAGACAGACTGTTCCATCTAACAGTTATCAATTGTTCAGTCCTCTCACTTATGGAATTGATCATATCGAGCCTTACTACAGCTTTTGAGGTCTGTGTTTTGTGTTGTTGGAGTTGAGGTTCTACTGAATGAGCGTTCTCCTAAAGCTCCTGTCTGTTCTTTTGCCCCTCAGGAACGAGAGAACCAGAGTCTCATTTCAAAGATCTCTGGGCTTCAGGAAGAGGTACTGCCTAGGCTATCTCAGATTCTTCTCATTGCTGCTTAGTGCTCCTTAACCTCATCCAACCTCCTTGTCTTAGTCAGTAGGAATATACACTTTGTCCTAACTGATCCCCGAGACCAATACTAATGATATACATGCACTAATTCATTGTGTGTATATAAGTTATGTTTTCAGTAATGATATACTTACTCTTATATACATGTAATTGTATGGTTGCACTAATTGATATCTTTGCATATGTATATTTTTGAGTAAGATACTTAATGTGGAATATCACAAAACACAGACATGATCATCAGCATGTGTGTTCTCCATTTAAAAAAAAAATGCAGACCAGGTTCAGACGTTATTGAATAAGGTGTTCAGTATGTGGTTGCAGCCTGATTCTGGCTTGCTATCTCATAGCATTCATTTCATCCCAGCCCTGTTCTATTTTCACCTAGTGCACCAAATGCTTTTACATCCTTTCACTGTGTGCAATGCATCCAGAATCCCTGTGTTCACTGATTGTCCAGCCAAAATTTGGTTAGAGGAAACCTAAGCTAATGGCGAGATCCCTGACTGTGATGGAGCTAAATGTGATATTGGGCGGAGGCACTAGGCAGCGTTAGCCTGGCTAATGCCAGAGCCCTGTGTTTGCTAATGGAGAGATCCCTGACTGTGCTGGAGCTAAAGTGATATTGAGCAGAAGCACTAGGCTAGGCTAGCCTTGCTAGTTCTATCTCTCCTTTTCTCCACCTTAATCTGCTCCGTTTCCATTGTTTGTCTCCCCATTATATCCAGTAACCATGGCTGTGGTCTGTTCAACAGAATATCAAAATCACCATGGAGATGGATGACCTTCAGAAGAAGATTGCTGATCTGTGTGACCTTAATGCCGACCTTCAGGTTTGTCACATGATCATTCGTTGGACCAATCACTTCATCTGTATATTTTTCCTTCTGTCTAATGCACTAATAAACTATGGTAGTCTGCTTTCTCGATCACCAGTTTTGGATGTGACTGTCCTGTCCTTCCCACCCTCTCACTAGTTTTATTTTATTCTCTCTTATTTTTCTTTTTCAGGTGCAGATCCATTCATTTGACACTCTTCTGAGGGAGAAGGATTCTGTTGTATGTGAGGCAAGTTTGGTTTCATGTCCTATTTAGATTCTGTGTCCCCCCAGCCTCTGTTTACTCTTCATGCGGTACAGCCTCAAAGCCATTTGTTAACATGTTGATGCTGTTGACGTTTCTTTTTTGCTCTTTTCAGTCTTTCTCATTTTTAATATTTACAGTAATTTCCCAAATGTAGACTGCAACATGTCTAAACAGTGGGTTTTTTTGGCAAATTTTAAAAATAAAACTGTTTGTTAATCACAACCAAACCGTAATTTGTGTCCATGTAACAGCCTTTATTAAACAGAACAGTCAGTACGACAGCAAATAGATAAAACACACACATTGTTTTAACCTCCATAGCTACAGATATTTTGCAAAATAAAATGTATTGCCTCAGTTAATAGTCAGGAAATTACGATACTGTGTATCCCCTTAATTAAGGGTTTAGTCAGAATCACTTATTGTCTTTGTGTTTTCTGTAGAAAACCAGACAGATAGAAGACCTCAAAGCAGCTATAGTGGAGTACTCCTCAGTTACTGAGGTAAGATGCTTTGAATGTAGACTACAGACTTTTGAGGAAGATGGAGATTTGTATTTCTCTACTCAAGGGTGTATTGTTGCTCCTGTAACATTCCAAATTGTGTGTGTGTGTGTGTTCGGTGTGTGTGTGTGTGTGTGTGTGTGTGTGTGTGTGTGTGTGTGTGTGTGTGTGTGTGTGTGTGTGTGTGTGTGTGTGTGTGTGTGTAGATTTTGAGAGCAGATAAAACAAGACTGGAGAATCAGATGCAGCTGATGCAGCCTGATATAACCACGTGAGACACACACACACCACACACACATATAATCTCAACACACAGTCCTAGGCTTTATTTTGACTACAAACCCCAAGTGTTGGCACTTCATTATAAAGATGCTTTCATTGCGCACACACACACAGTCAGTCACATGCGCGCACACACACACGTGAACACACATGCACACACAGATACACACACACTCAAACTTAGCAAGAACAATTGACCTTATTTTGATGTCCTCTAGCAGTTCTGGTCTCTCTCTGGCATACCGGCTCAACCAGACCAGTCTGGGTTCTCTGGAAACTGAACTGGCCCTTGCACAGAATCCTCTGGAGGTCAGCCCAGCTTCTTTACACTTTACGTGTGTGTGTGTGTGTGTGTGTGTGTCTGTTTTCACTTAGAGTGTGTGTATGATAGAGAGATTGTCTGTGAGGTGTGTGCATAGAGACTGAAAATGAGTGTCTGACCTTCCAACCTGTACGCATTTGATGTAGCAGCCATGCATTTTGACACTGAAACATGCTGAAATGCATTGGCACTTAAAAGTACGGCTAAATTGAAATTAACCGAAATTTTAGACTGGCTCCAGTGCTGAGATTATAAATTAGGTTAAATTTGTGTTAATGTTGGCCTGACATTAACATTGCAGTGTATTTGCGAGCTAACTAGTTATTGTCCATGTGTTGCGTAAAACGTTTTCCAAACACGCATAGCCTAATAAATGAAGAGCACACCCAGAGAATGTGGTTTATAGCTGCCACAAGTTTACTAAAGTAGGCTAAAACTAGAAGGCTGGTTAATCAGGCAGGTTTTTCATAAACCTTTAGAGACCGGCAAACCGCTCATATCATTGACAGAGGTAGTTACTGTGCCCAAACTTGCCAGCCAAACAACAGCCAAATGGCTATGGCATTTCATGAACTCACCCATGTACTTTGTACCCTGCGAATGGTGGTGCTGATATTGAGGTTTCATAAAATGCTAACATGTAATATCGCATTTGAACATTTGGAATTGAGAGACCAGCAAAACAATAGAAGCCCATATAGTACATGCATGGCTCTGGGCACATGTAAAGAATAACATGAATTTTTCATGTTGTCATAAAGGAGATATCTGCTGTTCTTATTGATAAAGTCTGATGTGTTAATATTCAAGTCAGGTCAGCTTTGTCAATTTCTTCACATATACTAGACATCCAGAGGAATTGAAAGTGTGTTTCTCACTACGCCACGGTGAAGAAGAGACGCACAACAGATAAGACATTTCCTAACACTAAAGAAATATAGTGTACAGCAGATGAGGATAGTTTCCTAACGCTAAAGAAATATAGTGTACAGCAGATGAGGATAGTTTCCTAACACTAAGACAAGATCACAAGACAAAAAGAACACAAGCAGCAAAAATGCTGTCACTCATTCTGTCATCTTATATGATGTGTTGTGATGTAAATGTAATTGTGCAAAAGGATGTGTTGTAATCAAGGAAAAAGAATTGCTGTATTTAAAACCAGCAGGAATTTCAGAGTCTAGACTTTTTCAAAAAATATATATATATTATGTTAGTAGTAGTACAAAAATGTAATGTGCAATAAAACAAAAATCTGTATACAAAAAGAATATCAGAATATTAGAACAATCAGAATATTATAATAATGATTGCACAAATTTCAATAGAGAACAAAAACATAGGGAATTCTGATTCTGATGATCAAAGAATAGAATTTTCAAGGATTTTTATGTTTTCATGTTCACCTGATCTACTGTGAATGCTTTAGTTTTTATTTTTTCATGCTCAACTTTGACATAAAAAGAGAGGATGTTTAAGAAGAGGGGTCTGTGACTCCTCATAGTAAATGTAGTTTGCCAAATTGTAAAATTTGTAAAAAGAATGTAGTCAACAAACATGTCTTAGATATTAGTTTGTTGATAACTGATTACATTAGTGACTATAAAAGTATAGAACACCTGACCCTAGAGGCCATATATCAACATTGACCTTGTTGATCTGACTGAAGGTATAGGCCTTGGCCTTCCATGTGAAATCTAGGTAATAGCCTATGGGGTTTGTCCACTGAGGGGTACGTCTCTGTATGCCAGGGTATTCTTTGCCTGTAAAACGTTGATGACTCCGCTAGCTTATTTGGTTGCGGTTTTAGGCTGCTGTTTTTTCTTCCAACGGGGTGCTATTCAAGAAAAATCTTCAAGGTTGGCGGGTATGGAGTGTGTGCATGTTAGATGTGTGGCAAGAGACTGTGTGTGTGTGTGTGTGTGTGTGTGTGTGTGTGTTGAGGAGGGGGGCAGCTAATAATATTTTTAGAAACAAAGAGGGTGCTTGCACACTGCATCTACACTTCCTGTTTCCTGTCCTAAGAACTCAACCTCCTACTCTAGATTTCTGCTTCATGAAACCCAAATACCCACACTTTCCCAGCACACACTAGTCTACAGGGTCATTATACTGCCTATTTGTGTGTTAGATTTACAAACAAGTTTAATTTGATCGGAGGGGTCATTCATTCTTCGTTTCTTCATAGTGTGTGTTTTTTGTCTATCTGCATGCTCTCTAATGGACTTGTGTATGTGTGTGTGCGCGCATGCATGTGGCACGTGTGTGTGGCCTGTGTGTGTTCCTCCAGGGTGTGGAGCGCTTCTCCTCCTCCATGTGCATGGCGTCTCCATTGGACGAGACTCTGGACAGAGAGGTCCTGTTACTGATGCAGGGTCCCACACCTGAGCAACAGTCCCTCGAATTCAAGACCCTCATCCGCAATCTGGTAACGTCCTAATCCATAGGAACCACAACACAAGACACAGTTCCTTATGGGATAGCGTAGCGTACCAAACACAGCAGCTAGAGTAAAGGGCTCAGGGGGACACAGCATTGAGTCTCGCCAGAAATCAGCTTGTACTCCCACACCCCATCTCTCTTCTAGTCATTTCCTGTCTACACACACATGCATGCATACATACATACATAAATAAATACATACATATATATATATATATATAGGTTTTTTGCTGAAACAGATAATGTAGCTGTTTGTGTTGTCATATGTCAGCTTTGACAATGAATGACTTCCTTAGAGAGAATCAGAAGATGACATACTGTGTCCCTCGCTCTAACCTTTCAGAAACATGCCACACAAGATGGGGCTTGTTTGTACTTGTTTTTAGAATGCATCTTTGGTGATTGGTGAACTGGTTGGCCAAGACAGAATTGCTGTTTGCCTATGTATATGAGGTGTAGGAGAGGTGGTTGACCACTTGTGTTTAGATTTCATTGCTCCCAGCATCATGCGTCGTCCAGCACACATTGAAACACATTTTCTTTTCCACTACAAAAGGCATGTGGTCACATGAGTCTCAAACCTCTCCAAGTGGTTTGAGTGATCAAAACATAATGTGTGTGGTGGTGATGAGAATTATTAGTTTACACCTGTTTACACTTGTACACATTGACCGGATAACCCAAGAATGAATATACAGTCTATTGTCCTGTAGTTAGAGAATAGAATAGCATATGTCAGCTGAGATGAAGAGTCTGAGAAGGACTGGGACCGGATAAGTAATTCAGTTCCTTTTTCTTGCTTGGCCTTTGCTCCTTTAAGTCTGTGCTGTGATATGATTTGCGGTGTTCTGTTTGTGTTCTAGAGAAAAGAGTTCCAGGAAGACTGCTACGTTGTCCTAGCAGCACTGAGGAACAGTCCAGTAGCGTGTGATGGACAGGGGATTTTCACCAATCAGAAAATTCAGGTGAGATGATGCCTGAACCTTGAATTGATGGACCTCTCAGTAGGTAAACACCATATTTGCTGTAATTTGCTTAGTAAATATGAATGTTAAAGGACTGCTGTTCTGGCAATAAGTTAAAATGGTGTATGTGAATGTGAAGTGAATAGTTGACAGGGTATGTGTGGGCAAGTGCAATGCATACTTGTGTTGGTAGCGGACAGTGCAGGCAGAAGTGGTGTTTGTTTTGTGATTAGGGCCTCCTGTGCTGTTGGTCTTTCATCCTTTTGATGATTGCGTAAGATGGCCGCACTGCTCGCTTCTCCAGGGATCCCTCTACTTACTTTATTATGTAACCCACCATCCGCCTGTCCCCATTTCCTCTGCTCGCTCAGGCACTGAGAAACACACTCAGACTGTGCTGTGGAGCGTAAAGATGTGAGTGAGTGTGTGTGTGTGTGTGGGAGGGGGATGTGCGGGTGTGTGCACGTGTGCACAGATATGAACTCTCTTGCACTAATGCACACACACACAAATAAACAAACACACACACAGATACGTGGGCAACCAAGCGCGCACACACACACACACACACACACACAATCAGTTCTTTCTGACCCTCCCCTTGAGCTATGTTGTTGAATGTTTGTTGCTGTCCTGTAGCATGTAGTGTTCATCTCGGGGCTAAACAGCTCTCCACTAATCAGGCATGTCCTTGTTTACTGCTTTAGCCTATCCCCCACTTTTTGTTCTTCTGCTTTCTCTTCCTGTGTGTCTTGCATTTTCTACCACGTTCCCTCTCTCTCTCTCTCTCTCTCTCTCTCTCTTTGTTTTTTTTTAACTCATCTTTCTCTCTGTGTTTGGGGTTGAACTTCCCTCATTATCTGACGTATTTCTCTTTCTTGCTTTTCAAATAGTTGTAGCGGTGCAAGCAAATCGGTATATGTCCTCTGTCGGACAGGACACATATACAGACTTGAGATACTCTGGTGCCCGGAGTGAACCTCAATGATTTCTCTCTCTCACCAGGCTGAGTGTGAGCGGCGCCGACGAGACTGGGCCCAGGTTCTGGAGCAGCTGCAGCAGTACACCGACTCCCTGGAGAAGGAGCTGCTCAAAATGGCCAGCAACATGCGCCGATCCCGTACCGAGATCCTGCACCTGTCCATCAGGTGAGCCAGTCCCTCTTCCCTGTTCTGTCAGAGGCTCCATCTGGGACAGTCAGTGACTGTCCTTGCATTTGTGTGCGTGTGTGTCTGTGTGTGCATGTGTGTCTGTCATGGGTGTGTGTATGTTTCTTACTTGCCAAAAGGTTAGAGGGGATTCCAGCGATATAATTTAGAGTGTGTGTGTGTGTACTGTATTTCTGCCATTTTTGCCATCTTTTTTGTCCTTTGTTGCCCCCATCTCTCTCTCTCTTTATTTTTCTCTCCTCTGTTCTCTTCCCAAAGCATAGTTTTGTCCTTCTCAAGAGCCAAGAGCCTTGAGTTCATTAGCACTGCAGATGTGGAGCTAGTTGTGGCTCTCTGTTGAGGAGAATTTAATCCTCACAGAAAGTGAAGGGTCACGGTGTTGTCTCTGTGTCCTTGGCAACCATCGCTGTCGGCTCGGGCTCAAGCGCGAACTGACTGACTGGCTGGCTGACTGAGCACAGACGGCCTCCAATGAGCCTCGCTTCTCCAAAATGATTGACACCTGTGGAGGGGAGGACCCATCCAAGGATCCCCCACCATAACCAGAGGAGGTTATGGCTGCACTTCTGTGTTCTGCCCACACACCTCACATCATCTCCATTTTTGGCTCCAGACTCAAGTTGTTTGTCTTACTTTTTTTAAGCAATGACACGTGCCTAGGTTTTCCAGATTGAATAAGGGGTGGGCATTGGTAGAGGGGGTGTTTTTGCAGAGTGTACCGTAGAAGGAGAGGGGGGGATAAAAAGTGAGTCGTGCAGGGCTCAGAGCGGTCTTATCGGTCTGTGGTGTGGGAACAAACCAGGCCTGTTTGAACAGTCTAGCAGCTGCTACCGTGTGGGGCCTGTGTGTTTGTTGGGGGGGAAAAAGAGGCCTAAATCGGGCAGGAGTCGGGTGACCATGGGACACTGTATGGGCCTGCGGATTGGGTACAGTATGTCTGCCTTCTAAATGCCAACTCCCATTGCCATCTCTTAGATGACGAGTGTCTAGTGCTCGTTGTTGTACAGTTAGGAAGACTTGGTATTGTGGAGTGAGTTTAATGTTGAGTTAAAGGGATTTGGCAAACAAAGTTACTTCTGTGTGCTCTAAAATGATTGGATAGTGTGTGTGTGTGTGTGTGTGTGTGTGTGTGTGTGTGTGTAGGGTCCAGGAACAGGAGAATCAGAAGCATCAGCTGAAGGATGAGCTGGACCAATTGAAAACCCCGCAGGACAGCAGAGAGGCCAGTTGCCAAACACCTGATGTACCACAGGTAAGGGGATACCTCTGTGTGTCTGTGTCTGTGTGCACATCTTGCAAGCCATGGATATCGACTTCATGGAAGATGTGCATTTTAGCAGAGGTCATTGCCAGCATTAAGGGCTATGCTGTTGGCATGTGAACCAGGTGCGTCACAGATTTATTTTAGCGTTGAATCATTAGCACCTTGGTGGAGTGGAGTGGAGTGGATCTCCACAGACATGAGAGCTGCAGCTTCTACAGAGATGCCAAAGGACTATGGGAGTTTAGCCGCCTACTCATACTGCTCAAGTGCATCTCTCTCTCTCTCTCTCTCTCTTTCTCTCTCTTTCTCCTGTATGTGTTTCTTTTCCATCCTCTGTTGATCAAAAACACTTTCTGGTTTACTTAGTGCCTCCCCAATTTTAGCTCTGCTATGGACCTGCTGACTCAGAATCTGTAGGAGTTAATAGTGTGTGTGTGTGTGTGTGTGTGTACGTGCAGATTGAAGAAGACCCTGATGCTCCATCGTTGGAGTGGGAAGAGGAGTATGTGATTCCAGAGTCGCCACCACCTTCGTCTAACACTGAGAACGCCGCCCTGCTCAGCGTAAGCTACGAGCCGCTGTGTTTGAAGGACGCCGGCGAAGTTGAGAAACAGCCAGAGGAGTTAAAGCCCAAAGGTGGTGAGGAAGAGAAGGAGGAGGAGGAACAGAATGGCAGTGAGAAGGGAGAGGAAGGTCAGCTGGACTCAGGCGTAGAGGAGGAGGAAACACCACAAGGTGAACTCGCCCACTCGCGGAACGACATTCCGGAAGCCTCCGAGGGCTGTCCCAACACTGAAGACACGCCAGGTTAGTGTGCAGAGGCAAACAGGGACAGAAACACTTCTGGACTCTGCAGAATCTCGAGCACCAGAGCCCATTTTAGTGGGGTTCACTTTTGAATCGCTGAATCTTTTGGAAGTGTGCTGTTTGTACTTGGGTGTTGTCCATGTCTGCTTCACACAGGTACACACTCTGATAGTATGTGTGTAAGTCTTCATGCTTATGTCCAATGAACTACCTGTAATGGTTTTCAGACATTAGAAAGCATTAGAAGCCATCTACTGGTGATGGTGATTCAAATTATGTGGATGTAGCTCCTCAGTATTCTAGTAATCCTCAGTATTAAACAATGTCTCTGGGTGTGTTTTTGTGTATCTGTGTGAGTGAGAGTGAGAGTGTGTGTTTGTGTGTGTGAGGGTTGCGTTTACTCTCTGTCTCTGCCCAAGTCTTGAGTGGATTAGCATCTCTGCCTTAATCCGTCCGCGGTCACAGGGCAGGCAGCCATCCAGGGCAGCTTAAGGGCCTGGATGCTCCAGCGATAGCCAGGGCAGAGTAGGTCCTGTTGGGCCTTTGCCTTCTAGGGCTGTCCCCAGGGTCTTCCCAGGAGGCCCTACCTTCTTTGGCTAGGCTTCACTCATTCAAAGTGTGTGTGTGTGTGTGTGTTTGCGTGTGTGCGTGTGTGTGTTGGTTACAGCAATTAGGAACACGTGATTGTGCTCTCTCATGCACATACATATACACTGACACGCAGTAATTCACACACATTTACAGCCACTGACATACATCTACAGTGTCATTGACAGACTCAGGGGTGTACACAGGGGTGTAGCAGTGTGCAACCACACCAAAATCATTCAGACAGTCAGAAGTGTACAACCAACCCCTTAGAAACACAAACACACTTGAATCCTTTATTTGAGCCCACCAATCATATTTCTCACAGGCAGAGGTGAAGTACAGCTTTTACACACACACACACACACACACACACACACACACACTTGAATCCTTTCAAGTGGCCACCAATTGTATTTCTCACAGACAGGATTCAAATATTTTCAGAGGTGAAGTACAGCTTTTACACACACACACACACACACACACACACACAATCTAACTATGTCTGACTGCTTCCTTTGGAGCCTGGTATGCCATGGACTGCCATTCAGCCGTCTCTCCCCCAAGGCTCCCTTTGTCTGCATGACTGGGAGCCATGCAGGGGATAGGGAGGGAGGGGGAGAGGGAGGTGGGGGGGTGCAGGGAGAGAGAGGGAGAGAAGAAAGCGAAAGAGGAATGAGCGATGTCATAATTGGATATGGCACTGCCTGGTGCTTGTTATCGTATCCAAGACTGTAAGTTGATTATTTTTATTCTGTATGGACGATGTAACAAAAAACAAAAAAGATCTCCTCTCCCGATCTCTGTCCCTGCAGTGAAGCTCACGAAGCTCAATAGGTGGAAGGTGTAGGCTGCTCTTCTCTGTGTGGATTTAAGGAGGTTAAGCAGGATGTTTTTGGCATGAATGGGAAGAAGAATTGTATCAGACTGTGTGTCTGTATATCTGTTTCAGAAGCACCACAGTCACAAACAGAAGGTGGAACAGAATCCAGTGGACAACAGGTAGTGTGTGTGTGTGTGTGTGTGTGTGTGTGTGTGTGTGTGTGTGTGTGTGTGTGTGTGTGTGTGTCTGTCTGTCTCTATATGTTACACATCATAAGAAAATGATGGTTAACAGTGATCTGTGGTGTTTTGATGTACATGGTTAATGCCCAGTCTATAAGAAACTCTCAGGACTAGATAGACTTCATCCATGCTGGAGAGACCAGTAATTATGGGGCGGTGGTAGCGTAGTGGTTAAGGAACTTGGCTAGCGTGCAAGTAGCCTGAAAAGTTGTGGGTTCGACTCCACTGCTGTGCCCTTGAGCAAGGCACTTAACCCTAAGTTGCCCTAGGGGAGACTGGCCCTGAACAATTGATAGTTGACAAATTGTAAGTCGCTAAATGTAAATGTCTGATTTTTTAAAAATGGGATGGGCAAGATTTCTCTGTGATATAGTTTTTAACCTCTTGACTGTGAAATAGTTTTTAACTTGTTGATACTGAGGGAGATGATCAGACTGAGTGACTGAATCCCAATGGCCCAAAGCCCTGAGTAATTCCAATTATAGCCCTGTTGTACAAGCTTGCCAAGTGCTATCAGTAGAAAGGAGAATTTTGGACAGAATAGGCTGAATAGCGAATGTGCAGCTTACGTTAACTAAATAGTATCATAAACTCACTTTCTTTAGCCATACTACCATTCAGTTAGCCTTAGCTGTCAGTTAGCTCTTTGGTCTACATTGTTCCAAATTCTCTCGTTCTCCTTCCTACCGACAGCACTTGGCAAGTTTGTACAACAGGGCTGTGAAAGCTGTGTGAAATTACTCATTCATTAGAGACATTGGGATTCAACCAGTTAGAAGTCTAACACCTTTGAAATTGAACGTGTAAGTAATGCCAGGAAGACCACAGCTTTTTAACTTGCTAAGTTCAGCTGTTTTCGGTTCAGTCATGAACTTGTCATTCCTCAATGCAGTTGGTCTTTTTTGAGTTCACGATGGGAAAAAAAGTGCCCTACCACTTCCCATTGTTGCTGGTCAGCCCCATTGTTCTCTTGTTCATCAACACGATTTTGACCCAGGTCACTGGGGCCTGCTATTGGCTTGATACTGGGTCACATGACTTACCGTTGCCATGATGATACCTTGCAAGACAGGGATGCTCCTTCCTGGTGTGTGACAAACAGGAAATGGCAGCGTGTTGGTCAGCTGGTCCAGAGAGATTTCAGCTAATAAGGAAACATATTTTGGACATTTGATCCCTGAGCAGCCATCACTGACTTAAAATAGCTCTTCAGGAACAATGTTGTTCACACCTGAAAAAAGAGCACACACACACACACACACACACACACTTACTTGGAAAAGGATGAGTCGATAAGTGTACACCATAGCTCAGTCACACACTGTCCCTGTTGTTGTGTCAATATTGATTTGCCTGTCAAATTTACCCACGTGACTCAAGCTGATTGGGTCCGTTAATGTTGATAATTAGAAAATAAAACAGAAATAAAAACAGGTGTTAGGCTAAAGTTGTTTTTGTTGAGCCGTTTACCACCATGTGGCCCACAGGAAGAAGCCCGTTTCCCAGAATGCAGCGGATCCGAGGACGCCCACGAGCAGACTGCGTGTGCTGAGCAGCGAGATCCTGCTCCTCTTCCTCCCATATACACTTCAGCAGCTGGTGAGGATGGACTGTGTGTGTGTGTGTGTTGAACACATACAGTATTTTTTCCTTTATTCTGTTATTTTATATCTCTCTCTTCATCCATAGCAAAATATATGTTCTTTATTTCTTGTCTGTAGTTAGTGTCTTAAGACGTTAGTGTGTAATGTGTGTGTGTAATGCTGATAAGTGGCTTAACTGAGATGAGGGGAAGGTTCAGTACTTTGTGGGGTTGCCTTTTAACATTTGGACTCTTAATGTGTGCCATTTGTTTTGTCTTTTTATGTCATTTGTTCTCGGTCATGCGTGTTCGGCATTGTTTTTCTGTGTTACTTAGTTATTTTTTTTGTTAGTTGTTTTTTTTTTTTATTTTTTTCTCAGACCCTGTGCCCTCTGAAACAAGCAAGGCCAGCCCAGTGCTGGAATCCCTCCCTTCAGAAGCTACCCCTGGACAAGAGGAGATGGTGTCTCCCAGTAACACACCTGCTGAGCTGGGTGAAACCATTTCTCCATCTTCCAGGTAAGGTCTTTGTGTTTTGTTTTTTTTGTTTGTTTGTTTTGTTTTTTCATTGATCTTTATAAATGGTTTTATTTAAAAGCTTAAAATGTTTTTCTTTAGTATAATATATACTTTACATTTATCAGACATATTATATCTTTTGGATAGAAGCTTTTCATTTGGGTAATGAAAGCATTTGGCTTTCTTTGGCTGAAGCCATATTTGCCATTCAAAGCAGTGTGGGGGATGTCTTGATGAGCATGTGGCTGTGGGGAGGTATTTTGCATAGTGACCAGAAGTCCTGGGAGAGGGTTTAGACTCAAACACCCACCCACACACACACACACACACACACCCACACGCACACGCACACACACTAGCTCGCACTCGCATACAGAGTGTTTTGCCCTCTTGTTACTCTTTTTCTTATATACACACACACACTTGCTGCTTCACCATCACAACACACGAACCCAGCTGCTTTCTGCCCCAGTCCTGCAGATGAGAGAGAAGAGAGGAAAAGAGAGGAGCGAGAGGGAGAGAGAATCAAAACATAAAAACAGTAACTGTAATAGTATCACACTAACTGCTTCCTTTACTCATTTCTGTCTTCCTTGTTGCTCCTGTCATTCTGCGGGGGACTGCGCAGGTGTGCGGAGGCCGCGTCAGGCGAGAGCGCTGCAGGAGACGAGAGCACCATGAGCCTCAACGACTCACAGGTCCGTTTCAGCTGAAGTCTCTCTCTCTCTCTCTCTCTCTGCAATTCATCTTTTTCACTCTTTACTTCCTCTTCCTTTTTTATACTCACTTATTTCTCATTTGCATGCCATCTCTCTCTCTCTCTTTCTCTCTCTCTCTCTTTCTCTCTCTCTCTCTCTCTCTCTCTCTCTCTCTCTCGTTTTGCCCTTATATGCCTGTTCTCTCATTAACTCGGCGAGTGAGCGTGGTGTCGGGTGTGAGGAGCAGAAGTATGTGTGTGTTGTGTATCTAGGCGCTTGTCTCCAAATGGACAGCAGCAGGGTCCTATCCAGGGTAAAGCAGACACTGTTTTTGTTTGAGTTGGACCAGGGCTTTTATTGACTGTCTAGTTGATGTAGCTTTAAAGGGGCTGGATTTTTACTTGAGACAGGAGGATGTTGGATTTCTCCATTGCTGTTTGTGTGTGTGTGTGTGTGTGTGCGCGCGTGCGTGCGTGCGTCTGCGCGTGCGTGTGTGTGTGTGAAGGATGAACCTTTCCAAGCCCTTGCATCTGTGTACAACCTGCTGTTTGTGTGTGTAGATCCCATCTCTGTGCCTTTATGTTTGGTTTTTCATTGATGACTTTTTAATGATCCCCATCCACCACCACATCTCTCCACCTTGCTAGCCATCCCTGTGGTGTGTGTGTGTGTGTGTGTGTGTGTGTGTGTGTGTTGATAACTACCCTGTCCATTATGCTGTGTTTAGTTATAGTCTGAGTGCCTGTAGGCCTAATGGACAAAGGGTTGTTGATGTCAATGATTGATGAGTGTCAAACGAGGAAAAAGCTGTCATTCTGTCTACATTTAATACATTTAGTTAATTTCACTTCAACACAAACAAGAGACGCCAAAAAAAGATGTTAAGGCAGGACGATCTTACACAACTGACAGCTTCTCATCTTTTTGTCTTCCCTTTGTCCTGTTGTCTGAGTGTTTAGTCCTGCTTTTTAGCTATCATCCATCTTGCTCTGTCCCTCTTTATCTCTGGCATAGTCCAGCCTGTAGTTCAGCAGCAGGTTGAACACGGCGATGGTGATATTACCTTGTAGTTCCCGAGTCTTATATAAAACAATGCATGGTTTTTGTGGGGTTAGTTTTTGGTTGGCGTCATATCTTTGTGTGTATCTTTTGTGTGTTTGTGAGAGCTAGGAGTGGATGTGTAGTTTGGTGTGTGTGTGTGTGTGTGTGTGTGTGTGTGTGTGTGTGTGTGTGTGTGTGTGTGTGTGTGTGTGTGTGTGTGTGTGTGTCTGTGTCCGTGTGTGCATATGTGTTTGTGTGAATGGCTGGGATTGGATGTGTAGTTTGTGTGTGTGTGTGTGTGTGTGTCTGTGTGTCAGTCTCTAAGTGAAGGATGAAAATGTGAGTCTGTTGGTGGGCTTGGGTGTGGTGTGCATGTAGGTCTCTATGCGTGACATTTGTGTTTGTTTGACAGTGTGTGTCTGTGTGAGGTGAGGTTATGTGATGAATATTGTGATCTTTTCTAGGTCCCATGCCTTCCCTGTCAGATTGATTTGTGTGTGTTATGACAATGGCTTACAAAGCAAGTGAAAGAGGATTTTTTAAAGAGGAAACACATTTGCTTCACGCCAAATTGATGTTGTACAGAGAGTGTTTTAGTGATGCCTTGTTTGGTGTTTATATCTATCTGCCAAACTCTAAGTATTGTATATTTAATTAAAGGCTGTCTCATCAAGCACACACACAAAGTGGTTCTGGAGTGTGTTTATAAACCTCTGACGGAGTACAGTTACATTTTAGCAGCACAATACACCATTTTTCGCTCTCTCTCTCTCTCGCGCTTGCTCCCCCCCCCCCCCCCTCACAGTTGTGTTCCCTCTCTCTCTTGATAGACTACATGTTATGTAATAAATTAGCATTTTATAGCCCACATTAGTTAAAAGGGCGCTCTCACTGCTTCAGTTCAGTTCACAGGGAATGCCAGGAGATAGGGGTGTGTGTCTGTGTGTGTGTGTGTGTGTGTGTGTGTGTGTGTGTGTGTGTGTGTGTGCAAGGGGGCCAAGGCAATCTCAGGTTGGGGAGTGAGCGTGGGCATATGTAAATCTGAGATGGCAATCTTAGTTTCTCTTAGGGTTGTGTGTTTGTGTGTGTGGTGAAAACTTGGTTTGCATTCACTTTCACTTGGTTTCTTGCAGAAGCTGCCTCACCAGCCTCCTGACCCAGCTGGTACATTGGGTGCATTGGAGAGGTAAGTTATGCATCTTAAAAAAAAAAGTTTTTTGTTTGTTTGTTTTTAGTTTTTTTTTCTGTATTTGCTGTAGACTTCATTGTACAGAAATACCCCAGGCTGTCAACAAAGGTGTGTGTGTGTGTGTGTGTGTGTGTGTGTGTGTGTGTGTGTGTGTGTGTGTGTGTGTGTGTGTGTGTGTGTGTGTGTGTGTGTGTGTGTGTGTGTGTGTGTGTGTGTGTGTGTGTGTGTGTGTGTGTGTGTGTGTAACAGAACCAGCCTGCTCCCTGTAGCGGAGGAAGAGGAGACAGCTGTAGACTCTGCAACAGAAACGGTCACCATGGCAGGTAAGTTTGGGAAACCTCATCGGCCACTCTCACTGGCTCTCTCCCAGGAATGCCCCACCCCTTTTCTCCTGACCTGTGCTCCTTCGTACCTCTCCTTCCACAGGCGTAAACACAGAATCATCAGATGTCACCATGGCAACCAGTAGTGCAAACAACGCTCCTGCTGACTCCTCTGACAAGGCTAAAGATGACTCCCAGGTCACCGGTGACCCTGTCATTCCAGTCAAAGATTCTCCACTCAACAAACAGAAGAAGGACCTGGTAGGAATACTATGCTGCACAACACAGCTTTGACCTGGAGGGGGCAGGGCTGAGGGCATATTTACATGTATCTAATTTATTTTAGTTTTTTTTATTTTTTTTTATTTCAACATTCAGTTTAAAAATATGCCTGATCAAACCAGGCCACAGAATGCCTCCAAGCTCAAATGCTGACTGTGACACCATTTCTTACCGTTATGGTAGCACCCGCTGCACACACAATCACATGATTGTAAACAAGTAAAACAGATGTTTTAAAACAAAGATCCATAGAATCCAGTCTTTTGGAAGGTATTTTAAAGAATATCAGTTTGAAGGGAGCAAATCTCTGTGAATGTTGTTTCTCAAACGTCCTGTATTTCGGGAAGAGCACACTTCCACTTCCGATTTAAACCTCCTTACCTGCCCATTACGTCACGTGCTCCAGCGTTTCAAAGTTTCTCTCCTCCTGCCCCATCTCCTCTGTTTCACTGGCAGACCTAAGACCATATTCCCACTTATCCGTCGGGTGCTGATCTCCGCTGTCGGCATCCCAGGACCACGGCTAGTTACCAAGGCAAACATGCTTATCCTCAGCGCTCCATATTAAGCAATCTGATGGGCTGGCAAATTAACTAGATACACGCAGGCCAGTTAGCATCTGCTGTGCTTTTGCCAAGAGATTGCTTTCCCACGGGCTGGTTTCAATCATGCATCAGAAGGGGCCAATCGGCGAAGGTTTCTCTGGTAGCATTGGTGTGTTTCTGAGGTGGCATTTGCTGCTTAGGCAATGCTCTATTTATAGATTTGGGGACAAAACCGAGCACCATCACTCAAGATCTTGGCAGTCACTTTTGTAATTCCTATGGCTGCTTGTTAATGGGACAAATCTACATCATCCTGATCATTATGGTCCATATTGTTATCGCAATTACTTCACGCGATCATGACTTTGGAACACTCATCCATTTTCGAAAAAAAAAAAAACCCAAGAGCTAGTTAGAGATATCACCTGTGTTAAGTGCATACACTTTTTCTTTCCGAAGCTGAGGTTGTCCAACTCTGAAGATAAGCAATACATTCTAATGTAATCCAATGTTTTCGTAATCGTTAGGCTTAATCACAGTTAATTGATTAATTTGATTAATTGGGTAGCCTTAGTACTTCCTGACAGATACGTCAGATTCTTTCTCAGACATTAAATAACTAAACCTGTGTATTATATATATATATATATATATATATATATATATATATATATATATATATATATATGTATATATATGTGTGTGTGTGTGTGTGTTTGTAATATATATGAAACACTGGTCTGTAAACAGTTGACAGATATGATGGTCCATGAGGACTTAAGGGGTTTGTAGAAGGGTTATGCAGTTAATCACATTTGTTTTGGCTGTGATTACCAACTCTTATTTATTTATTTCAATTCTAACTTCAGCAAAACTGTTGTTGACATTTTTAATATAACATTTCAATTTAAAATAAAAAAAGGATAAGAAAATTTATAATTCACAAATCACTGGGTAAACATGTCAAATAACTGTTACTTCAGCACTGACAAAAATAATCATTTATTTAAGGCAGATAGCCCACGCAGGAGTCATCATAGGATTAATGATGTTTGAGCTGTCTAAACCACACACACACACGGCCCTTTGTGCACTAATCCTGCCATCCTGGTGAATGTGTAGATTTACATCTCACTCCTTTAAGTTTAAAAATGTGGTCGGTCTGGCTATCCCAGTGAAGTTTTTTTGGCATGTGGAACAGCTCTGTGAATGACTGACTGGCAGGAAGGAAGAAAGAGTGAGTGTGTGTGTGTCTGTGGGGTGGTGGTGGTATGTTGACAGGTTGTAGATTAGTGTGGTCACAGAGAGTGCTGTGAATCTGTCGAGTGTCGGACAATGGACAGTTCAGAGCAAGACAGTAATCCAGATTTTGTTTTTCTGCCTCAGGAGAAGGAACAGAGTACAGAGGCCCTTGAGGGCCAAAAAGCACAGGAGGACAGTGAGGTGTCTGCTACAACAGAGAAGGAAGGTAAGAGCACTCACCTGATCAGTGAGTTTCACTGTCTTCTGCAAATTTCCACACCACCCCACATCTATACTCAACAACAATGTACCATGAAATGATACACAATTATAATTCTGTCTCTGTAGAGTAGTGTCTGTGTGTGTCAGTGTGACATGTTATGGTTGCTATGCTATGGGATGTTTGAATTCGGAATTTCCTATAGGATAAAAAATAAGTATTTCTCTCAGTCAGTCTGTCTCGCGCACGCACAACGCACACACGCACACACACACGCACACACACACACAGAGGAAGACCGAGAAGTCTGTTATTCCTCTCTCTCACCTTTTGCGTTCTCTTTGTCTCCAGGTGAAACCTCCATTGTGTCTGAAGACACCAGTGACCGTGAGGACAGGAGAAACAGGTAAGAACATAAGATGCATGGTCATCTTGGCACTCTCGCCTACGACGTGTGTACACGCACACACAAAAGTGGATGGCATGAGGTGTGTACACGCACACACAAAAGTGGATGGCATCTTTGGCGTGCCTTTATTATAGTTAATGATGATGAATGTTGTTCATTACACGTCTTTAGAATGTCAGAATGTCACTCTGTGAATTTAAAAATTGAAGCTTAGGCCCTGTTTATGTGTATGTAGATTTTTTTTTATAAAGGGATATTTTTTTTATTCTTTTGGGCCTCTTGTGTACAGGTAAACAGAGTTTTAGCCACTTCTAATGGATATTTTTAAAATGGCCTCCAAAGTGGAGATTTTTCAAAAAATTTATTTCCTGGATTCCACTGGATACGTGTTAACGCAAAATTAAAAAAATAAACTGATAAAAAAAATATCAGTTTCTAAAAATATCTAGGTACATGTAAACAGCACCTAAATGTGATTATGTGTGTGTTTGTTTCAGTTGGAGCCTGTCTGCCAATGAGAAGGAAATTGAGGTAAGTCAGTGGTGACTTAACTGGCCCTCATTTGGAGACCAGACCTTTCTTGCATTGATCTGACAACATACCAAACTCCTTAGACTTCTCAGGAACAGAGTGTCAA
>JAIFZK010000022.1:14442500-14727500 GCA_027481765.1 Tenualosa thibaudeaui
TATACAGTACTGGAGACCAAGTCATTCACACTGTGTGTGGGTGTCTGTCTGTTTGTGTCTGTGTTTGTACCATCTATCTGTGTGTGTGTGTGTCTGTGTCTGCACCATCTGTCTGTGTGTGAAACAGACTTTAAGATGTAAGTTTTGCGTTGACGCTGTTCTAAAATTCTCTCCGTACTCCCACCATGTCAGTCGTCCTCGTCGCGGCGGGTCAGCATTGCAGTGATCCCACGCAGTGGAGACATGGTGAGACTAACCCTCAGTGCAGAGCTGCCCTACACACACAGTCCCGTCCACACACACACACACACCATTCATAATTAAAATAAAAAGTTTATCTGACCTGCGTGCCCAGCCAGATCATATTTAGCCGCTCGTGATGCTCTACAGACTTCCACTTCTTACATACCTGCCTTCTCAGGGGACAGAGTATTGTAGCAGCAACAGAGTATCGTACTAATGCCATTTAGTTTCTCCTTGAGACAAACTTAATTGTATTAGACTTTTCTCCGCTAGCGTGTTGAATAAAAGTTTCGTCTTGCCAAATTAGTTAATGTGAGTACTCTCATGACACCTTATTATTTATCCCTGTGGTTAGTTTTTGTCAGTGAAACATTAGGTTTGCTTCTTGAACATGGTCGGTGTAATTCGTTTTATGGTTATCTAAACATTTATGCGATGGATTTTTAAAATCCATGAATGTAGGAACTCTTCTACATAAATAGAGCTTGCCTTGATTTGCTGAATATTGCCTTAAAATGCTCCTGTAATCTTCTCCCTTCAGTCCAAATCCCCAGACTGTGGAGACATGGAAAGTGACCGAGTAACCAGGAGATCTCCCTGGTATGTATCTGATCACTACCACACTGCACAGTCTAAATACAATCATATGCACTCTGAGTACATGCATTTATATGGATGTTGAGATCAGTTTCACAGTTCTATGCACCATTACACCCTGGTGTCTGGTGCATGGTCCCATTTGTTTTGCATTTTCTGCTCAACTGGGTGAGAAGGACTGCATTTGCATAGCCTAGCAATGCCTAAAATGCAAAGTCAAAAAGGAGACGGCAAGGCACAGGAGCCCCTGAGGCTCAAAGTTCCATGATGGCTTTGTGTTTTGTGTGATGTGATACAAATGCAACGTGACGTGACACGATGACGTGGTTTGCAGGAAAGGGAGCAGTGGTCAGCGCCCGCCACTTAAGCGCTTCGTTAGCTCCGGGGCGTGGCCCGACAGTGAGGGTTCTAGAAACTGTCTGGACGACTCCCTGTTCATGAACCGGTAAGGTGTGGCCAGCTCTGGCTATCTATCGAGCCATCTACTTGGCTCCCTACCCTTCAGCAAGGCCGTTGGCATGGCCAGGCTGGTTAGTTGCGAAAGATAAACATGGTGACTTGGCAACCTCACTTTCAGGAAACCAGCGTTTCCTCATCTAGTTGAAAGGAACCAGTGATTCATTGTATTGCATTTGAATTGTCTTTGAATTTTTTTATCAGTGAGACAGAAATCACTGCATACCTTAGAACTGCCTGTTTTGTATTTCATCAGGTCAGGATTGAACTTGTATACCATGCTTTTCAAAATGTCTGCACAGAACAGCCTTGAATTTGAAAAGGTGTGGAGTGGAGATGGGAGGTTGTTAGGAACGAAAATACAATTATTGACCTCTCAACCATTTAAGAAACTGGTCTGGGAAAAGTGAAAAGTGGTATCACCATCATCGGAGGTGCAGTGCACGCTGTGGCAGGTCTGGGGTCAGTGACGTGTGGCTGTGTGTGCACTGACTGGCAGGTATGGCTATGACACAGACTCTCACTCGGAGGAGGAGCGGCGGGAGGAGCCAGTGGTGGAGAGGAGGAAGTCCAGCCTGACAGAGCTGGGCAACAAACTCACCTCCCTCATTATGCCCCTCAAGATGTTAGTGAGGACATACTTGATTCAACTCTCCTCGCCTTGCCTCACCCTTGCCTTCGCACTGCTCAGATGCTTTATGTGTTGTGTGTGTGTGTGTGTGTGTGTGTGTGTATGTATAGAGAGGGAGAGTGATGAATATCTAGGAGCTGGACAACAAGCTCACCTCCTGACTTGGCTCAACTTGCCTTGTTCTTGTGCTGCTGGTGTGTGTGTGTGTGTGTGTGTGTGTGTGTGTGTGTGTGTGTGTGTGTGTGTGAGTGAGAGAGAGAGAGAGAAGGAAAGCGCAGGTAACCAACCAGCTGCATGTAAAAGAAGTGTGTGTGTGAAGCACTTTGTCCTTTGGTTTCATCTCTCTGCTTTTGTTTTCATCTCCTGCCACTATCTGCAACTCCTTTGATCAGTGTTGGTAAGGGATTATATCAGGTCTGCATCACATCTCCATGGCCTCTGGGTTTCCATCATGTCATAATATGATGTCCGCCATGTCTGCTAGTTCTCTCCCATTGCCCCATGCTGCTCTCGTTCACAACATCTCATTCTAAGCCTCTTATTCTATATTCAGGTTCCATTTCAGTGTGCACTCAGCCTTTGAAAATGTGTGAACAACTATGTCACACCTTAGTGACCTTCAGACATTGTTTACTCAATTTGTAGTGTTTTATTACAGTCCTGTTTTATGAGCGTGAGTATTTGTGGAGTATTGCGTACGGAGCAGCTATTACACCATTGACTGACGGTCACATGGATACAGTTCCTGAATCCACCATTGGGAGTCTGTCAGTTTGATTGATATTTAGCAGACACATTTATCCAATCAACCAACCAACCAACCAACCAACCACTTTAAATTTGTGGAAAACTGTTAGTCAAGACTACATAACCCAGGTAGAGATTGCCACTGAGGTCTACTGTGTGCACCTTTTTAACATTAATCATCTACTTTCTCTTTCCAAGGCCTACAAACATTGCAGACAGTCTGACGCCTTTTCATGTTTGTATGCTGGTGTGTGGGTGTGTGTTTACTTCCGCTGGAACATTCCAGTTAACCTCCCGCTTTACAAATCTGCTGTGTCCAGTATAGCTTCTTTGGGGTCTATGTATTACTACGTAACCTTCCTTCCATTCATCCGATGATTTTCTTCATGACTTAACCTCTGGGACACGGACTCTCTCCTTGTCTTATCTTGGCTTTGAGCTGTTGCTTTTGAAGTGATGAAGTCATCTGTAAACCAGTACAGATCTTGTAGATCTTTTGGGTGTAGGTCTATCTTGAGCCTTATCTAGTCTGTCACTGACTGACTGAAAGAGTCGTCTTGCTGCTTGCTTTTGAGGTGCACGGCCCAGCTGTCAACAACTCTTCTGACATACTGACAGAATTCTGTCTGACTTATTTTGTTTATGGTTTCACCCCTCCCCCCCTCCCATTCACCCCACCCATCTTTCTCTCCCTCCATATTCTCATCACACCCTCTCTCTCTTTCCCTCCCTCTTTTTTTCTCTCTCCCTACCTCAGCCAAAGCCAGACTTCCAGCCCCACACCTCCCAAAGACCAGCCAGTGACGTCATCCACCCCCGAGCCCCTCGGCTCCGCTGGCGCTGGCACCTCCTTGTCCTCTTCTCTCCTCTCCTACTTCCCAGCGTGGCGCCGTCCGAGCCTGGGCCGCGGCGTCTGGGCGTGGGCGGCTGTGCTGGTGGTGCTCGCGGGGCTCCTGGCGCTCCTGTCTAGCCTGGTGCTGCAGCCGGCGGCGGACGCAGCCCCCGTGGGCACCGGGGACTCCTGGATGACCATCCAGCAGTTGCTGTGGCCCTACACCAGCCTCCGCCACAACGGGCAGCCTCCTGTCTGAGCTCCCAGAGGGAAGGGGAAGTGATGGACTGTCAGGACAAGGCACAAAAAGGGGGGAAACCAGACAGTGACTTACCCCTACCAACACCACCACCACCACCACTCCTCCCTATGCTACTTGTGCTACACTTATTTGTGTTTATTTAATTATTATTATTATTATTATTTTAGTTTACCTGCGTGTGTGTGTGTGTGTATGTGTGGTGCACTTGACTCCTGCAGCAGTGTTGTAAACTGCTGCACCTGACTTGACTATCCTTATTCCGCTCTGCTCTGCACTGCTCTCATGTACTCTGGTCTGATGAGCTCAGCTACAACATTGACTGCTGCTCTGAGCTGCGTGGCGATGCTCTCGCACAAGGCAGGGAGGAAACGTCGCCACGGAAACAGACTTGCAATCCAGATACATGACTGGGTGCTAACCTGATGCCGTATTGACTTGAGCACACAATGGGCATCTCTGTATGGGAGCCAGGTGCATATATGATGGTGAGACACTAATGTCATGACCCATAACGCAGCCCAGTTACATCAGGTTTGTTTTGTTTTGTTTTTTCCATACAACAGGTAGTTTGGCTGCCTGGTTCTGAAATGTTCTTGATTTTTTCTATCAACATGGATACAGACATCAATTCTGAATCCAAGGTGGTACTTGGGCTTTACAAAGACGATGCCTTCTTAAAGTATTTTTTTTCACTTATTCCTAAATTGGTGACTAACAGATTTTAATAGCAGCTACTTGAAATCATGATTTTGTTTGCTGCCAATTCCAAGGGGAACTTTAAATTATTCTTTTAGTTTTAAGTATTTAGATGAAGAGACTCTGGATTCTCTCTCTATCTTTTTTTTATTGGTTACTGTTTGTTAAAAGCACAAAATGGTTTTTATTCGTCTCATGTTCTTGCTGTGTTCATCACTGTTTTGACTTTACATACACTTTTTTGTATGTTCCAAAGAGGGGGAGAGAAAGGCTTTGCACAATAAAGTAACTCATTATACTGAGGAGAATCATTTAGAGTCCAGTCTCTACTTTTGCATTTCCACAAAGAGATACACACACACCCACACACACGCACACACTCACTCATTGCTATCTTGTGTCTTGTGCATGCATACATACTCTCTCTCACACACACACACACACACCATTAGTGTATGTTCTTGTGCATGCATACATACTCTCACACACACAGACACACCATTAGTATATGTTCTTGTGCATGCATATGTGCTGTATAATAGCTAGTGTCTGTTGTACATCTGTGCTATCATGTGAGCTGGTGTGTATGGATGTGTGTGTTGGGAGGGTGTTCAGGAGTAAGTGAGCACCCGCGTAGCGCACAGCAGTCTCTGCACGGTCTCCACGTAGAGGTAGTGTGAGGCACACACACGCTCGCTCGCTTCGGCGCTCATTCCATCGCGCAGCATGTGCAGGAAGGTGGAGTGGAACTCGGAATGCGGCGCCAGCTGCGGACTGAAGGAGGCGCTGTCCTCGCCCATGGCCAGCCGCTGGCTCCGCTGGGCGCCCAGCAGGTACAGGGCCCAGGACGCTTCTCTCACTGGCTCTGCCCCTAGATGCTCACACACCTGACCAAAAGGGATCAGGATCACAATCAGGAGAGGATTTAAAAGAACAGGTAAATCAACTCAGAGCCCTGTTGCTTGAGGTCACGGGGTACTGAATTTGGTATGACACAGACCGAATTTACCAACTGGCAACTTACACTGACAAGGAAAGGAAAATGAAACAAACCGTTTCTTTACCCTTATCAGTATTTAGTCTGTGTTGTGCCAAAATCTCTCGTTCTTCTACTAATAGCACTCCGTGAGCTCAAACTACAGGACTTTAAGTACTGTATGTTCAGACACTGAAGATGGAATATCTCAGACAGGCAATGTGTAGATTATATAAAGGATTTGGAAGGGAGAGGGGATAATTTCTGCGTGTGTGTGTTTTGAGACTAGAAGAGGCCCAAAGATGGTTAGGAGATAGATGGGATAGTGAATTCCAGAGGTCTCTGAGGCAGGGTTATGAATGCTAAATCCATGACTAATGTGTTTCTGGCCCATCCTCAACAGTACCTACAGCTTAGTTAGGATTATGTGTTCCATGACTGACTGGGTATTAACTCAGCGTGAACGAGAATGAAAGTTTAAAAAGTTTACTTTAAGGGCAGGCTTCCCTGTTTTGACATTTTTACAAACCTGTCAGTCAAGTCAGGGATCTCTGCCCGAGTTCCTCCCGTTCATTCCACATTCAACAAACTACTCACAACTTCCTCATTGGCATAGCATATGAGAACTTTTTTTTCTAAGTATGTGTGTGTGTGTGTCTACAGAGCTTATGCAAATGCAAACTTTTTTTTAAGTTTGTGTGTGTGTGTGTGCGCACCTTCAACACCAGGTGTTCCTGTCCACACTGAGTGTTCCACCGGCTCCAGGAAAAAGCAACAGCTGAGGAGACTAGGGCCATCTGCTCATAGACCGTATGCTCAATCAGCGGGTCCTAAATACAAACACATGCACACACACACACACACACACACTCATACAAACACATGCACACACAAACACATGTGCACACACACACACACAAACACATGCACACACACACAAACACATGCGCGCACACACACAAACACAAACACATGCACACAGGGTGGTGCATATACATACAGAGCCACAGAAAGAGGTCCCAACTAAATACAACTAAATTCTCTGTCTAGTATTCACCTCCTGGATTCACACCTTGTGTGTCAATGGCAAATAAAAGAAATGAGTTTTATGACATTTCAAATCCATCCTCGAGTGGGTGACATTACACTAATTTGGCTATTTCTGACAGCCTGCTTTCAGACACTGTGCCAAATTGATTCTATGTAACAAAGGTCTTCAGCATTTTTTCGAGCCTTTAGCTAATAGATATGGCAGGTCAACCATGTCTAGAGCTTCCTATTATTATTATGATTATGCATACAAAGCTACTAAAAGTAAAAATCAGTTCAAGTAAAACTGACAAATTGATATATTTAAAGCAATTTGGCAGACGCCTACCAGTAATTCCCATGAACCACCCTCGGTGGGCCGAGGCCCCTAAGATGAATATCTCTGGCTCATGAAGACTGGATTACTGGGTTGAGGATGCTCAGATGCCTTCCCAGCACAGGCAGTGTGTGTGTGTGTGTGTGTGTGTGTGTGTGTGTGTGTGAGAGAGAGAGAGAGCGTGTGTGAGAGCATGTGTGAGTGTGTGTGTGTGTGTGTGTGAGAGAGAGAGAGAGAGTGTGTGAGAGGGTGCTCACCTTGGCATTGACACTGACATACTTGTCAGAGTGCTCGCTGGTGAAGACGTTGATGCCAGCACGCGTCATGGCCACCTGGAGCGCTGGCGCACTCATCCAGCAGCCCAGGAGGTGGGCAGGTGCGTGCTCCTGTTCTGTCTGAAGCATGCACTGGTCACCCTGGCAACACCCAAAAAAATAAATGGCTGTACAAGATGGCGGAAGAATGTTGGCGCCTGTTTTATAGAACATTACTGAATGGAGCTGCGTCATCAATCTGTTATCCAGTCTATGCAAACAAATTTGTCACCCGCCCAACTGCAACTGACTAGTGAGACATAATGCAACCAATAGCTGGTCAAGAAGGCAAATGTTGTAAAAATAATGCTACGTTACAAGAGTGGAGAAGAGAATAACATTTCAAATGATTCTTTACTTGAATATTTTGGAGACTGAAACTTTTGTTTAACCTCTTGAGGTGACCAACAGTCTATAGCTTACAGAATGTACAGTGTGAGGCAGTTTATACTTCAATATATTTCAAGTATATTGTTATATATTTCAAGTATAAATATTGTTATAATAACATTATAATACAAGTTATTTCAATATATTTTTTATTTATTCTTAGATTACTGGCCTATTCAGGTTACTCACTTAAGGCTTATTTACACATATTTTTGACATTTTTTTTAGAAACAGATAGTTTTTATGTGTAACTTCAGGAGTAATCACTGATCTCCAAACGAACACTTCAATGCACTGTGTTACTCCTGAAGTGACATGTCGGTCTGAGACAGTTACATTCCAGTCACGGCATCTGATAGCATATCCTCCCAGTGTCCTGGCAGGAGAGCATATAAACAAACTAGACCTACACATTGACACAACCCAGACTTAGGCTATGAGAATGCATCACCCTCATATTTGCATGATGTTCATAAGTTAGATCCTGCAAATACCCTGATACTGTGTATTAGCATCACATGAAATGCCTGATGGTTTATTACAGCCAGACATAATACAAGGACGTCTTTAGTGCACTGCCTGTAAATGTGGCTGGGTTAAGTGCTATTACACATAAAGGGCACTCAGTTCTCTGCTCTCCTAGCATCTAATAATACCAACATCTGCTTCAATGCCCTCCTTAGTCCTCTTTAGCCTTTGGCAACAAATGCTAACTAAGTAACTTAACAGAATTTGTTTGACAAATGAAAAAAGGTTGGGTTTATAAATATATTATAATTTTAAATGAGTGGGAATGTTAATTTAATGTTTATTGATGTTTGTTTAATGTTGTAAGTCCCCCAGGGATAAATGCAACAGCTATACTGTATAGGCCACACACCTGAATATTCAATGCAAAACTAGTCATGGCCACCAGGGGACATCCATCCTTCCACTGACTGCTCTCAGTAAGGTTCTCAGTTCTTAAATTTGGCTTAGATTAGAAATGTTAAATACCACTCAAAACCAAATAACTGACATAAATACATTCTAGAAACTATATATATATATATATATATATATATATATATAAATGTATAGAGCCTTATGTCACTATGAGGCTTTATACACATGTTTCTATGCTGTCTATATAAGCAGTCTTACCTTGATGGTGATTCTGACTTCCATGAGGGCTCCAGTAATGGTGAGCAGAGCTGAGTCCTGTTCCAGGGGCCTTAGCTCCCAGTCCTGGAAGGGCATGTTGGCGTACATGTCCTGCATGAGTGAAAAGGCGTAGAAGGCGTCCATGTTGAAGGAGACCCTCCTCGCCTGTGCATCGTACAAAATGTCGCTGATGCAGTCTGTTTTCCAGTGTTGGTCTGGAGGAGAACCAGCAGAAGGAAGATTTCACATTTGACAATACCTGAACTGTTTTTGTTTTTATTTTCTTCAATAATCATGATACTCAATACTGCCACGCTTGTGGACAGGATATGACATGTCTCTGTATCTGTCTGTCTTCCCATCAATAATTTTTTCTTTGACAATCAGGGCAATACAAATGAAAGTTATGATTCCTGCAATGAAGTGCTGCCTAAAAGACAAGCAGCACGTTAAGGCCTCCGCACATCGGCTCTGACAGCAGAGCAGAGATTGCAGAGCACTTTCGACAATTTAGTTTGCTTTAGGCAGCGAACATACAGTAGCATAGTTGCCTATGGAATGACCAACGGATTTTATCGAAAGGCTCCAACAAAATAGACTTGAATCGTAGTCAACAGGAGGCGGCGGTGACGGCAGCAGAGTTCTGCCACTCAAGTCACTCAAGTATCAGCTGACCTCACCTGTAGGATCCCATCGTGCCACCTGGGGGTCCTCCAGAAAGATGACGGTGTCGGGCAGTGTGACGGACACCCCCACTGGAGGACACGACAGGGCCACGCTTTCGTCCAGCTTGCCGGAGGTGGAGCTGTGAAGGTGGGTCTGCTCGGAGGGATAAGGGAACACCTGAAGACCTGTGTCCAACAGCTGACCACATGGTGGAGGAAAATAACAGAGAGTGCCTTTCACACAATGCTCAACACCCTTCAAATCCCATGATGTTTTTTTCAGAGTATTCCAGAGACTGGTTAAACGGGCCTGCAGACGTACCTGTCTGATTTCCCAGTGGTTGAGCGATTGAGCCTGAGGTGGCAGGTGGAACACGTCAAAGTAGAAGACGCCGCCCAGCGAGGTGAACTGGTGCAAGTCCACCACACTCCCTACCAGGCTGTCAGCCACTGGGTCAGCAGTGGGAGGAGGGGAGCCCCCCTCACCTGTTAACAGAGTCACAGACAGCAGTGTTTATGTGACAGTGGCCTGTGCATATACAGAGTTGTGAAGGAAGGAAACTTCACTCGGTGACACCTAAAAGGTGCTATGAGATTTTTTGTTGTTGTTGCTGGTGAAAACATTCTGTATTGTGTTGTTCCGCATGAGCTCTCTCTCTCTAACACACACACAATCACACACTCTCTCTCTCTCGCTCTCCTTCTCTCTCTCTCTGTCATATACTGTATACTCTCTGTTCTTGCTCTGTGAGCATCACACACCTGAGTCTACTGCCTCTACCATGGTCTCTGTCTGCTCTGGGTCATTCCTGTGCTCATCGACAGTCTTCAGTGCAGCACACTTTCTGTCCTCCTTTCCAGACTGCATGCTGATAGCACTCTGCAACACACACACACAGACACACAAACACTTTTCAGCCATATCTAACACATGTATACTGATGTTTCCATTATTTTTTAATAACTTCTGCAGTGCCAGTTCAGGTCTATTTTGCTGTAAAAACAAGGGACAGAGGTTACAGATGATTTGTTCATTCATTCCCATAAAGCCACACCTTTCTGCCTTCTGATTTCAGTGACATCACTTCAGTCTCTTCCCCAGGAAGGGCACTTGCTCCGCCCTCCCCTTCCCCTTCCCCCTCCCCTCCTGCGCCAGGAGCAGCAGCAGGGGTGTCGGCCGGCTCCTGGTCACCCACAGCAACGCTGGTAAATGATCTGCTTGGGCACGGCGGCATGGGCTTGCTCAGGTGTGACAGGTGGTTGTAGCGTGTGTGCAGGATGCGGACGGCCACGTCGCTCACAGCCAACTGTTTGGGCAGCCGGAAGCCCAGCTGAACCTCTTGAAAGTCAAAGCCTTTGAACCTACAGAGAGCGCAGAAAATACATACACACAGACATAGCCATGGATTTTATGGTTGGAGGATGGTTCAATTTAAACATCCTCCATTTGTTCATATCAGAGCCTTCTATTAAACATCATCTGGTTCACATTAGGTGACTTCAACATATTCTTCCTGCAAGATAGCAGTGACAGGAAGATTAGAATTAGGTAAGATGCTCTGTATACAAATATTCTTTTTACTAAATCCTGTGTACAATGACAATGTTCTTAATGTTTATGTAAAGGGTCCTGATAATACTACAACTGTAGTACCATGCTATGTTGAGCCTTTTAAGTGTTTTAGAAAATAACAATTTAGATACATCAGGCCAAGTGCCCATAGCATGCTCATTGAAAACCATTTGTCAGTAAACGCTAAAACAATCAACCTCAAAAACCCAGCTACCAACATAATACTGCTGTCTATGCTGTATCAAATTTTCTCATTCTTTTTCCTACAGACAGCAGCTGGTGACGTCAAACAACAGGGCTATGGATTGAATCACTCTCAATCATTTCTCCTTTAGGTTTCAAGATGACACATTTACTGCATAGAATATACCTCGGGTTCTTGTTCAGGTTGGCCCAGATACATAGAGTGATGTTCTTGTCCTGTACTACAGACTGCATATTGCCTGTTTCGATATCTGACTGAGCGTTTGCCAACTGGAAGCAGAAAATAAACAACAACAACAACAGCTCATTAATAACAATGTAGTCCAGCACTGCCATCAGATTTATTTAACATTTACATAACCCATCTAAAGGAAAAGGCCAATTTTATTAGTATAGCCCATTTCATACAAAAACCCTATGTGCTTTCCAGTACATTACTAAGTTAAATTAAAACAACAAGGTTAAAAAACCAAGCTATGTGCAGTTACAATAAGCACAATTAATATATAGTAAAAACAGAAATAAAGAAGGAAAAAAGAGTAAAGACCAGTTTTGATGTAATCTTTCTGAGGGTAGATAGATACATTTTATCCTAATCAAGGCTATAAACTACATTTACAATATCTTCAGCAAAAGTATAAATAAATTAACTTTTCCATCCCCAGCAGCTTACTTTGACAATTTCCTCAGTGACAAGGTTCTGTTTGATGAGGACCAGCTCCTGGAGCTGTAGCAGCGTCTCCTTGTACTGAATCACTTCCTGAGGCTCTGGCTGGTCTGCCAACAGACCCTCCAGCTCATCAATAAGCTGTACAACGGAGATGAGCCATGATATCACAAAGCATGTTTAAAAACATCTGAAAAGCGTCCCTTCATGTCTCCAAGTCAAACAATGAAAGCCACTGACTTCATGGTACGGAAGAAAAGCTCCTTGATTATTACTCCGAAATGACTGTCTAGTTCCATGTCATAACGGCCTAGAAAATTGCCATGTTTAATTTTCCATTGGTCTTAGTACACTTTGTAACTACAGAAGAGTCAAGTTTTAATTCAAGATTTCAGTGGCATCCTCCCCCTCCCCTTTCCCCTCCTTCTCCGCCCCAAGAACAGCAGCAGGTGAGTTTAAATAGGAAAAATCACGGAATGTTTAGTGACTTTTGAGCAAGATGCTAACAAGCAAGATGCTAATGGTCTAATCCAATTCAATGATAAACGCTAAACTGGAGCTAAAAGTGCTAGCATCAGACTGAGAGAGTGGCTGGATTAACTGGAGAAAAGTAAAACTCAATTGTTTAACTCAAGGAGAATTGGAAAATGAGCATATTTCCCCAAAAGTTGCAGTGTTCCTTGTCTGCATGTCTGTGCTGTCTGTTAAATATCACACCTTTAGACACTATATTGGCACTGATCAGACACAACTGAATGCATTGTTAAATGCTAAATACAATTAAAAGTTATGTTTTATTTTTTAATCTCTGTTGCTGTATATTAGGATATTTTCAATTTTCATTCATTTACTACACTTATTTACATGTAAGTATGCTTGTAGCTTGAATGTTATCCTCTTTTGTAAGTCGCTTTGGATAAAAGCATCTGCTTAATGCCTAAATGTAAATGTAAATGTAAGCATGCACTAATTCAGAACAGTGAACAGGGCCCTAATTTGCCATGTTGGTGGTCAGATGAAAAGGCTTTACCTTCAGAGCCAGGTCACACTGCTGCAGGACTGGTTTAACTTGAGCCTCAGAGTCCTCCCGCCACAGAGTGATGAAAGTGTTGATCTCCTGCAGCACTGAAGGATCCGGGCTGCCATCACAACGCATGTAGCGCTCCCACTATGGGCATAAAACCAGCACTTACAAACACTTATACTCTGCTATCAGTCTGTTCTGTACAATTAGCTAATGGATACTGATACTCACTCCAGGTGCATTACTTCTGCCTATAAAATTATTATTGTATGACCCACATGACAGTGCAGACAAATGTTTTACAGTGTCTCAAATTGCCTCTCCTATACATGTCCCTAGGCGTTAGCATAAGTTGCCTGTTTAAGAAAGATAGGTGACAGCTGTGTATTCTGTTGAAGAGCACAGCTTCAGTGATGAAAAGCATGTCAACACAACAACCAGAAGGCACCTTTGCTTCTTCCCTGGATTTAGACTCCCATTTCATGACTGCTGCCTGGTTTTCCTCCAGCAGATGGCGCAGTTCATTCAGCTCGTCCTCTCTGCGTTCCTTGTCCTGTTGGAGGGCTCGCACTAGAATCTTTCACTCTCTCACACCTCACCTTAACTATACAGGTTATATTTATTTCTGATAATAATACACTACTAACAGCTACTCATAAATTCTTTCAATTGTTTCAAATTGTTATTTTGAACTAATCAATTTTAGGGGCAATTCCACAGAAAACAATGTCCACTTTCAAAGGAATTGTCGCTAAATACAATATTCATCATTGTTCTCCACAGTGAAACCATATTTCACCCTGTAAAAGGTGCAATATCCTGGTATTTGATTGCTGGCTCATGGGTGACGGTGTTACCTTGAGCTCCAGTCTCTCCTGCTCTTCTTGCTCCAAGCGCTGTCTCTCTCTCTTCTCCTGTGCCTCTCTCTCTGCCACCAGACGGGCTTCCTCTGGGAGGACATATGATCACACACACATAATGGTTGCATTATGCACCACACTACTGAGACATCACTGAGATATTTGATGTTATCTCTCAAACAAACTTCTAATCTTGAATATCT
The DNA here is from genome assembly GCA_027481765.1 of Tenualosa thibaudeaui. Lineage (NCBI taxonomy): Eukaryota > Metazoa > Chordata > Actinopteri > Clupeiformes > Clupeidae > Tenualosa > Tenualosa thibaudeaui. Next base: position 14,456,350 of record JAIFZK010000022.1, read on the forward strand.
GCCAGAATCATAAACTCCTATGATATGCAATACCACATACACACACAAATCCCAATGATTTGTTGTTCACTTCACACACAGATGTGCCAAGTACCAAGTGCCAAGTAGTTTGATGCCAAAAGGAAATGCCTGATAATGCAATATTCTATCAACAGTGCATGGCCCAACCTGTTCAATATGAATGAAAAGTCAAAAGCTGACAGTCTGAGGAAATGTACCTTGCTCCTTTTGTTTGCGTGCATCTTCTTCTTTCTGTTGCTTCTCCTTCTCCGCCTTGCTCAGTTTGCCTCCTTTCTTTTTGGCAGACTACATAAATGAAAATGCCGAGATTACATGAGAGCTGGAAACCTAAGACTACTGATATGCCATAACGTTATGTAACTCAATAACGCAGACTCATAATTTTGATAGATAGCCTCCACAGATTCATATCACACTTCGGAATGGGATGAAAGCATGAATGTTTTGATCACCCTGATTGATCTTTATGCTGGGCAGGCTATATGCTACCTTAAAGTTAGCTATCGATACACGCCTGACTAAATTCTGTGGAGCAAGATACAAAAGTTGCATAACTTTCGCTATCAATAACATAAAACAGGAATAAAATGTTTTGTAAGCAAGAAGATATTCTAGCCCTGTCTATCTTACCATGATGTTCCAAGTATGTAATGCTCACTTTACAAGTCGGGGGACGCTGCGTGTGTTCGTTACTATGGTAACCATGAACGACTATATACAACACAAGAAGTTGTGACATAAACACAACTTCTTTCAGCTCTGTTCCGTCTTTTCCCGTCTATTATTTAATATTTCATATTTACTGTCTAGTCCATTTAATGTTGTCTTTATTAACCAAATGTATATATCAATCCACAAGGCTCCCCTCCCGAACCACAAGATCAGAAACAGAGCCACCCGATTGGCCTTTGCCTATGACGTAGAATTTATGCTAGCGGTGTGTCTTGCAAGATGACACCGAACCGTAAACATAGAGCAGCACAGTTGTAAAACGATGTATAACCTCGGATGAACTTACGACCTACAAGGTGAGATGTATGTCCAGTCAAGGAGTGGGACTGTCGTTAGACGAATAATAATAATGTGTGGAATAATGCTTACCTGACTTGCATTACAAGACAATTGTTAGCTGACTGTGGTGTGTTCAGCTAACGGTAACGTGAACATGAGTTAGCACTAACACCTTGGCTTCATCTGTTTTGTGATATAACATCGAGGCGTAAGCAAATGAAATTATGAAGAAGGAAATGACACGGTACAGGAACTGGACTTTGTGACTCTTGCTTTGCACGTACTAGTGCCATTAGCCAAATGTGTCGAGTTAATATAGCTAGCCAGCTAATATGATATTGGGAGTAGGAAAAAGGTCATTGGGAGTTCCATCACGCACTCTGAAGTAAACAGTTGAATTGCCAAGTGTTCACAGTGTGAATAACTAGCCTACATGTCTAACCCAACCTTAGGACCGAGACCATGACCAGCCCATTCAGGGGACAAGTGATCAGGTTGTACAAAACTGTAAGTGTCTGCCAAACACCACGTCTTACCAATTCATTTCCATCTATATATCTTAATATCCCTATACAATTCTTGCTTCTCCCTTCTCCCCAGTTGCTGTACCTGGGGAGGGATTACCCTCAAGGCTTTCCTTACTTTAGACAACGCCTGAAGTCAGCGTTTATGAAGAACAAAGATGTCACAGATCCAGAAAAAATTAAAAAGCTTCTTGCTCGTGGAGACTTTGTCATTAAGGAAATAGAGGCCCTTTATTTCCTGAGGAAGTACAGGGCACTAAAGAAACGGTATTATGACACAGATAAATGAGCTACAGCCACAGTTTGTTAGGCTGAAACCATGTGCTCTCTGTGTCAGTTTAAAAGTAAGCGGTGCTGAATACGTACTTTGTTTCTGAGTAATGTATACACAAGGTCACAAACCTGCATAAACTCCCAGTCACAGTAAAGAGGCAGAGGAGACTGTAAACATCATGATGCACTAAGTGCCATATTGTGCTGATGTCACATGAGAAAGGCCTGTCTAGATTGCACTCCTTTTTTTGAATGTATGTATGTATGCAGTTTGGAAATTAGGGGTGGGAATTGATAGCATTTTATCAATATCAATGCTGCTGTCAATTCTGCTTATCGGTGTAATTATGAAATCTCTTATCAGTCCTTTACTGTTTAGGAGGTATTCTACACAGGTTTTCAGTATCAGTACATAGGCCTATAATAGCCTATACTGTAAGGTGAACATAGTGTCATATCAAAATGAGGGAAACCTTGTAGAACTGTGTTATCCATTTCAAGTTTGTATTCAGAAAGATCTATTGACCATGGGCTAAAAAACATGCTGGCATTGATAAGAGGAATCGATAATGACATAGGGAAACGATTCCAATGAATTGAAGCAGTTAATTCTCGGTTCTTGATTCCTACCCCTAGCTCTGATCTTAACTGCTTGGTATATATGTGTAACAAATTTACAATAAATTGTTTTTTTTTCTAAAGCAGACAGTCTTTCATTACCATACAAACATCAGTGTATTTCACTAAAAAGCATACAGGTCTGCTACCATTGAATGATGGCAAGAGAAGGATGCCAGATGGTATTACATTGGTTTATGTTTATGTTTTGGAGACCGGCTGACCCACGTTGTTTCCAGTTGGCTTTGAACTGAAAGAACAGGCTATAGAGATAATAGATGACAAGGAAATAATCACTGAAAAGTATTGTGTCTTTTGAAATTGCCTTTATAATTGTATTTGTTGGGATGCATTTTGTTGCCAGCTTCTTCCTTTCACATTGACCCATTTCCTCATGCCTTGTTCATAGATGGGGATTATTGCATTGAATTCACTTATAAAAGCTGTATAAATATCATAAGATATAAAAACAGCTGTCATCTTGCTTAAACCATTGTGCTGACAATAACAATGTCTTGCAGAGTGGGCTCACTTATATCCAGAGACTCTATGTAGGCAATGCCTATGTGTGCATCACACTTCCCTCTGATAGTCACACACCAGCTACTGTCATGTTTGTTTAGATTATGAATTGCTGCCATAGTGTTTGAACACTTGAGGGCAGCACTACCACAGTTTACATTAACAACACAGCACTCCGTCCATTTGGTTTCTCCATTGCGTCAATGTGCTTTTAGACTATCTTTAACCTACAGCATTCAGCCTGCATAGTGATTAGAAAATTTTAGGAAATCTTTTCCAGGACCTTTTTCATTTTAGTTTTATTTTATTAATCTTCACTTCAAGATACTTAGGAGATCTATCAAGGTATTGATCACTGTAGACCAGGGGTCTCCAACGGGTAGCTTGGGAGCTACCAGTAGCTCACTGCCTGCTCAAGAGCAGCTCTCCAGAGGGTCAAAGAAAATGTACATTTATCTCATAGCATAGTCACAAAACATCCTGCCCTGTCTGGTACAATAAACACAGTTTTACTGCTCTCTGATGGGAGATACAATATTTATTTTGCATGAAAAAGGGAAAAAAAAACAAGTTATGTAACATAACACCAAAATAAAGTTGCACACACAATGTGGAATATAAGGAAGTTGTATAAGGAAGACTATGCCGCATACGATCAAACTTTGTAGAACGACTTCTCTCATTTCTTGTTTTCCTTTTTTTCTTGTGTTTTGCATGATCATAGAGAAATCACACTCAACCATTTGAACTCGTTTGAGAGCAGGGAACTTGGTGTGACTACATTTCAGAACTGAATGACAACACACGCAAAACACAAATGGACAGTATCCATGTCTGTAGGCCAGTGTCGGATTTCTGTCTGTGTGACCTGACAGCCTTGTGAAAGGGTGATGAGATCCTGTTTATGACTGCTGTTGTTTCACCCCTTAATATCTTCTGGATAATTGGTGTGTGTAGTAACACGTTGCAGCAGGATGAAATGTTCACCCAGTCAGCTCAGCTGTATCCCCAAAGGCTGAACGCTGGCTGAACTGCCAGTGTGTGTGTGTGTGTGTGAGTGTGTGTGTGCGTGCGTGCGTGTGCCTGACTGTCTATCACTTGTTGGAGACTGTCAAGCTTCACCTGTGTTCCACTAGTCGGGTCGTTGCATAATATTGTGATTCACACCTTAGTGTCACAGCTTGCCTTGTTTTTGGCTGATTTCAGTTTTGTTAAGGTTTTGAGTTCAGTTCAGGTAAAGCACTCAATCTTGTCTTGTTTTGTGCCCTCAATGGATGAGTGCAGTATGACTCACAGGGCTGTTTTAATGGGGAAATCTGGATGCAAGCAGCACTGTTTAATTAAAGTGGAGATGAGAGAACTGTCAAAAAAAGTGCCGGTCATAAAAGCTCAAGCTTGATTATAGTGATTTTAACAGCATACGTATCTCTTTTTGCACATTCTCTTTCACATACACACCATCACTTACTCTTTCTTCCTTCATATGTCTCCATCTATCCATCACTCCCTCTCTCTCTCTCTCTCACACACACACACACACATTCACTTTCACATACACACCATCACACTCTTTCTTCCTTCATATGTCTCCATCTATCCATCGCTCCCTCTCACCCTCCCGCCCACACACACACACACACCCACACACACATTCACCTTCACTAAACATAAATGAACAATTGCAGGTTTATAGAGGCCTCATAATAAAGTTGAACAGACACAGGAAGTGGGGTGCGAACTGAAGTTGAGGTGTGAAGGGGCATGGAAAATTGAGAGTTCCTTGGCACTGGTCTAGGTTAATATGACAGAGGGCCTAACGGCCAACCCTGACCACAACAACCACAGAGAAACACCTATCAGAAGGGAACTCTCTAAATCATTCAGCTGTCAAAGGGAAGGGCTCTTACCGCAGTCTGGTTGCCTGGGAGGGGCTCTGCAGACAAAACTCTCAACAAATGTCCCTCCTTTTCACTGCAACTCCCCTGATCAAAACTTCTCGGCAGGAAGTCAGTACACCAAATGTTCCTCAAAATGTTCTCAAATTGGTGCATGACATCGACAGTTGAATGTGTGTGTGTGTGTGTGTGTGTGTGTACCTCTTCAACACACATTCAAGTCCTTTTTATCTTTATCAGCTCAGAAATCATTATCTTGTGAGTCTATTCATGAGATCCATTACAATTGAATTGAATTCCATGGGACATGAAAGCACCATGGTAATGGAAGTAGAGGATGATATGCTACACTTGATGATAGGTAATGGAAGTAGAGGATGATACGCTACACTTCTTTACATTACATTGAGTCTTAGCCTCAGCATCTTAACCAATCGTCTGATGAAATAAACAATAGTCCTTGATTGATTGAATAGATCCTTATCTTATTATATTGACTGTGTGAGATATGTGTGTGTGTGTGTGTATATATATATATATATATATATATATATATATATATATATATATATATATATTTGAATGCTTGTTTATGATTTCATCCAGCATGACTCATTGTCATGCGTTCTGTTTGGGCGTATATTTTATGACACTAACATTTTCATTCAAATTCAGAAAAACACTGGCACTATTATAATTATCATTATTTATCTACTTTTTATTTTTTGATATTGTGTTTTCATTTCAGGGTATTTTAGACATGTTGGATAAAGTATTTGTTTAAAATTGGATGTTAATTAATAGAAATTAATATTTCTCTTTCATTTAGTTTAACAGATTTTATTCAATCGTTTTTTTCTCTTTCTCTTTAACCTCCTTCTCTCTTTTTGACACACCACCTCTGAGTTGTTTGAGGAGGTAATGATTTTACAGCCTCGCCCGTAGCCCGCCCCCGATTGCCCAGACAAAAAGGATTGAAGATGATGAGCGACAGAGGATCAGTTTAACAGGTGTCTCTCTCCTCCTTTCACCTCCTCCCGCTCCCTCCCTTGTGCGCTCCTCCGTGCCCTGGGAGACTCAAGAGCGGTGATTTGTTTTCAGTCGCCCTCAGGCAGGAACTTCAGTGGCCACCGTTCAGACTTCAAGGCACCAGGCTGCTCAGTCAAAAGGCAGGGCCCCTCTGGTCATGCAAACGCAGTTCCCTTTACTACAGTGCTCTTCTCCTTCTTTCTCCCTCTCTCTTTCCTTTCCTTCCTTTTCTCTCTCTTTCTCTCACCTCCCTTCTCACTTCCCATTTTCTCTCTCTCCTTCAGAAACACACACAAACAAATGTCTGAAAACATGACGTCTTCTCTCTTATTTAATACTCTTTCTCACACACACACACACCAAATGCAGTGTCAGTTACCCTGTTACCTATACTTTAAAAAATATGACCTACATATGGTGCGCTTTCAGACAGACTGTCAGTAATGAGCTCATACACACACACACACACACACACACACACACACACACACACACACACACACACACACTCCTGCACAGATGGCCTAATGACCATCCTCCCAGACGGTCTGGTCTTATCTATTCTCATCAGTGCCATTGTCTCCTTATCAGCATCCCTCTGCCCTCTCCTCGGGGAACCATTACAGGTGGAGGGGCTTACAGAGAAGAGAAGACACAATTTCAACAGTGTGTCTGTGAGTGTGTGTGTGTGTGATGTGCTAACGTGAGTGTCTTTTCCTGTACTGTCATTGTGTATGTGTTCATCTGTGCGTGGATGTTAGTGAACACCATGTGTTAATCTAGTGTTTTGGGGGTTTAAGTTGTTAGTGGTGTTAACGGTGGTGGTGGAGGTGTGTGTAAATTTTTTGTGTTTGTAAATGTACACTTGCACATACTTGTGATCTGCCCAAATTTTATAGCCTTTTTGAGAACCAGTGAAAGCATAAAATCTGTCAGCAGGAGTCTCTTTAATCACATTAGATGACTCTCTCTGCCTCTCTACTGTTCACCACTCTTCAGCAGACCTCCTAGTGTGCACGCACACAGTAAAGCTATCCTAACACAGACACACACAGAGAGTGACAAAGATTAATCTCTACACACACTGATACTACAGCTCTACACGCACACAGAGAGGAACACTCATTGTGGTGAAGCATTGTTCCGGAAAAGATTTGAAGGTGAAGATGTCTCCTCTCCTGACCATTTAATCTGCACCCCAATGCTGTCTAGACTATTTTGATTGAAAGGTGCAGAATTAGGGACCCTAAATTAGTGTTTTTACATCTACACAGGGTGAAATGGACTCTCTTGTGCAATTTACAATATAATGAATACTGGGGAAAACTCATTCATATTATAACACTGTAACCCTGATCACCCTTCCCCCAGCACACACACACAGACACACACCACACACACACACACACAAATACGCTGTGTCCTGCTTATCTATATATATAGTTGTCCACAGCCAAATGCACCAAATGCACCCAAACAGGAAGAGCATGAGAATCAAGTCTTCTTTTTCTTGTTCCTTGTATTTGGCACTCACGCATGTCTGCATTTTTATGTACCCCTCATATGAAATGGAGCCAGGACAAGTGCCTGCAAGCACCACTATAGTCCTACCAACCGTCTACTTCCTGTTTGCTCTGCCAGGCGCCAAACATGAAACACGTTTTTGTGCTTTGGGTTTTTTTTCTGCCTTGCATGTACAGGCGGCGTAAACTTGGTGCTGTGTCTTTTTCATAGAAAGCTGGTTGTGAGACTAACCAGAGGTGCCACAAGAAAGCTACAACTTCACACAAACAAACATACACACACATACACAAACACTCACCTGCCTCCCTCACACTCTCTATGTCTGTGTGTGCATGTGTGTCTCAGTGTCTGCCTCTGCCCATCTCTTTACCTTTCTTGTGGGCTCAGAGGCACACGGGCACCCAGGATATCAAGAGCAAGCAGCCAGCGCCTCTCTAATATGTTTTCATCTTCCCACGCACAGACCATGAGAGGAAAACACACACACACACTGAGGGAGAGGGAGAGAGTGGGGCACATATAGATCACCTGGGGAAAATACATTGCTTTTCTTGAAAGAAAGTGCTTTGCTACTGACATAAATGTTATCCTATTGCTGTCCTGTTTGTTCACAACCAGTACATCTAGTTTAGCCATGTTGTCAAATGGACCTTTGGTCAAACGAGGAATGACAGCCAAATCTGAAAGTCCTACACTCCTCTAAAAACACTTGGTGTTTAGACTCAGATGTGCTTTATAGGGAAGAGAAATAACTGACCAAACTAAAGAATAAGATGAAACTGACGATGACACCATTGATGGAGTTCTCATTCTTGTTTTAGTATACTGTGGCAGTATATCTGATGGGCATATCGTTAAGGTCATGTTGACTCCTCAAAAAATTTTAGAAGCTATCACATTAACAACTTATCAGTGATCTTACTAGTTGAACTCAGATGAATTTATCTATCTGTATATATACAAACAGAAGAGCTTGGAGACCACATGCACAGTAGTTTTACAGAAGATCTCTTGGAAGGGCCGGTACTTTCTTCACCATGGTTTACCATCCCCCTCCCTAACAGATGCACATCCTTGCTTAGAACTGCCACATACATTCACAAACACGCACACACACAAACACTACGTGTGTTGTGTAACCCGATACTTTAATTTCCTGTCATTTTCATTCTCTTATTTTATTGACTTATTTATACCTACTTTTGCCTTTGGTATTAGATGCTGAATTGTTGGTGAACACCACTTTTCACTGATCCACACTCTGAGGCCTCATCAGCAGTGTGCCTTGCAAATGGACCTATGAGCTCAACGACAGACATTCACACTCACTCATATACACACAATCACAGAGGCCACCCCCACCACTACACACACACACATACCCATCTCTTCCTCCTGTTACCTGAGCCCATGGCTGGTCTTAAGGGATTAGCATACTGAGAAAGTGTGAATTCTGATTGACAGAGGGATAGAATATGTGAATGATATCAGGTTCAGAGTTACAATTTAAAGATGCTGGCTAGACGTTGACTTTTATTTAATCACATATTTTGCAAATGGACAGGCAGCTCCTTTAACATACAATCAAGAAAGGACTGTCAAAGATAAGGGTCATAATTACATTTCTTTTTCTGATGTAGGATAATTGGGCTACTTAAAACAACACTGCTGAATGAATATTCCGAATTTAGGACAAATAGATAGATCAACTGGCCTATAACTAACCTGAGAAAGCTTTCCTATATTCCCTTTTAACATCTCTACACTGTCCATTGAGGATGACTAACAAGCAAATACCTTCCGTATCTTTTGTGCACCTACTGACGTGATGGGTGCAGTTCATTGACCAAACACAAAAAGTTTCCACAGAGGTAATTCTCTGCTTCTCTGAGAGAGAAAGAGGACGCTGAAGATTGAAGTAGACAGCCGCTCAGTCTCGTTTTCTAAACGCGTGTATGAAAACACGGCAATCTCTCTTGAGGAATTTCACGCCTCCAAGCAGATATTGATCTCGAAGTCGATGGCATAAACACCTCTTGCCACCCGCACCAGCTTTAGCGTCAGCAGCATCACAAAAAAATGAAACAAGGTGTACAGGAATCCGTAGTCCTTTCATTAGTCGTTTTTAATTATTCTTGAGATTCTATAAATCGGAGTGTTGGTGAGTCATGTGTACACTGGGTTGGCCAAAATCAGTTTATATAATCCACACGCTCAGCACATGAATAATTAATAAATAAATGCATAACAATGATAATAAATAAATGTTTAACATTGTTTTAGAATTTCCTGGCAAAAATTAATTATATTTCACTTATTTTGAGCTTTTAACCACCACCACCTGACATAAACAGGAAAGTGTATTTTAAGGAAGCAGATACTGCCTGTTGCTTTGAGACGCATTGCGCACACGTGCCTACCCGAGGGGACTCCGCCCATGGGGAGGTACATAGGGGGTCTGAGTGGCTTAAATCAGACAGACTCCGGCAGAATACAACAATATACACACTCATCCTCATAGTGTAAAGTTGTGAAAGGGAACTAGTCTACCTTAAATCACACTATGTCTTATTACGAGGTAAGTTATTCAAAGATATTTTCACTCATGTATGTGTCCTCAGTGCTTGCATGAATACTGTTATGTGTGACCAGCTGTATAACGCATTTTGTATTCTGCAGCATATTGTAATATCAGAAGACTTCATTGAAGATAACAGCTCCGAGTCTGGATCTGGAGACTTTGGAATAGATCTTACAGAAGCCTGTGACCGGGCTGTGAGCCATGAATTCAGCAGGATCTTTATTCCCACCGTGTACGGGATCATTTTCCTGCTGGGGATCATTGGCAACGGCCTTGTGGTGATAGTGATGGGCTATCAGAAAAAGTCCAGAACTATGACTGACAAATACCGTCTTCATCTGTCTGTAGCTGACTTGCTCTTCGTGCTGACACTGCCCTTTTGGGCCGTGGAAGCGGCCACCGACCAATGGTACTTCGGCGGCTTCATGTGTGTGGCTGTACACATGATCTACACTGTCAACCTGTACAGCAGCGTGCTCATTCTCGCTTTTATCAGTCTGGACCGCTACCTCGCCGTGGTCAGGGCTACAAACAGCCAGGCGCCGAGAAAGCTGCTGGCGGAGCGCGTCATTTATGTGGGCGTATGGCTCCCGGCCGCGCTGCTCACCGTGCCGGACCTGGTGTTCGCCAAGTCTGAGGACATCACCGTCAGGACGAGCTGTCAGCGGGTCTACCCGGAGCCGTCGACGATCTGGCGCGCCGCCTTCCAGTTCCAGCACATCCTGGTAGGATTTGTCTTACCGGGCCTGGTGATCCTCATCTGTTACTGCATCATCATCTCCAAGCTGACGCGCGGCACCAAGGGCACTCAGAAGCGCAAAGCACTGAAGACCACGGTGGTGCTGATCGTCTGCTTCTTTAGCTGCTGGCTGCCGTACTGCGCGGGCATCCTGGTGGACACTTTGCTGATCCTGAATGTGGTGCCCCACAGCTGCGAACTGGAGCAAGGCCTGGAGAAGTGGATCTTCGTTACGGAGGCGCTGGCCTACTTCCACTGCTGCCTCAACCCGATTCTGTACGCCTTCCTCGGGGTGAAGTTCAAAAAGTCTGCGCGCAATGCCTTGTCTCCCAGCCGCGGATCCAGCCTGAAAATTCTCCCCAAGAAGCGCGGAGGGATGTCCTCTGTGTCCACGGAGTCAGAATCCTCTAGCTTTCATTCTAGTTAACGCACACACGTTCGTTATGAACTCTCCCACTGTAAATAATCAATCTCATGGACATTGTATAAGTCTGAGCTTGGGGATACATCAAAATGTAACGGAGCTCCGACAGAATGCAAATGGGCTGAGCCCCAAGGTCATTGAATGGCCTTCTGTAGCTTTGTAAATATGAGTCCAATGTCAGTATTGAGTCGACAAATAGATAAAGCTTTATGAACATTGAAAGGTCTGAATTCAGGGATTTTTTATCAGCAGAACTGCCTACATACTGCAATGTATTTCACTGTAGCCTTACTTTTTTATAGTTGTTTACTTTTTTTCTGTTGGCACTTACTAAAGGCCATGCTCTTATTTATTACATGAATGGACTGAGTGTTTGATGTCTAGGTTGTTTCAAAATAGCTGCTTTGACTCCAGATCATTTGTAATAAACAGTTTGAAATGTGAAATCTTTGCTGACTCTTGAGATTTCCTTCAAAATGCACACACGGGCACACACAGACAGCAACTCTTTCTCTTTCTTTCTCTCTCTTTCACACACACACACCTGTGCACGCATACACACACATAGAAGTAAATCCATCAAATAATCCTATATAATTACAATGCAATACAATTTTTTTTTTTTTAAATGTAATTCACTCCAAGTACTGAATACTCTCCCATTCTGAAACATGTTTTACTCTGGAGAGCACTGTATAAAGATTGTGTGGGGTTGCACCACTGACTTATACGGTTGTCTGGCCATCTGTGTCACTAACGTCATCCATTCTTACAAACATACAGAGAGACACCAGATCAGAGCGTGGTGAGAAACCCAGAGTTCCCCCAACACACACTCTCTCTTAGTCATGAGTACCTGACCTAAACAGCTCCCTAGTAAATGGTCACATTAAATTCCCCACACGTAAAAAAAAATTCTCAACCATCAAAGTAGAGCCCACACACTTTTGATGCATGAAAAATCATGTAACTTGATAATAAACATTCTAATATCGTTCTGTAGAACTGAGCTTAAGGTCTGGGATTTCCACTTTTTCTTCCTTGTTGATGCTTTGTAATTACATTTGGTTGTTGATGTGCAAGGATTTATGAGAGGGAGTGTGCACAACGGTCAGACAGACGTGTGTTTATAGATTGGACGTTTGTTAATTTGTTTGCAATGGCTGCTATGGTGACAACAAAATAACAAGACAAAGGGATATAAACGCACCACATATAAGAACACCACAATTATGATTCATAATGTTACCTTACTTGACGCACTCTTGTGGAAATCTGGTCTTGTTCCAGTCAACATTTTACTCAGGGATGGCATCAGAGTGTGAATCATAATGGCTAGTATAGCACTTTGTCTGCAGTCAGCACCTTAGGATACAACTGCAGAAAAGAGATCATTCTGTTAAAGGAGGTAGTTTTTCAGACGAACACTGTGTAGGTGGTGACACAGTTCTAACTTGGATTTTTGAGTCTTGCTCATTGCAAGCATTTTAATATCGTCATGTGCACCCGACATTTGATCTTAATACAACAGTCTTCAGTGTTGTGCAAGTCACCCATGTTCACTCCCATATTCAACTTGGAAAATGTGTTACTGTACTGTGTCATGTAAATTAAGAAAAAATACACACAAAAGAGAAAAAAAGATAGAAAGATGAGATGAGAATGTAGTGAGGCGGATGCAACCTACAATCACTCTCTCATTCACACACATAACACACACTCTCCCTCTCTTTCTCTCTCACACACACACACACGCACACATAGGTAAACTAAGAATCTTGTCATTACTTTAAAGCGTGGCATGCAGTATAAATGTTTGATGATAGTTATTGTCTAATGTTTGCATAACAATAACAGTGGTGTTAAATGGTGAATGTGAATAATGCAGTGAGCATGCATTTTGAATGTTAAAAGTTGTGTTTAGTGCATAGTGTAAATTAAGAGGTGGATAAAGTCTACCTAACTAGTCTGACTAAAGTAAACTGTGTTTACTTGAATTAACCTCCACTATAGCCCTACACACACACACACACACACACACACACACACACACACACACACACACACACACATTTTACCCATTCATAATACATTTTTAACTGTGCATGCATTAGGCCTGAGAGAGGACCAGCAGCTGAGAGGCTGAGAGCATGTTGACACCCCAGGTCAATGCATAGGGCTACTATGGAGCTGTGGAGCTGGGGAGATGTGTGGGGGATAATGAGCTGTGATAGAGGGTACGTGTGAGGCTAGTGATTAGCATGTCTTTGGACGCTAAGTGCCCTATCAGGTGCGAGGTCTCAGGAGAGCAGTTAGGAGGACAAAGTGGTCCGAGTGGCTGTCTTTCTTATCCTTTAATGGAGCGCCACTTTCTTTTCTCTCTCTTTTTCTCCTTTTTTGTCTCTCATGCGCTCTCTTGTGGGGCTCTTTTCTTTCTTATTCTCTTTCCTGTGTCTTTTCTTCTTGTTAACTTTTGACCTCTAGCCTTCTCTCTCTCTCCTCTCTCTCTATCTCTTTCCAGTCCATATGTTACAATTTTCTGTATCTGTTTTTCTCACTCCCCTTCTTTGTTTCTCTTTCTGTCACTCTGCCTTTTTTTATTTTTACTCATGCTCTACCAACCATCACTTTTTATTCAACCGTTTCCCTTGATTTCTCTCTCTTTATCTCTCCCTCTTTATCTCTTTCTTTCTCTCTCAGTATGTACTTGCTGTGTACTCTCTCTCTAACTCTCTCTGTACACTAGCTCTATTATATTCTCTCTATCTCTCTCTCTTTCTCTATCCTCCCTTTCTTTCTCTCTCACTCAGTATGTACTTGCTGTGTACTCTCTCTCTCTCTAACTCTCTCTCTGTATACTAGCTCAATTATATTCTCTCTATCTCTCTCTCTCTCTCTATCTATCTATCTATCTATCTATCTATCTATCTATCTATCTATGTCTCGCTCTCTATCTTCCTCTGTCACAAATGGGGATCCTGTGGAGCTGCTGGTGTCTCCATGTGTTTTTCCACTCTGCGCTGTGGGACCGGGGTTAGAGGCTAAAGCTATTGACATCCAAAGAGCAGGAAGCCCCTCATGTCTGGACCATTAGCAGCCAGTCAGAGTTCCTGCTGTCCTGACCCCAGCAGAGCACACAGACGTTCTAAAGCGTGCACACACACACACACACACACACGGGCACGGACACGGACGCACACACACAAACTTGAAAGAAATAAATGGTGTATAGTTTCAAGTGTACAAAGTAAACAAAAAAATACAAAGAGGTAAGTGGTCTTATTCAGCTGCACATAGACTCCACTACTTCCACACAAACACATGCACACAAATAATCAAATACATACAAAAATACACACACACACACACAAACAAACAAATAAGGTCTCTATTCTGAATGCAGACAATGACAAAGACTCACCCACACACACACAGAGCAACGTACCTCCTGACACCCAAGCACCTCCCTGACCCCTATGCAGCAGAAGGCAACCCCTTGACCCTAAACAGTTTACCCAACAGGCTGAAAGATTAACACTATAAAGATCATTTACAGATGGCATGTTGAGAGGCAGCAAAGGGAGGGAAAGTCTGACACAGCCACAATAACAGCAACAAAACTAACAGCAACAGCACAGTTAAACAGAATGACCTATAAGAGCTTACAAGCTCAAACCAATACCAATATCGTGCTAACAGCGAGTGTTTTTCTACGCCTGGGCGTTAGCGCCTGTGTTATTTTAAGGGAAGAGGCTGTTAGGACTGGAGTTTCCTGAACACAGGGCCCACAGGGACTGTAAAAGCTGTGAAAGCACTCAGCTCTGCTGCTAGGGGTCCGAACATTAGTGCCATGTAACAAAAACATGCCCTACTCAATATGGGTGTTCAGAGCACCCTTGCTGGACGAGAGCAAAATGAAGCATTCTAATGAGGTGTCATCTCTGAAAAAAGACTTAAAAAAAAAGAGATGGAAAGAAATGTCTTGGCTTCTTGGATGCATTCTTGTTGGTTATTATAGTTTTTAAAGTGTGTTAAGTAGTGTATTTGCCTGAAGGTGAGAGTTGTTTTGTTGGTGTGCATGTTTTAGGTGTGTAATGTGTGTGTGTGTGTGTGTGTGTGTTTATCTGTGTGTGTGTGTGGCAGTGAGGCCTTTCGGGATGTGATTTATGGCTGCCCATGGCAAAAGTTTTGAAAGTGGCAGTTTTATTGCCAGGATAATGTGCCTGTTTGGTTGTAGACTGATGAGGCCATTTGGTCTGCAGAAGAGTCTGTGCCATTCAGAGGTGAATCTGCTGTAAACCCATCATAAACAAACACACACTCTCTCTCTCATACACACACTATCTCTCTCTCTCTCTCATACACACACACACATTCTCTCTCTCTCTCATACACACATACACATAGATTTATACAAGCTTACAAACTCACTCTCTTGTTGTGTTCATCGACAGACAGAGACAGAGAGAGACAGAGAGAAAGAGAGAAAGAGGGGGAGACAGAGAGGGAGAGGGAGAAGGAGGGAGTGAAACAGAAAGACAAACAGTCAGGCAGACAGAAAGAGTGAGGAAGGATTTTATCTACTCGGAAAGAGGGAGTCACACCCCTCCTATTTGTCTTGGCGTGGGATCTGATGCCTGCTCCCCCTGCGGACCGACTCCATGATTAGGTTTGATTAGCGCTGTGTGTTTTGTGTGAGGATCAAACGAGGAGGATGCCTGGCTACCCTGCCGACGGCGGTGAGATCTGAGCCGGGTAGTAACAGAATTGGAGACGGAGCCCTCCAAATCCCTATCCCCATCAACAAACACACACACACATACACACACACACACACACACTCACTCACTCACACACACACAGACACACACACACACTCACACTCACACTCACACACACATACACTCACACAGACTGCTGCTGCTACCACCTCCCCTATACCCAGTGGGTCACTGACAGGTAATGGGTGGGGAGTGATGGGGAAAGTTGGGGTTTGGGGTCGGGGTAGGGGAGTGGCTCAGCAGCAGGGGCGTGAGGGGAACCCAATCTGGCGGTGTAGATTTCAGGGAAGCAGGGCAGCTGCGCCATTTAAAAGCACTGGATGAATGACGGGATTAAAAAGACAGGACTTAGTGTTGACAAGTGTGTGTGTGTGTGTGTGTGTGTGTGTGTGTGTGTGTGTGTGTGTGTGTGTGTCATGCGTATATGTGCATGTGTGTGTATGTGTGCGTGTATATGTTTCTGTGCACGTGTATATGGGTATGTGTATTTGTGTCAGTGAATGGGTGTGTGTGCATATTAGTGTGTGTGTGTGTGCGTGTGTGTGTTTGTGTGTGTTGACCATGTGATGGCCTGCCAAATACAGAAGTGTCCCGTAATTGCTAGAAAGTAAGAAAGCAATTGAGAGAGATAAGTGCGCTTGTTTTTGTAATGAACCAAAGTGCTGGAATCACAACCTTCATGTTGATTTCTGCTGGAGTGAGAGATCAAACTTGTCTGCCTGTCAACATTCGCCTCAGATATCTAATGCCCTGATTAACATAGCGTCTTTACTTTTCAGGAGTGGCAGAGCAAATTAAAGTGAAATAGGATACACAGACATATCCTGCTTTCTCTCTCTCTCTCTCTCTCTCTCTCTCGTTCTCTTTCTCTCTTTCTTCTCTCTATTTTCTACAAGGCTCAGGACGGTGCACAGACATACATTCATTAAGCAAACACCTTCTGTCTACATTACTGTGCATAGGACGTGCACGCACACATTTACATGCATTTACCTCTTGACAACCAAACTTCCCCCTGACCCCTACACACGCACAGTTTTGATGACTGTTCGGCAGGTGCTGTGGCACCTGTTGGCACAACATCATCAGTCCCTTCCTCCACCTGCATCTGGCTCTAGTCCACTCACTTCCTGTCTGTGTTGACACACACACACACACACACACACACACACACGCACACATGCACACGTACACGCACACACACACACACATACATACATACATACACATGTATTCTTTCTCTGTCTGTCTGACACATACACACATACAAACACACACATATACACACACAGACTCTCTCTCTTTTTCTTTCTCTGTCTCACTGACACACACAAACACACACACTCACTCCACAGACACACTCTTTCTCTCTCTTTCTTTCTCATTGTCTTTCTCTCTCTCTCTCTCTCTCACACACACACACACACACACACACAGATAGATTACAATCCCATTGTATTACAGTTTATCAGAAGCATGTACCGACTATTGAAATAAAATAATGTTTCCAATGACGTTTACAGGACATTGGAAACTTGCCTGAAAAATAAGTAAAATACTTTTTCTTCCCTGTTTCCTTCCTATGATTTTCATTTATTTATTTATTTTTCATGAGGAGAATCATTTTCTTCTTGTTGGCAGTCATTTCATTTTGCATGTGTGGACAGGACACATATCCCGAAGATTACTGTCAAAGAGTCCCGCTCTGTATGCATGACAGGAGGAGAAGTCTGTTTCTGTTTCCCATATTTTAATGGAACTGCAAACAATATGTACACTCCTTAGACTTTCATTTCCCTATGGATTTACAAAGGGCAAGTTTCATTTTGCACAGCCTGGACTGTGTGTGTGTTTACACATGCAATGACTTGAATGAATACCATAGCAACTTGGCACAATAAATGTGTTGAGGGAATTAAAACCCCCTCTGTCTGTACACCTACACACCTTTTGGCGGACTCACAAAATATATTCCATAACGTGAGATTGAGACACTGCTATCAAAACAGATACTGTTTATGCGACCTCCCACACACAGACTGACACAAAGATAGAGATAGACAGATAGACAGAAACACACACACATGTACACACACACACACACATAAACACACTTAAAGTCTAAGTAACAATAAATCTTTATTGACACAATATTGACATAAACAGGCAGACCACCATCATGGTTTACAACATGATTTAACTGTTTATGAGGACACTCCACTGACATGCATCTAATGTTAACAAAGGCTTTCCTTGGCGGTGCTAAAAAGCTTTACTGTCAAATGTCAGCTTTGAAAATCTAACCAGCTACATCTGATGTTAACATGGACAATTAGGACAATTTCATTAAAAAAATGTATTAATCACATATTTGTTTTTATCCTAAACATCCAACAGGCCACAGAAAAAAATGTAGCCAATGTTCCTAGAGTGTCTAACAATCACATGGGAACTTGCCCAGCAGTGTTCTCAGAACTCCATGGCCACAGCTGGTCTGAAGGCATTAGACTGTGGTCCACTCATTACACAAATCTGTGGGCCAGTCACAACAAAGACCCAAGTGGACTCATTGCCTTGCTTAACAACACCCTCTCAGAGACTACTGCCATTTTAGCCAGGGGTCAAAGTTCACATGTCCACATTAGGACACAATCAAAAGATTTCACCTTTCAAGCCTTCTACATCAACAGATCTATGTCTTCGGCATGTATGATGATGGTGATAACCTGTGTCATGTGAGCCTTTTAAAATATCTGTTGACATTTACACTCATGCAAACTCATTCACTAGGAACACTATTGGGGGTGGTGGTGTAGTGGTTAAGGAACCTAGCTACCATGATAGTAGCCTCAAAAACTGTTGGTTTGAATCCTGGCTGCCACCATTGTGCCCTTGAGCAAGGGACTCAGCCCTAAGTCCTCCTGGGAGACTGGTCCCAATGTAATTGATAGTTGACAAATGTAAGTTGCTTTGGATAAAAGCATCTGCTGAATGCATAAAAATGTAGGAAGAAAGCCATTTTTCTCAGCATGGTCACAGTGATTGTGAACAACCAAGTTAGAGTCCGTACACATGGGAATATTTCTAAACATATGTAAACAAAGTATTGTATTCTCATGACCAGCGTTGAGCGGTGTCCTGAAACAATATTTTTCGAGAATGGGTCCCAGTGTGGAAAAATCTCACAACACAGGATTCACATGTCCATCTGGATAGGCAAAACGTTAAAACGGTGGCAACCATGACCAGATAGCTCCAGCTCCAGTCCTAACCTGTGTGGCAAGCATGCATCCTCAAACATTGTGTCTGTCAGTCAATTTGTTACGTTATTAGTAATTGCCTTTTCTTACCTTTGATAATTTCCATACAGGCAGTAGGCTATAAACCTTTGCTGCAAGCATTGCCTATTTCCCACTAGCATAGTATTTTAATATTAGCTCTGTGGAACTTTCTCTACCTAAACCACTAAGCCAAGTAACTAGCATGTTCACAAACAGGCTTCATAGCCTTCAACTTGAAAGTTTATTAGTCTTAGTAGTAATATATTAGTAGAATGCACAAACAAACTTTCTGCTTAAAGTCTGATACTGTTCTGTCTCATCGGTTCTCCTTCATGTTTGGATGAGTAGGAGGTCTTGGTTTGGCAGTACCACCCATTACAGTAACTTGCTACTGTTCATTTACAAGAACGTACGCAGCTAGCCCAGCTAGCTAAAGAGGTATTTTATATAGCCAAGTCAACTATGAACCATTCACAAACAATGTCTCATTATCCTTCCTCTTTGGATAGGCTAAGAATAAGTTTAGGTCTAATTTTTGTGCGACGTAGCCTTGCCACTAATGACAACTACAATTATTTTAGGATGCTTTTAGAAAACTGTTTATGCTACTCCATGACAATTAGCTGTAGCATGGAGGTGGTGATTATTTTTTATCAAGGACTGTTGAATTTAGCAGAAGGTGACAAGACGACCCTGAACAGTTACATTTTTAAATAGGATAACTTGTAATTGTTACAAATTGTAACAAATTACATTTCCAAAGTAGTTTTCCAAACACCAATGACACATTAGACTAAAGGTTATCCCTCTTTCAAATGGGGGCACCATAAGCATGAAGACATAATGGAGTATGTATATCACCCGCACTTTGTTTAAATGGCTATACATATAACATATATAAGGAGGTCTTTCATGACCTGCTTAAACATAGCACCTTAAACATGGGGTTATTTTGCAAGACAAATGCCTGACACAGGCCCTCTCATTTTTCTTGAAGAGAGAGCTCACAATAGGCTTTATCTGATATGGAAGGCATTTAGACTCTGGGGTTTCCAAGAGGAGAATGAGATGTCTCTTTCCTCCAAAATGGGATTTTGATGCATGAAACACAATGCTAATCTTAGTGCTGAAGGCCTGACCAAACAGTCCCTTGTGTAACATGTCTGCAGAATAAATAACAACATAAAACATACATACACACCATCAGTGTTAGAATTCACACTTAGTTGACTCAAACTGACCACACTAACAGTTGACTCAAAGTGTTGAAATACACACAAAATATAGAGCGAGAGAGAGAGAGCGCACGAGAGAGAGCTGTTTACGAACTTAAGAGTGGTGCCTTTAAGTCATCTCTCAAGAAGGAGAAACACAATGGCCCTCAAGGTCCAGTAGGTGTGTGTGTGTGTATATGTGTGTGCGTGGAGGAAGGGGGAGCTCTATGTTGGATAAGGGCGATGAGTGAAGGCCTAAATCCATTTTCCCACCACACGGAAAACATTTCCCCTCAGGAAGTGGGAGAAATAGAACCTGGAAGTTTACTTAGATTTTCTGTGCTGTGTTGTTGCACGCTTCCTGCCCACTCCAGCTCCCGAATCGGAGCGATGGAAGGGAAGAAGATGAGGAGGAAGAGGAGGAGAAGGAAGAGTTAGCCGTGGCAAAGAAAAGAGTCAGAGGAAGGATAGGGAGTGGGAGAGAGAGAGAGAGAGAGATGTAGGCCAGGCTTCTGCATCCCCCCACTAACCCAGCTGTAATGCAAAGGTGGCATGAATAAGAGAGGGTGTGTGGGGGGTGGAGGGTGTTTACAGACGAAGGATGCTCATTGTTTCTTGATTCCTGTGTTTGGGGCTCTGTTTTTGTCCCCCAAAACAAAAGCCCATTCTGCCGAGAGGGATATCGTCAAGTCATTGTGTTTTAATCTTTATGATCTCTCGGACTCTGAAGTTCTGCATGCATTTTTGTGTGTCAGCTGACAAGTCAGGCCTAAAAAGCTGACAAGAAAAGTGGGTCTGAAACAACTTGCATTCAAACACAGGTTTTTGGTCTGAGGTGCTGCTGCTCCACGTTGCTTTCTAATAACCGTATACTGACACAGGCAGTCATTTTGGCTGCACAAGCATTCTTGACAAGATTTAATTCAGGCAAGATTTGACGCATTCCAACAATGCCACCCATCTCAGGAGATTAGACCTTACATAGATTAGGAATTTTACAACATGACAACACTGGGTAAAACCCCTCATCTTGGAACGGATGATGGAAGACTGAAATTCAGATGAAAATTGAATGCCAACAAAAATCGAAAAACCATGGAATTATTTGCGCCACAAAGGATTGCAGAAATGAATTCACTCCGTATACATGGGGACGGAGACAAAGCACCCCTTAACATACAGCCAATAACTCAATGCTGAGCGATAAAATTCCATGTAATCTCCTCCTCTTCCTCCTCCTCCCCTCTGACCACGTCTCCATTTTTATAAAAGAATAAGACTCATTCGCTACCACATCATTGCAGCTCAGGGGGGGGGTATTCCAAGTAGATGGTTAAATGGCAAGCCTGGGTAAATTAAGCTGGATGTAGTGGTAAACCTGATAATAGAAGAGCCTGAAGATCTCATTCTATTATGGACACAAAGCCAGCTGGGTACTCTATTAGCAGGTTTACCACTTTCTCCAGGTTAAACTTAGCCATGCGTATCACTTAATCATCTTCTTGTAACACCCCCCTGGGTTTCATTAACCCTGAGTTCATCGATACAGTGTCTGGCTAGAGGACACCGTCCTTATGGGAGGTTTAGTGGTGCTCTATTTGATTTGAAATGTACCATTGACCATCTGATCCTTGACTGAGTGACAAGTTCACTCATCACAAGCAGAAGACAAAGCAGCTGTGTGTGTGTGTGTGTGTTTGTGTGTGTGTGTGTGTGTGTGTTTGTTGGTCCCGGTTCTTTGAACTTTATGACAACCAACAAGACAGGCAAAAAATAACTGCCATTTTTCTTGTCCCTGTAATCTGTTCATCTGCTGCAGTGTGTGTGTGAGAGAGAGAGAGAACTGGCAGCTGGCTCTTTGAAGTGTGTGTGTGTTTCAGTTTGTGTGTGTCACCTGGACAGAGGTAAAAACAGTGGTGATTTTAACAGGTGATGAGGTCGAAAGGTCACCCAAAATCTCTACATGAAGATGTTTTATCAGAAAAGGAAGATTGCTTTGAAGCATCACCTAAATAGATAAACACAATCAGGACTGCTATACTCATCAAAACATTTTACGTACCTCGCCTTTCACGTACACATGTACATACACTTCCACTTCCACACACATAGTATAAATAGACACAAGATTGCTATATGTCCATGTAAAAGAGGCTGTTATTGCCATTATCATACTGTACATGCAGACAGACACAATCGGTTAGCACTAAAAACACATGCACACACACACACACACACACACACACACACACACACACACACACACACACACACACACACACACGCACACACACACACACACACACACACACTGTATTCTAGGCTATATTTATACAAGTACCTCTGCAGGCCACCAAAACAGGAAGTGATTAATTACACCACATTTTAGGAAAATCAAACAGCCAGAAAGATTTACATGTTGTTGTTGTGATAGTCTGAAGCTTCACATATGCTCTCTGTTGTTGTTTGTCCGAATCCCCCCCCCCCTTTCTGACCCTCTCTCTCGATCTCGATCTGTCTTTCTGGGTCTGTTTTCAGGTATGGTTTCTCTTTGATGTATAAGGACCCCCTGTATGTGAACAGACAAGTTATTTTCAAAAAAAACAAAAAACATGGAGCGCTTCAGGGAAGTTACCCTTCCCTCCCTACATGTCTTTTGTTTTTGAAGTGTGTGTGTGTGTGTGTGTGGGGGGGGGGGGGTACAAATATAGCACAGCTGTTGTCCCACAATCACACAATAGTCTCCTTCCAGTAGGACTTCCCTAAAATCTTCCCATTCCTTCCACCACCCCTCCCCTCTCCCAACCGTCCTTCCTTCAGAGGTGTTGTATTCATCTACTTGCTGTTTCATTCATCCCTCAACACTCATCCCCATGTCCCCCACTGTCGTCGTGGCCTGCTGTCTAAGAGGATGTTTTCAAAAACGTCACTGGCATCCTGATGGACAGCTGGCTAATAGGGCAGTGTTTACATACACATAGGTGACGTGTGTGCATCCTCTGACGTGCTCTCTCTCTCTCATGTGTCTGTGTGTGTTTATGCTAGTTTTTACTGTGTGTATATGTCCAGCTGACTTGATGGGGTGTTTATGTTTATGTGTATACTGTAACTGTTAACTGTGTACAAACAACATTTTAAGCTGTTAGTCAAAACATTGTGATGTCTTCATGGTGTGTGTGTGTGTGTGTGTGTATGGTGTGTATGTGTATGTGTGTGCATGTGTGTGTCAGGCTTGTGCAAAGTTTTGAATTTTGGAATTAGCTTCCATTCAATTCAAGAATTGCAAGT
This sequence comes from Tenualosa thibaudeaui, assembly GCA_027481765.1. Lineage (NCBI taxonomy): Eukaryota > Metazoa > Chordata > Actinopteri > Clupeiformes > Clupeidae > Tenualosa > Tenualosa thibaudeaui. Next base: position 14,480,075 of record JAIFZK010000022.1, read on the forward strand.
GCAATCAAATTTAATTCAGTTTCATTTTACATCCTATAATTCAAAATCTGCATCATTCGCAATTCAATTCTGAATTTTGCACAACCCTGTGTGTCTGTTTGGGTTGCCTGGCCAAGTTCCCTATGCAACAAACCCACCACAACCAGGAAGAATTGAGAGACACAGAGACAGAGGACTGATAGAAAGAAAGAAAATAGACACAGACTTCACATGTGTAGTGGATGATAATTCTGCTTCATCTCATCCAGCCAGTGTCAGACATCCCAAATCAGCCAGTGTCAGTGTCCCAAGTCTCTCTGATGCTCTGGGAGTTTCCTGTACTTAGACAGAGGCTCCCAGACACCCGCTAATGAAAATATCCCTTAAATCATGCAATTGAATGAATGAATGAAATAATTAATTTAATTAATTTAATTAATTAATTTAATGCATTTATCTTTGACATAAGAGGGGTATAGATGACCTAGATGACTGTAATCATCAAAAGTCATTAAAATGAAAACACATTTCCACCTCAAGTAATGTGTGTTCGTGCACTGTAGGGCTGTAGGCATGTGCGACACCCTACATTTCCACTGTGCTTAGTAGGGGTGTTTTAAAGACAGCTGATGTGAGTTTAACAGTTCAGTCATTTTTATGTAGGCTGTTTTTAAGTATAGCATAACTGGCTAGTTGTATTCTAAGTTGTAGTCTGTATTCTCCTGCATCTAGGCCAGATCTGGGTAATGATGAGGCCAGTAGAAGACTAAGTAAGCTATGGACCGTAAAAGCCTATAGTACAGAATAGAATGGAATAGTCTTTTTGCCATTGATACTATATAATAGTTTTTTTCACCTCCCTGAAATGAATTTCTGCAGGTTGGGATGTCTGCAGTGTAATGCACTTACGATGCACCTCCCACTCTCTCTCCACACTGCACTTTTTTATGACACTACTGCACTTTCATCTCAAGCTACTGCAAATTTCATGTGAGCAAAATGCACTCATTTCATTGTGCTTAGCTTGAATGTTTATCCTCTTTTTGTAAGTCGCTTTGGATAAAAGCGTCTGCTAAATGCATAAATGTAAATGTACAGTGTACATTAAATGGCAGGTGAAATAAAAAGCAGAGTACAGGTTTTAGTAGCTCTCCCTAGAGTGTGTGTGGAAGCAACAGGTGCAAACCTAGCTTTGATTGGATGATTCGTTTCGGGACCAGTAAAATTTTCCCCTTCATCACAGTCCAGATGGTTTCCTGAGTCTGGTTCCCAAAGCGCTCTTACTTTTCGGACGTGGTGGATCAGACAGGTGGCCAAGTTCAGTGTCGCATGATAGGCCAAGAGAGAGCAAGGCTGAGAGACTTCATTTCCTGCCAGTGAGAGAGCTCACTTCCTGTAGGTCCCACTGAACAATGGTGGGAAAAAGTGATGCGGAGCGTAGGGAGCCATTTTCACACGTCCACACCAGCCTGGTCATCAGTCATCACCTGGTGGCCACGTACAAATGCCCATCAACAAGATAAACGAAAACATGACAGACGAGTCAAGTACAAAGCTACACCAAAAAAAAAAAAAAAAAAATCAATCAATAAATAGAAATTCATGCAATGTAAGTCACAGTGTTAGCTTGGACTTTAATGACGGAAAACTGACAGTGGTTTAATATAAATAAAAGTAATTTTTCAACACACTGTGAACCATAATGCAAAGAAGCAAACATTGCTTCGCTGTGACTAACATTACACCACTGTCTGATCTTCAGTAAGGCATTAATGAGAAAAAAAAACTAATGAGTCACCAAACTAGCTAGCAGCCAACTTACTTGCCCGGCAAACACTAACACCAGATCACACTCACAAGAAACTCATACAAAGCTGCAAAAGTCATCACAGCTTGGATGCTTATCATGTCTTTAAATCATTATTAGTCTTTGGAGGGGGTATAAAAAAGTGAGTCAGCCTTAACAATAATAACAACCTATTCTGCATGTTGTTTTAAGAGAATTGCATGGCAGCACATTACACTGTCATGATGTAATACTAGAAAAAACAGCGGTTGGCTCTAATCTAAGTTAAACATTATCCTCTTTACACTGTCTTGCCCCACCAACTTTACACCACAAATATGACCACACACTCCCATAGGCCCTCATGATGAGTGTATCAGGGGTTTGCGGTTGCAGTTTGACAACTCTCTCTCTCTCTCTCTCTCTCTCTCTCTCTCTACCAAGGATCCAGCTTTACTCTATGGTCTTGGCAAACACCTGCTACAACAATGCTTTTTTCTCTCATCTCCTGGGCTCTCTGTATTCTAATGGGAAGTAAACACACACATGGGTTCCCATCATTTGATCGTAATGGATGCTATGGTCTCATATACACAAACAAACACACACAGACACACACACACACATTTAGAGAGAGAGAGGGAGAGGATACACACACAGACACGTACACGCGATCAAATCATCACACGCTCTGTGGTGACAAAAAAAAAAAAAAAAAACTTGTCTCAATAATTAATGAGTCTGGAAGTACAGAACACAACTATGACCTATGACTAAAGACAGAGTAGCAAGGCCTTTTTTCACAGTTTTGCAACATGCAATTAAACCCTTACGGGCTTTAAGTGCAGTAGAACTTCCAGTGTTGAAACATTAACCTTTAAAATCTGACTGGCTTTGTTTGTCTGTTGTTGTGATCATTGGAAAGGTTTCTGTCCATACTGCAAATTATTTCAGCTCTCTCCCTTCTGCATCCCTTTTCCATTTCGAGTGAAAAAGGAAGATCTGTGTGTGTGTGTGTGCGTGTGTGTGTGTGTGTGTGTGTGTGTGTGTGTGTGTGTGTGTGTGTGTGTGTGTTTTGCGTGTTTGTGCATTTGCATGTGTATATGTCTTATTCTCTTTCCATGGCATGTTGCTCAATGTCAAACTTCAAAAAGCAGAAATATAACAGGGTTAAAAATGTTATGTAAAAGACCAACCAGGCTTAAAATCAAAGTGATGAAATTCATAATCAAATGAGTAAAAAAAAAACTCCCCAAAAAGATGTCATTATCTTTTTAATTTCCCTGTTATTGATCAGACAAATATCGCCTCAGGCGGTTGTGAACAGACAACCATTAGCCATTTGTGTTGTCATGTTCTGAACACCACTGCCTTACCAGTGTGGGCATGTGAGTTAGTGTGTGCACACCCTGACTTTAGAAGTCCATTGTACTGTACAATCAGAAAACATGATAGCAGGAATAAACTTTTAATGGGTTTTCATTTCATTTAGTATAAACAATGAGTGTAACATAATGAGATGTTTAATTCATGCTTTGTTCATGGGTGTTTTGCGGTACCCAAATCAAGCCTAGATGTCAATTAACCAGAATGTTTTCATACATGTTGCATGTTACACAGACAGACAACAAAGTTCTACTTTGGTGGTTCCAGCAAACTTCCACTGTTTGATTTTTATGCAGAGGTAGGTCTACTTATGATGTCTTTATTATGGTGCCTTATATTCTCATGATAAGCAAATTATCAACTCTTTTTTTTTATAAAGGATCTGTTTGTTTTGTTGAAGGTATTAAACACACCGCTTCACAATTTCAAGTCACTTGATTTGTCCAGTACCAAAAAAAACAGTTTTAAGTTGTTACTTTAGCAATAACTAAACCCATTGTGCATTGAACTCACGTGTCCTTTGTGTTCCCTATCTGTTTTGTATAAACACACGTGTACTGTATCAGTTATCAATTTTGCTACATGCACAGCCGACAGCTGTTGATTCTTCTCAACTGTAATGCTGTTGTTTCTCCACAGTCTACAGATGAGTCAGGGAAAACACCTCTCCACCCCCCGCCCCAACACACCCGTTGCCTGTCAGGATTGTTTGTGTGCATCAGGTGCCGTCTGAGGCCATTTACAAGAGATTGTGAAAGCTGTATGTGGTTGGCTCAGCCCCCCTGCTAACAAGTTAGTGCAGAGACAGGTGAATCAGGATTAACCTGGCGAACATTATGAAATTCCTCTTTTGTTTGGGTTTAAGGTTCTTTGTCTGTCCACACACACACACACACAGGCGCCCTTGTGACTAGTATTCCTCCCTCACCCCTTTACATTGCTGTGAGGTACCAGTGTATGAGTATGTTTGGGTGCATGTGGGGGTAGGGGGTGGGGGGTGTCTGGTGATGACTCAACGGCCTTCTAGAGTACACGCAGGCCTACCCAATGGGTTCACCTCCATGGCCACGTTGTCAGATATGTTGTGAACTTGATGTACAGATGAGTTTAATGGAAAATGAAAGCACACTGGCATTCAATAAAATTATCACACCTCATTTCAACAGTCAAGACTGAACCACCACAGAAAATTGTCAGCAATACTGAGAAAAGGTAATGCTCAACAATTAAATACAAAGACGCATGCACGCACACACATACGCACGCACACACAAACACACACAGAGTGCTACAGCTATTACCCCTAAACACAGTGGGCCACTGACAGGTAATGGAGGGGAGTTATGGGGAAGTTTGGGGTTTCACCATGATGCCACTTATGAAACAGTTCAATAAATACAGAAAACTGGCTGTAGTACAGTACAAGGCAAATCATGAACTGCCCATATTATTAGGTCTCTGAATAAAGAATATATCTGCATGTTATGTCTTGACTATATAGAGAACTCAGTGAGTAGTGTGTGTATTAGGCCTACATGCTGACTAAATTCACATTTAATAAGAAACATTACCATGGTGTTTTCCACAACATCTGCTTAGGAAAGTTTATGAAGGAAGGGAATTAGATGCTTTTCTTGAGACATCTTCTTACTTCTTCTTACCCCAATCATAACAGCCAATCAATTAAATGCTTTGACACCAAAACAACAATCACCAACCAAACAACAAATGTCACCTGTGATACGTCTATCAAAATGTAAACAAGCATTGGTAGTACATAGAATAGTACATATACTCTTTTGGTCTCTGCATTTATCCAATCTGTGAATTAGTGAGGTGAAGCAGACACTAACCCAGAGCGGTTGGCACTGCCTGCTGCAGTGGTGCCCAGGGGTTCGGTCACAAGTCTGAGGCCTTAACCACAGTAGACCATGGCTGCCCAATTAGCAGTGAGACACAAGAGTCTCCTGAGCTAGTAGAGCATGAACAAAAAAGGACAGCATCAGCAAAGACTCATTTATTTAACTACACTACTCAGGACGTTGTTTACATACTAATCTCATTATTTGATTGAGTGATGTGTCATGTGAAGAATAACGGTTAGACCAAAGCTTGATCTCGACTTGATCTGCAGGAAGAGTCAGTTTGCTTCCATCAGCCACAGTCGCGACTCAGACGAATTGAAAGTAGGAGGAGTGAAAGCAGGAGGCCACCACCACTATTCTGAGTGTTTCAGTAAACCACACTGTATACACCCAAAAACTCTCTGTTTCTCTTAAACACAATGCAGACATGTGTGTGCTCACACACCACCCCACACATACACTAACACACACACACACACACACACACAGATGGTGTTGATATTGAATGATGTTGGACAAGTACACAGGGATACTCAGTCTAAGAGGTCTGCGTAGGCCTATCAAACTTTCTCTGTTCTGAGGGCCAGAGGATGTGTTTGGACACCAAGGCCTGATGTCAGGATCTGTTGCCATGTCTTGTTTTTTTGGTGAATGTTGCAGAGAAACAGACAGTTTTTAGCAAAAATCACATATGAGGTGGTTTATGCCAGTCAGTACATAAGTTGCCAGTGAACTACAAAGGGCTGTTTGTTGGTGAGGTGCTTATTTAGAAATGTTATTGAAATACAGACATTTTGCAACTGGACAGTCATGTCATTGTAACAAACACTATGTCTGAGGTTATCTGCAAAGCTTCTGTCAGTGCACTCACTTGCTACCCAGGTAAGCCCTGAAGAGTGCTCCAAGATTGACCGTTTAGGCCTCTAACATACACAACAAAATGCACACTGTCCAGTGCACATTTCAAAAAATTAAAAAGAAAAAAATAGTAATGGAGATTATGGCAACATTTGACTGGATGATTGATTGATTTAATGGTGTGTTTGATTTGTATGACTTTTTCACAGTCATTTTTCTCTGTTATGACTGAGTGCAGCTCATGACTGGAGCATTAGTTGGAGTTTACAGTAATAGTAGTTTTGTAGCCCATAAATGTAATAGTTTAGTAGTTAATTAAATGTTCACAGTTCAATAGTTCCTGTACAAAGTGCACACATTTCAGGTCCAAGCAGAGCAAGATACTCTCAAGCAAAGGTCCATTCAACACCTAAGGGGAGACCACTGCTCTCCACTGGAGTCAATCACCCAACATCCCATGCCTCACATAAACAATTTGTGCAGACCTGTATATGCTGTCTATGGGCTTTGGCTTTGCTTGTCAACTTACGTAATATTTGTTATAGCCATTACATTCACAAGGACATTTGACTTTTAGTATTTTTGAGGCAGACACAAGAAATTACAACACAGCAGGCCTGTGGCCCTGAGCAAGCTGCCCTGTAGTCTCATGATAATACTTCCTTCTTAACACTGTGTCACCATGTTGGGGCAGGGAAGGCAAGACTATTTTGTGGCTAGGGGAGCGTAATTCCATAACCAGTCCACCTACTATGTATGCCAGGCCTATCTGATAGTACCTTTAGTGAAGTCCTTTATCGCCCTCTCCTGGTGCCTGGAGCTGAAATTAAAAATTATTTCACATCTAGCAATTCCTGAAGTTTTCCTTGTCATTCTGCACTTCAGTGTTTTTTTTAATCCCCATGTGTCTCCCATTGTCCCATCACAATAACCTTAAAACATTAATTTTGCACATTTATGTGTTCATTTATTGTGATTAGTTATTTTTATAGACCCTTTTTATATTGACCATTCTCCATGTAGACCTGTTTTTTTTGGGGGGGGGGGGTGTTTGGCAGTAAAGCTTTGAGGGTTCTAAGCGCAGGGTGTTTAACCAAGCCGTAGGCCGGGCTCTGGCCCGCCACCTAGTGGCAAGAAAATAAATCCGGCCCGTGGCCTAAATTCCTTGCCGACCCCTGATGTAGGGTATTGGCTGTTTTGTTGTAATACATAATCTTCATTGTCAAAAAAAGAAAGCATTACTGAAAATGGCCTCTAAAGAACCTCCTGTTTGTTGCTGTTCAGATGCCTTATTAACAATAACCTATCCCACTTTAATCATGTTTTTCTCTTCTTAATGTACACAAATGTTCTTGCTGTTTTAACCATACAGTCTATGGTCTTAACATTATTTTATCCAGGTGAATATTGTGTAGTCTATAGGCAACGATTTCAGTTCAGCATAAAATATCAGTTAGGCCAGCTGGAGCGTAGGGCCTTTATCTGTCTATTGGCTACAGCTTAGGCCTACTTCGAGATTTGTCAGTTGCCTACACACAAAAACTATACCAGTGTTGATACATTAACAATTTTGTAGGCTGTCAAACGAAATAGAGGTTTGTAGGCTATTTCCAAAAGGTTCACGGTTTGGTTGAACAAATAGCTCCCTTTATGTTATGAGAAATGGCAAATAATGGAAAATAAATGGAAAATAAGAACTGTTTTGATTAGCCAATAAACACTATATTAAGAGCGCATAGTCCCTCATGCACCTTAAATTGAAGTATGCACAATAATAACACACAACATTTCTATTTTACTTGCATGACAAATATTTTTTTTTCCCTTTTAATTATCTTTCAAATGATTGTCCTTAAAAATTTGGGCTATTTTTCTGGAAAAGAAAAAAACTGAAGGGGTTCCGTAGAAACACTTTTCCCATGATACGTCGCACGCAGTCCTTGGAGAGGTCATCGACACGCCAGTTTTTCGAGGTGAACAAAAAAACACAAAAACATACGTGGACAGAAGATTAATTAAAACAATTTTACAGCCTATACTTTATAATGCGTGGAATTCATTTTGAAATGTATTAAATCATCGAAGATCGTACGTTGCGCGCTGGAATTCTTGCTAAGTTACATGGGGGAACAACTAAAAGGAAGTAAGTGGCAATTTTGTTTTCCTTATCTTTCTAAAGCGTCTTGGCGGTAGTATTGGTCTAGACAGGTTAAGCTCCGTGTAGACAAAGTACATCATTTAATTTGGTGTGCTACGCAAGTGGTTATTACCACGATGTTCCATGAGGTGGTAGGCCTAAATAAGTTTGTAACGTTAGCCTACGTCGGGTTTGTAGACAAGATGGCCTCCAATGACTGTGGCTTCAGCTTTCTGTGTCGATTCCAGACACAGCTGATCGAAAATGTGTACGCCGAAGGATCTTGTCTTTAACAAGTTCTTATTCGCATTTTTCATCTAAATAATTGTAAAATATATCGTTATATGGTAATAAGATATATATTTTGTAGCTGTGTTTAATCGGTTGCATGGGACCTCAGATAGCCTTCTTGATGATCACCTATAACGAGCATTAGAAGTATTTGTAACACTAATGTTACGGCATAGCTAAGTGTCTCTGGCATACTCTAACAGTAATTGTAATCATACCATAGCCTAGCGTGAGGGCAATACTCCGACCGTGTCTGCCACCTGTAGGCCAGTTTAATTTTCTTCTCGGGGAACAAGGTGGATGTGGTCGATGTAGTTTCAGGGCTGTTTGTTTTACCGTTCAGTTACGGAAGCTCAGACCGGCAGAGGCGTTAACGCGTGGCATTGGGTTTTTCTATGTCAGTGGTCAGTGGTTGTCAAACTGGGGGGGGGGGGGGGTCAATTCTAGGGGGTACACAAAATAAATCTGTGAATGGGTTATCAGCTTTCACCAGCATAAAGATAACATAGGAAAATATTATACTCCATATAACAATATAATGTGTTCACCTTTTGTTTATGCTGCAATCCTTATGGAAAATATTGATTGTTATAGCAAGACGTCTGTGATGCAGGGGGTACCTGATTTCTCGACAGTTAAAAGTTTGGGAACCACTGTTCTACGTCAACAAGTCACTGTAGACACCTTGGATGCTATGATTTGATTCGCTATGTATGCGCTACGGAATTTAATAGGCTGCCGCTTGCTCGTCGTGTGACAAAAGCTGAGAAGTTCTCAGTGCTTCAGCGGAGGCAATGCTAAAATACAATTCGGCAACGCTTGACGTAACCCATATAGAGTAGAGAGAGAACCACTCTAACGTTACCCCGTTTGACGCGGGTGTGTAAGCGATTGCGTTCTGTATACATACATGTAGATTAGCAATCATGTATTGAAATATGCAATCATTTGCATATATTTTAGGCCATTGGGTGCGCAACCTATTTCAGTCCCATAGGTGTACATTGAAAGTTAATGAATTTCAATACAGTGCAAATACTATAGAAGACTAAGCAATATGTTACCAACACTGTCCTAGTTATACAACATTCTGCCACTTGGAGAAGTAAAACTTTGTTTTACTTGGAGCCATCACTTAATCGTAGACAATTCAGCAATGTTGCAGTGGTGACTAGTGAACGCTCCTTGCATTCTGTAGATTGATATTCGGTGCCAGTTCACCATAAATGCATTTTGTGGCAAGTTACATAATGTTTTTCAAACTCTTCATTAGGATTGGACGATGCGCTTTGTTATGGTAATGACGTCCATTACAGATCAACGTCCGCTACAGATCAACGTAGAAGGAGGCTTGTGAGTTCATTATTTTGTAGTGTTGAAGTTATTAAAAGAAATTACTGCGAATTCTAACTAATGTTAATAGTGAAGTATCACTCATTTTCTGAACGCTTAATCTTGCCACCCCTCCTCGTGAAATTTGCGACGGAGAATCACACATGCCGCCTTGCTTAGATGACGTTATCGCTTCTCGGCCTTTTGGCTAAGATCAAGTGTAGTATCTGTTCTTATCAGTTTAATATCTGATACGTCCCCTACCCGGGGACCATATATTAAATTGATTTTTGGAACTGGGAGATGGAATAGGGGCTTGCTCCGTCCACTCCACGCATCGACCTGGTATTGCAGTATCTCCAGGAACGGTGCACTCCCCTTTTGGGGAATTATCGTTGTTAAATAATAAAATTGGTCTTAGTATTAGAAATTTTTAGATGACGTTGGAAACTTCAGTATAAGGAGATACAAGTGTGTCTTCATGACGTTGTCTCGTTTCACTATGTACTGTGTATATGGCTGAAACGACCTGTAGGATATTACCTGTGTAGCGTTTGTTTAGACTGTATAATGTGCTAATATTTGACTAGTCGTGCTGAATGTAGTTGACTTATGGTAAAGATGATCGATTCAATTCTTGGAAATGTCATTTAGAATGTATTGTATTTAGATCCGTGGTAAACTTCGTCTACGGTCGACTTTCCGCGATTATTCGACAAGTCATGGTGAAATAAAGTATCTTTGCTACAACTAATTGGTTGCTAGCAAAGATCATTGATTACTATCGCTTCAGCCTGATCTTGTGTAAAAAAACGTATGGTTGAGGTTCCGTCTAATCTGTGGTATCGTTCAGAGCAGAGCAATTTCTCTCTCGCTCTAGTTTTAAATCCACATCTAAAACCGGTTGTGTACATGCCACGGTGTATGGTTCCAGTCGGAATGTTAAAAGGGATGCACACGAAACTGCGGGACTGTCGAAGACTGGGAATGTCTATTAAAATATTGCTGCGTTTCGAGTGTCCAGTACAAAGTGAATAAATATGCGAAAGTTTAATTATGTAAATGTGTACATCAGAAAACAGTTATACGGTTTTGACCATTTTATTTTTAAAATGCGCGGGACATTTGAATTGTGGTCCATCTATGAATGACCAATAGTTAGGAGTTGGCTTTCCTGTCATGCTGTCTAACATAAAGCACAAGCACTGACGTTTTACAACCTGTATGGAACCTTACCAAACAGTGTGAAAAACTAACTTAGTTAGATTAAATCTCTTGTAAATTTATTCCGTTCAACTGGTATTAAATTGAAGCAACTGAAAGTGAACACGATTTGTTTAGGCTACTTATGTTAGCCCCAAATAGCCTATTGTCGTGCTGTGTGGTCCCATGATGCACCACGATGAATAGAAAATAAAATATTTATTTGCAATATTATTTAGCTGTTTTACTATTTATATTTAACTATAACTATAATATAGTTATAATATGGTGCTGCTTTTTGTTGGAACATTACAGACCCGTTTCACTTATGAGTCTATCGTGGAGCTCCCCTCAAGGTGAAACGTTTAGCAGAGAATCAGGTTCCATTCCTTGACCTATCGAATTCATACTTACCTGGCAGGGGAGATACCATGATCAAGAAGGTGGTTCACCTTTGGCGAGGCTATGCCATTGCACTTCGGCATTGCTGACCCAAACGAATTCCCCAAATGTGGGAATCTCGACTGCATAATTTCTGGTAGTGGGGGACTGCGTTCGCGCTCTCCCCTGACGAAAGTGTTTAAAGTAAGAAGTTTTTGCCTGGTTGAGTACAGTGATTGGTGTCGTGAAAGATTAGCAGGCGTGGTCAATTGAAGCAATGTATGTCTTGTAATTTTGAAATAAGCGAAATGTGTTATTGAGTGTTAAAAATTGAATGCTGTAATCGCTGGCAGAGTATAATGGCCGGATAGTTTTTCTTCCTTGCATGTGGGCTGCGTCATGCATGTGGTCGACTCAAACCCCCGTCAAAAAGCAGAAATATTTTTGTTGAAGTGCAATTTGTGATGTAGACTGTAAGACAAACAAAAGATGTGATTGTACAGGTAAAAAGGGCCCCTTTCATGACGGAAGCTTTCATTTTCATTGTTTCCCATAGGTCTGTCAACAGAGTGGACATGGCTGTGTCAGATGAGCTGCAAGGTAAACCGTGGTTAATACATATTTTCTGAGTCTTTCTAAACCTTTTTTTTTTATATTATATAGCATAAATGGTGATGCTGAACATCGAATTCTGTATTGATAACACCAAAGGCTGTCCTCTGATAAATCATTTGAGTATGAGAAAAATTGAATCATTTGTGTCATTATGAGTAATGGTCTGGATGCCATTATTTGTTGTTAAAAATGGCTTGCTAACTAGGTATGCAAATTATCGATTAATTCATTAATCATTAGATGACTGACCTAGTCGATCGATTAACAATTAATTGATAAGCTGCGATTTTTCCCTGAATTTCAGTGTTTCAATAGGGTCTATAAGAATAAAAGCTAAAGATAGTGTCATGATCCTGCTCTCGACCACCCGGCCTCCTATTGGACTAATTAAGTGTTGCGAGTTCCGTGTTTGTTTACCTTTTCCATGTGCTCGTGTTTTGCTGTCTGCCCTGCCCCTTTCCCTCTTCCCGCTCTGCACCCGGTCCTCACGTCCTTGATTATTGTAATGATTTTCACCTGTTCCTTGTTTGTGTCATTGCCCTGTTCCCCATATATTCCCCAGCTCTTTCCTTGCTCCTGGTCTGATTGTCTGACCGTGTTCCTCGATGTAAACTTGCTCATATTTTTCCTGTTCTCGTGTTGCCTTCCTGGGAATTCTGCCTACCTGTTTTCTTGGATTAATTTTCTACGATCGAGAGGATTGCTTCTTTGTTTTGCCGTCTATGTTTAATATTACTAGACCGGATCTTTTGTGTGTTTTCCCAAAAGACTTATATGATTTTGTGTTGGACTCCCCTTCTGTTTTTGGATCTTCTGAGCTTTATTCCCCTTTTGGATTTTTCCCCTGATCATTGTAAAATAAACCTTTTGCTCCGATCTGCTTTTGGGTCCAGTCAGTCTGTTACAGATAGTTAAAATACTTAATTCAAAAAATGTTCCTTAATGAGGATGTATTGTACTATTAGGAACACAGTGCAGACAAATGCATTTATGTTGTATAACAAAATACATTCTTTATAGAAATTACAGCTGCCCTAACATGACATTGTGGACTGGCTCATTTGTTGCATTTGAAACATTCATTTATTAGAAACATAAGAAAGAAGAAATTCTGAATAGAGAGTCGAACAGAGTATTATTTACCTCTAGCCTATATGTTATGAAGAAAGTATGAACCTAATAGGCTGTTAAATGCTGATGTTAACTTTTCCAAATTATCTCGAGAAGGCTTACAGTAAAATTATTCTAGGAACTTAAGAAGCTCTCGAAATCCTTTGTTGTCAACTGTACTGATTGGCATCAAATCTTTTTCAATCATGTTGCATATCCTGTCAGCAATGCCCTCTACTCTCCTATCATCGCATGCTCGCCTTCCCAACAGTGCTGTGACTGTATGTTGTTCTGATGCACTCGTTCCATGAAGCACAGCAGCATGCACGCTGTTGAGGTGGTAACTCAGTGAGGTAGTTGAACTGTTGTATTTAAATGTAGCACCACACAGAGTACATTTGGCTTCTTTGTCAGAATTAATGTGGTTGAAATGCTCCCACACCGCACTTCGTCTCGTCCGCTTCATTTTGACCTGGGCCTCTCGCGTTGGCATCTCACGTTGCGCTCAGCTGCGCCCTCTATTAGCGATACCACTAGTGAAAAGGGCAATTAACTGAAAACTAATTTCATTTATTCGACCAACTTCCTATCAACAATTCATTGATAGTCGATTAATTGTTTGCATCCCTATTGCTAACACATAAAATCAACTAAAAATATCTAATAATAATAATAACAATAACTACCACAACACACTGTTACTGTAGATCAGGTCTCTTTATTGACCTAAGTGCATGATATATCAAAGGAAAACAATACAGTGTGTCTAGTGCCTAGTGTCTTTGGAAAGACATTAGTGGGAAACCATGACTGAACCATTCACATGTCACTTTTGGTAGAGAAAAAGGAAACAAAAGAGTTGGCTCTTACATGGCTCAGTGCATGGTCAATGGAGGAGGGCAGTGAAGTATTACTGCACTGTACATTTGACAGAAACTGTGTATGCATATCTATGTCTCTCTCTGTGTCCCTGAGTGTGTGTGTGTGTCGTTCTCTTTCATTGTGTGAGGAGTGTGTGTGTGTCCCTCCCTGAGTGTTTGAGGTGTAAATAAAATAATTGAAAAAAATAAATGACTACATCAAGCAAATTTGGTCCACAAAAAAGTTTTCTTTTTTCCCCAAAAATGTGTCTGGAAAAGGGGGGTTGTCTTATATGCACGATTGTCTTATTTTTGGGCCAATACGGTATTTATTGCCACATGCAAATGCAAGTCTGTATTTGTAAGTACATTTCTAGTATTATGTGTTAATCACTATTATGCTGTGTGTGAGGGTGTATGAACACACTGTTAAGTGAACTCGTTATGCTTTCAACAGAAGAAAATGCAAAGGAAATGGCAATGCATTAAGCCTAACAAATATGAACGTTGCTGTTTTTAAGGTACTTTGTAGTTGCATGACCTTTCAGAGAAAAGACCCCTTCAGGAAGGATATATTGCGTGTGGCACACTTGCACCATACACACACATCAACATGTAAACCAAAATGGTTGTAGCGGAGGTTAGCTCTTGTCTTCCTCTGAGTGAAGTTACATTTCCTTGCTTCAGATGTAAGCCTTTCAAATCTGCTTGCTAAAGATACGCCTTGTTGTACTTTCCTGTTAAACAGGAAGGTCATCAGCTGTATCACCTTTTGCAGATACGGGTAGGCCTATATTACACCCAGGGCTACAGTATGAAACTCGAGCAGAGGACAAACATGCTATCTCACACGCACACACAATAAATGCTCTACAAAATCAAGACCAAACATCAAACATGGTCTTGAGAATATTTGAGAAATTGCTGAGAAATCTCAACAGTTTGATGAAAAACTCATCATGAATAACTCATTGTAATTTCATACTGACAAAAAAATTGAACTAATTGATGATTGAACCTCTAATAAATGTGAAACATGCTTGGAAATTTCACAAAATGCTCCAATTTCATTCAAAAGTATTCTCTAAACTAATCTTCATCCTCTGAATCACAAAAGACTAGTTGTTATTTCACACCCAATTAAAGTTCAGAAAGATTTACACTCCCATGCTTTCATGTGACAAATGAAACACACAGAGTGCACCGTCTACAGACACACTGAAATCATGTGGGGGCGCCAACTAAGACTCAAACTGTATAAGACTAGACGTGTACTTCCACATGCACATCTGGACTGTGTGTGTGTGTGCGTGTGTGTGTGTGCATATGCACGCATGTATGTGCAGGTTATGTATGTGCAGGTTATGCAGACCTGTGTGCATGTGTGTCTTTACAAACTCTGTCATCCTGACCTTGAAGTGCAGCTTGATGTTGATGCAGCTTGCAGTTGCAGAGTTCACAGATTGACTGATCATAGTTTTTTTTGTTGTTGTTTTAAATCATATGCTGTCTCTTGTCGTCTGCATTGAATGCTTCTTGTTTCACATACAAGGAAGCAAAACCTTTCTTGCATGATGAAAAACCCATTGACTTTGGCCATATATCCAACAGGTATGTAGACCTGATTACTGTAATGGACCCTTTCAATTACGAACATCCTTTCAGTGGCTATGGACAATGTATGCTATTATATGAGGGAAAATGGTAATTAAAAAATTTAATAAGATGAACTGGTAATTAGATTGGTTTATTAATTGGTAATTAAAAGTTGCTAAATAAAGCACATTCACAAAGGGTTGTGTGTCAGAATAACTTCTAGTGATTGACAGATGTGTATATAACAATTCAAAACTAAAACGCCTTGTTGCAGTCATAACTTTTTTTTTCTGGAAGCATATTAGGGTCATGTTTACAAACATGGAGCTAGCAGATATAAAACTTCATATATCTTCACATAAAACTTCCCCAGCTGAATATTTACATTAAGATAAAACTTTTTTAGTATGGTAAAATTTCTGAAATGTTTGATCATTTGCATACAATGTAGGCCATGGTCTAGGGGGCTTGCAGCACATTCCTCTCAACTAAGCAAACTAAAAAAAAAAATATTTGGTTATGTCATAAGTGAATTTAAATGTTAATACTGACCATTTCTGACTGCACTACTACTACTTTTTCCCTCATAGGTGTAAATTGGAAATCAAATAGTTTCACATATAAGTCAAGTGTATGATGAATTAAACATTCATATATTTAGGTTTCTTACAAATAAGTCCACACATTTAAGTGTGTGATGTCTTATTTACAGTTAAACATAACTTTTCAGGAAAGAAATGTTGTCTTGGTGTAAATAATCAACTGAGGAAGTTCTGTGGGCATATATACTACTTAACATTTTCACTGTATTTCTTGCATTAGAGCCATGGGAATAAGTTGGCAAAACACCAAAAGCTACCCTTAACGCAACACTATAAATTTTATTTCTAACTCTAGGGTGGGACACCATGCCAGAAAACACTATGAAACTTACTGCCCTTGAGTGGTACCAGTGACCCAAATTTGGGGGTCTGTCTCAAGCAGTATTTATGAGATTTTATTTAAGCTCTAACATCTTAACACTGTACTTTGCAAGGCACACATCCAACAATATAACCAGCATTTAAAATCTGGAATTTTACAAGTGAGGGTGGAGAAACACCATCTTGGAGTTTGTATTGAGAGTAGCTTAAATACAAAATCAAGACTGTAGAAACTAACATAGTTTGTAAATACTAATATAGTTTGTAAATACTGATATCGGGTTGATTCTTCTGTCCCACAGTGGCTGCTTCACATGTGATTGTCTTCGCATTAGAAGGGTCTACAATATTTGAGAGAGTGCAGAGAAATCTCATAACAGAGATTTCTCCCCCCCCCCATGCTGATTATTGAGGACGAATACAAGGGAAGATTAATGTTCAATACAACCACATTCAAGCGGGAACTGAAGAATCTGCAGAAAAATGACAGTGGAATTTATCAGTGTGTAATTAGATGGAATGAAAACATAACCACTCTCATATGAACTCTTTGTAGGTTTATTTTCCTTTTTTGTTTACAAGATGCAAAAGATGCAAATTTTTTTGGTGATTTTGTGAGTCTGTTGAAGCTGGTTGTCATATTTGTTTTGTTTGCGTTTCAGAGCCTGTGGCTGCTCCTACACTGACTATAGTGTCCAACTGGTCCAGCAGTGACTGTAATGTGACAATGACCTGCAGAGGTCATGACCTCTCTCTGACCTTCAGCTGTAACAGGAGTGACTGCACTCAGCTGGGAGACCTCCCCATCACTCCCACTCTAGTAGTCTACATCAGAGGTGGGTATATTGTCTGTAACCATAGTAACCAAGTCAGTTGGCACAACATCACTCTGGACATGTCATCAGTCTGTGCATTTGAGCATGGTAAGATGTAAAGATTGAACTACATTCAGACAGAGCTACATGGCGTTTATAAGATGTTTAGGGTGAGACAAATGCTAAAAGGGCCTGCTCAATTTGACAAGTTATTCTGCAGGTGCAGTTATTTTTGCATTGCATACAAGTTAAAAAAAAAACAAAACAAAAAGAACCCAGAAATTTTCTTAATGGGCAAATCTGTTCATTGGAGTACTGATGTTTTGGTACCAAAATGTCAGGACTCCAATAAAAAGGTTTGTCCATCAAGCAAGCACTCAGGTGCTTTTGGAGAAACTTGTAAACAATAGGTATTAGTAATTAAATATATACTGACCAAATATGTTGACCAGTCAATGTATCCCAGACTCCCGCCTCTGGATTCTGTTGACTGTTGGAATGATGTCTGCTGGGATTGCTGCTGTCACAGTGTTGTTTGCCTGTCAAGACAGAAAATTAAGGAGCACAGGTAGGCTGGATACTGATATGCTGAAAATGAACCACAAACGGGTTCGTTTTATGCTCTATGCGGCACCATATTTGAAAATGGTGTGTAATCTGCTCACTCTTGATCCCCTTGCACCTTGCTACTTCCTGGAAAATTGGCTGCTGCAAAGTAAGGAAGGCGAAAACCCCAATAGTGACATGGACACAAATGGAATTACAGTCCATAAGTCCTGACACCAAGATGCTCCCTTGTTTTCTGGAATCTCCAACAGTGATCCAGAAGTCGACGTGGGGTTAAAATGTGTATTCTATTGTACTCCTATTATTTGCCATCTTTCATTGCAATTTTTACATCTTGAACATGGAGTCATGGAATACTATTTGAAAGTCAGACACCTTGGTTATCTTGTTATTGTTTAGAAATATTTCTTTTCTTTTTGATGTTGTGTTTTCTCCAAATGATTGATTTCTCTTTGAGAATGGGATTATTCGCTTGTGAGACTTACAAAATTCCAAAAAGATGGACTAATCGGTTGAGGATTTCGTTCATTTATTCACATATGAGGCAGTATGGTAAAGTTTGTATTTAAATGAAGAAAATGTTGATGTTTTTAGAAAGGGTGTAAATAGGCAGGTTGTCAGATCAAACACATTACTGTTTGGAGAATGTCCTGCTCTGTGTGCATTGTGTTGTATGGTCTTACATTAACCATTTTGCTGCATTGTGCTATATAGCCCATAGACAGCATAACTGGGTCCAGAGATTGTGAGGGATAGAATGAGGAAGCAGATTAAAAGCAAAATGTTGAAAAACAATGGATTTCCAGAGAGCTTTTTTGCATAGTCACCAATTTAAATGATGATAAATAATGTATTTTTACTGTTTGGCCTCTAGTATGATAAACTAGAGACCCAAGGTGTATATTCACAGCTGCCTCCCCCTCTTGCATATTAAGAAAATGTGGAAACATGCAACTTAATTGCTTAGCTCTAAATAAAAAAATCATGAAAATAGATAAAGGTGGAAACCCAGTGGTGTGGATTCAGATTTGCTTGGTCCAGCATTAAAAGGATTACATGCTCTGCCCTTGGTTGCTCTGTAATTTTTGAATTTCAACAATCAGTTTTTCTTATCTAATGCATATACAAATACATTTCACCCAATGGTCAAATTTTAGTCAAATTTTGTTCAAACGCACACCCAGAATAAATAATCAATGTTTTTCAATGTCATAAAGTATCAATGTTACCATTCCACACTCCAGTATTTACAAAGACAAGATATTCCAGGCAGAATATCAGCGTGCAGCGGAGAGCAGGATGAGAGAGCCAAAGCAATGTGAGCTCTGCCAAAGCAGGCTCTGAACTGATGCTACTTGACTGACACAATATTCCTATGTGCCTAACATGCTTAATGTTTCATATGTACAAAAGAGCTATTTATAGGTGTACAAGAATTTGAAGCTAATTTGCTAGCCTCATAGTCACTGTGATTGTTAAATCACTATTTACGGGGGCAAAAGAAGGATTTCTTGGCTGTTCCTTCCATCATTTAGCAAAAGCCTGTGCTTGTAAGATCAGACTTGGCACCTTGCAGAAAAATGCAACTGAAATGAGCCTTATGAAGCTGTGTTTATGGTATTACCTTGTCAGTCAGCATAATTCTTTGAAAATGATCATTGCTGTTTCCTATCCTTTAGCTTGTAAACATATCCAGGTGTATTGGCAGAATTTAAAAATGGTTGCACCATAGTTACTTACATAAATACCTTTAAAAGGATTTACCATAAACCCCCTGTTCACCAGGTGTAAATCAACCCGATGAATGAAAAGCAAAGAATTAAATATTGAGAGGATAATGAGAGAAAACAGTGACAATTAAGTGCAAGTCTATTTAATAAATCTATTGAAAAAGATGTTTTGAAATGTGGGGCTCATCCTTGTGTCCTTTTGTTTTTGTAGAGCAGTCTAATGCCTGAACCAAAATCAGAACCTGAACCATCTATCTACAGCCTTCTACAGCCTTCTTCAGCCCCCAAGGCCAGAGATAATTGACTAGTATGCCTGCTTTGATTCTCAGATATCTGCTGTTGGGAAACCAATTGGATCAAGGACTTTTGAAAGTGATTTAAATCTAGTCATTCTTAATTCCATAACATTATACTGGAGCAAGCTTGAAAATGTTTTTATACTGACAAAACTACAAAGAGAGACAAAATGTCTCATACCTAGCTAACAGTTTTTGGTTCTGGGAAAGTTATATGTTCGGAAGGGGAACAAAAGTAGTTTTGGTTCTCTGATGGGGTGCTATATTCCCCTATAGAAATACGTTAGTTTGGTTGAATGTTTTGGTCAGCAGAAATTACGTTCATGCACTTAATATGAACTTAATATGGTCATAAATATTATGTGTATCTGTACATAAAACAAATATATTTAATACACTTGTATTCAACGTGACTTGTCTTCATTATTACTTCTGATGTGTTGTACTTGTATGGACTGGAGAAACCCAGTTCAAACATTCATGGCAAGGAACTCCATCCACACCTATGAGATTTTCCTTGTCAAGTCAAGTGGGTTTTTATTGTCATTTCAACCATGTACCATGTACACAACCATGTATTTAGTGAGGCGAAACAACATTTCACCATGGATCAAATGGGGCTACATTTAAAATATTTTGAAAAACACTTGCAACAGGCTAGACAAAAAGACATTTAGTGCGCACATTATAGACATACATATTACTTAAAGCAGAGCATTTAAGACAAAGAGACAGGACAGACAACAAAAGACAGGACATAAGTAGACCTGTAACAGAGCAGTGATTTGTTAAGTTCACAGTGAGGTGGAGGTAGAATGTATACAATTTTGCAGCAGAGAAAAGTGCAGGGGCCTCATTTATCAACTGCACTTAAGCACAGATCTGGGACCAATAGGCCCATGATGCAACCTATAGGGTTCATGCATACGCACACGTTATCAATCATGATACTGTCTAACAATAGCCTTCTATGCCTTCCAAGGTTTAACATACAAATTAGCCAGATATAGTTGACAAAAGTAATAATTATAGTTTATCAATGTAAAACTATTTTGCCTCATGCCTTCATTCATCATAAGTAAGCCATCAGGTCATAGACAATTGGGGATGAAGCTATAATAATAATCATCATCATCATAATAATAAATGGGCCTGAATGTCTCTTTTACAGACTTGCCTAACAGAATTTGACTGACCTACAGCTTGGTCAGATTGATGGTTGAAGCACAGTAGTTAGATATCATCAAAATGGATACAGATTCCAACCTTTGGGCTCAGTTTTAAAGGAAATGTGATGAATAATAATAATGTATGTGCAGATTATTTATTTATATATATATATATATAGCCTGGCCATTGGCAATGCCTTCTGACGCAATTCTGTCCCCATTGCTTCCGATCCCATTAAGCTTGTTATCTCACGAGGCATTTTAACTTTAAATCAGTGAACAGAAGGTGGAGTTGTGAATGCAGAGCTAGAATGCCATCAGTCAAGGCAGGCTATCAGTCAAGAGCTGATTCAATATTTACCTCCAGCAAGCAATCAAACTTCACTACCGAATGTTCAGACCCTTTGTGGGAAACAAAATGGAGAATGGGTAGCTGGTTTTATTACCAGGCTAATATTGTGTTATTGGTATTATAAATGAGTTTCTTGTGGACAGAAACATGGAAATACATAGTTTACATTTAGATCACATTTACATCTATGATACACCAGTGTCTAATTTTATGAATAGAAATGCATTATCCTGGAGGTCAGTGACTTCTGACCTCAAAAGTGACCTCTAAAAGTGCTATCAGTATTATAAATAGGTTTGTCATGGCCAGAAACCTACAAATACATGTTTAACTTCATTTTCGATCACATTTAGATCCCAAGATACACCCGTTTCTAATTCTATGCATAGAAATGCATTATCCTTGAGGTCAATGACCTTTAGCTGACCCCAAAAGCTGACCTCTCTAAGAATGATACAGTTTACATCTGTTTCATAGTTTACATGTCTATCATAGTTAAATCCTAAGTCACCCATTTCTAATTTCATACATACTTTCATACATAATTTCATACACTATTCTCAACAGCCCCACTTCACAGCCAATCAGCAAGGTAAGCACGTAAGTAGTTTTATTAGCCAATAATATTCTGATTACGTGTAGCAGAATTAGATCTATATATCTTCATTTTATTTTAAGATGTCTTTGGAAACGCCTGTAAAACTACTTTCTGGAAAATTGACTGCTATGGAATTGTCCTTAAGACCTGATGGAAATTCTGACTAAGAATGACCTAAACGAGTCACAGTCACACGACCTCTACATTTAAGGAGAGATAATTAACCTACGGTCATTTTCCAAGTCGAACTTACTTGTAAGAACTTGCGAGGTGAAGCTGAGAACGAGAGATGTGCAGGCGACCCCAAATTGTGTGCGACAGGTGTTATCAACGCAGGTGAATTCTGCTCTGTTTATTTTGAATAGCCTACCGTGTGTTCTGGGGGTCTGAAAATGATGGGAATAAGATGTAGATGTGGTTTGATCATGCCTCCCTGGCTTTTAACGTTAAGTGTTCATTTGTATGCCGTTGGATGTAGGGAGCAACATGGACGTCACAGGACATTAAAATAATAGTATAGTCAAACATAGCTGGGTGGCTTTTATCAATATTTAGCTTTCATTGACAAAACGACATTAATCACCAACATTAAAATCACTGAATATCCGCATGTCTAGGCTACAAACGATAAAATGACAAGTTGTTGATGAATCCTCCTGTTCATCTCCTCGTGTGTTCATTATCTTTGGTGAGTGTCATCCCTGCCTCATTCCGGCGGACTCCTCTCACCCTCCCCTCCAGAGTACGGGAGGCACATGTCACGACCAACTCCCCATCACAGATGACCTTCCTGGACGCCGATGCTGGGCCTGACTCCCCTTCCTGAGGCTTTGTGATTGACCCCCCCTCACACTGGCGCTGTCAAATGGACCCTTACTGTTACCCCCATGACCTACATTGCTACATTGTCCAGCCATAATTCCTGATAACCACCTATACCATGTATTGTAAAAGTGACTACCATGTATTACCAAGTACCAAGTGGGATATTCAATTCAATTCAATTCAATTCAATTCAGTATTGTATTGTCTCGTGGCGCTTCACAAGAAGAAAATCTAGGGATCTAGGGAAATCTAGGGATAATACTCTATTATAAACTATTATGAACCTTAGCTAAAACCATAGGCAACTTATAGTCTGTCATGGTTACTACTGACTGTAATTTTTCTCCATGACCCCTGGCAGTTGGGTTAGCCCCTTGAGTCGTGGATCTGCCCAAGGTTTCTTCCTAGATTAACTGAACATAAGGGAGTTTTTCCTTGCCCCTGTTGCTCTTGGGTGCTCCTTCTGTGAAGCGCCACGAGACAATACTATTGTAAAAGGCGCTGTATAAATAAAACTGAATTGAATTGAATTCATGGCATCAGGGAATAAAGGGTGTCCTCAGTGGGAAATATCACGCGAACGTCATCCGGTATGGGAGCACATGATCAATTTTCAAGGGTGCCGAATTCAAATCTACTGCAAGCCAGGCTCTAAAATGTCCCATAATGCCTCAAAATTGATAAATTGTAAGGTACAGACGGACACCCAAATGCAGATCGGTGCAGAAAGGTTTATTTACAGGGATCAAAAATAATGCAAAAAGGTGAAAAAGCTCAGAAGATCGTGAAGAAACAAAAAGGCACAAGTAATCCAACAAAGGAGTTCCAAAAACAGACTTCGGGGAAAAACACACAAAAGATCAGCTGAATACAAAGTCAGTCAGGGATCTGGGAGGGAGGGGGGAATCACAGAAAAACTAAACATCCAGATTGTTAAGAAGGCAGTTCAAATCCAAAAATAACCAAGTAGTTCAAAAATACAAAAACTCAAAGAATACAATGAAACAAACGAGCAACGAGAACGGGGACAAGCTCGAATGACTATCGTATTGATTAAATGTGTGCAGATTGCATTGAAATACTTAAGAAATCCTTGGTGTGGTTCAGGAGTTAAATTGTGAGCTGGGCTGTTTAAGATTTCTATCTTATGTATGTGAATAGCAACTAGCGATGATCATTTTTGTGGAGTTATGTTGACTGACAAGGTAATAAACTATTTTGGTTTCATTAGTTTTGGTTTATTTTGACAGCGGCTCACTGTCAAGAACCTCCAAGTGGTGTAACTGTGCTAGGAATTGCTAGAGTGGGATGACTGTGAACTTCTATCGATGTAAAATCAGATGAAATTGAGACAAAACTAATGTATTCTGTTATTCGTATGTTTGTTTTGGATATGCTCAAGTATGTTTACAATAAATAATACTCCAAAGCATTGTACTAGTTTTGAGATTTAATTGATAGTTTGTCATGTTTTCAAATATTTGTTTGTATTTGCATTTCAGAGCCTATTGCTGCTCCTACACTGACTGAGGTGTCTAACTGGTCCAGCAGTGACCTTTGTAATGAGATGGTGACCTGCAGAGCTCGTGACCTTTCTCTGACCTTCAACTGCAACAGGAGTGACTGCACTCTGCTGGGAGGAGTGACAATCACTCCCAATCTTGTAGTCTTTACCAAAGATGGATACATCGTCTGTAACCGTAGTGACCAAGTCACCTGGCGCAATGCCACTCTAGACATGTCATCACTCTGTCAATTTGCCAAAGGTAAGATGACAAGAATGATATAGAAGGACATAGTCACAGGATAAATTGCTAGCAAGTGACCAGGGGCCTCATTTATAAACCCGCAAAGGATTTGCATCAAAATGTGGCATAGGGACTAAAAGCGGAAAGTGTGTATGCTAAAACAGATTTATAAAACTGTGTGCACGTTGGCTTCCTTTTATAAATCACGTCCTAAACGTAAAGCAAAGTTTGCGAGCATTGTGCCATGCCCATGATTGCCTATATAGATATAGTCAGTGAAACGCCCGTGATGAGTATTATATTCAATCTGAAAGCATTACTGAAAGCCTGTCACATTTAGACACAAACATGCATTATATTTAGGGATGCACCGATCCAACTTTTTTAGTTCTAGTATAAATCCCAATACATGGGTTTTGCATATATGTCGGTACCCGATACCAATTCGATATCCCTATTGAACTAGGAGATGGGCATCATGCTCAGCCTTTATTGCCCTATTCTCATAACTAGGTATTATTTTCGACAAAACAGAACAAAATAACAGACATGTATAGACAAATAGACAAATATAGATAGACATTATACAATTTATTATACAAATACAGTATAATACATTGTTATTTACACTATAATTAGAAAATACGTGTGTGCCAGTGTCATTACAATGTATTTGATGTTTGTAGGCCTTGGCCTAATTAGGCGCCTGTCACTTTAAATTTGTTGCATGAACTTGACGTTACAGGATTTCGGTAAAACAAATTCTGCAGACATGGAATATGCAGTCTTCTGCTAGTAACATGCATCACCTGTAGGGTGACCACCAGGCAGACTAAGAAAAGGACGACACTTGTGTCTGAAAGTGAGGACAAAGGGTCAAAAATGAGGACACTCATATTGTGGGTTTCCCCCTACAACCCTTACAAAAAATAACTGCATCATTTCAAGTGTTAAAATTGCGCTTTTGAATGAAAAATTGCCGTTTTGGAGGAAAAACTTTGCAGTTTGCATGAATAGCCAGTAATCTATTTTGAAGATTAATATGGTTTAGCTTAATTCTAATATAGTGCACTTTCCAGACATCCAAAGAAATATAGGCTATGGAAAGAGATTTAAGTAGCCTAATTCAAACTTAACTTGATGGCAGGGTTCCTGACAAATTTGATTTCTGTAATGTGAGAATGTGCACTTTGCTGTCTATAATTTCACATGTCTTCCACACAAACAAGTGAAATGGCTTGATATTGCAGACACAATAGAAAGACATAAAATACAGATAGCAGCAGCGTTTGCATTAATGTTGTATTAATGATGGTTCTCAATACCATCTCTAGTGTAAAAAATCCAGAGAAACATATGAGCACAGAGGGCTGGAAAACCAGACTGTCTGGCTGAAATCCGGACGAATGCCCACCCTAGTCACCTGCTGGTACCTTTAATGCAAGAGACATTTACTCCTTCTGCAGATAAACAGGATTGCTAGGATGTCAGTTTCTAACCATTTGATTCTCATGTGCATTATAAGGAATATCAACCAAATGCATTTGAATTCAAAACATAGCTTATGCAATATTTCAGTTTTTGCATGTATGACGTAAATTCCACCTTGTTGCTTGTGTCTCAAATTTCTACCATTGGGGTCACAGTTTTTTATTGCTAGTGTTCTTAAGCATGGGTCAGAGCTTAAATAGAGGAACGCACATTTCCTATCAAATTCACCTTTCATAAATCCCAGAGTTTGCGTAAAAGATGGTCTTCCAGATGTTTGTCAGGCTTGTAGCTCAATTAATGTCTGCCAATGACTTACAGAGGAAGGCTCTACTCACAAGATTCAAGTGACTTCTGGAGTTATATCTGTGGCTGTCTGTGTAGTGATATATGCCAATTGAAAACACAAACAGAAGGCGAAAGGTAAGTTCAGCTTGCACCTTATTGCTTGAATGGCCTGCATCACATTTCTCTTAACTGCTTCTTTTTTTAGGAGATGTTAATTATGTGATTTGTGTACGTAAGTGTACCTCAGGTCTCATTCTCATAGAAAGCACAGTCTGTATCCGTTGCTGCCCATTCTCGGTGCTTGTGCGTCTGTGTATTCACACCAGAAACGGTCATCTGCAGACAGGGACGTCGCCAGGGGGGAAAAGTTAAGATGATTCCAAGGGCCTGGCACTGATGGGGAGAGCATTTTAATATCATAATCAATGTTTGGGAGGCACAAAATAATTTTCTGTCATAGGGCCCAAAATTTCTAGCGGCGCTGCTGCCTGCACAAGCCGGCTGCGCAAGCTCTCCTTTAAAGTCTATGGAGACCAGGTTATACTGAGCACGGCATATGTGGACAAATAGAACTCACGGTGCTGCACAGGCACTGCTCAGAACACACCTGCGGTGTGAATGACCTAATCTGTTAACATGCATTCTAAATGAAAACGGACCAAAAACGTGTCCGCACCGTAAACTCACAGATTGCGATGTGAATGAGGCAACTCCACTGCCCCCACAATAATGCCCTAGCCTGGACTGGTCATCTCTCTTACTGGCTATAGTAGCTCCATGGACAAAAGCAACTGCAAATATTCTTGTACTGACGTTTATTTTATTCTAGGACATAGTGCACTAGCATCCTCCTATGGTAACAGGGAAAGTGTGTATGTGCGTGTGCGCATGTGTGTGTACCATTTGTGCACCATGTTATGAATGCTATGATTGAATTACAGATGGGATAAATAAAGTATCTATTTATCTGAAGTCAAGCTTTATTGATTTGAGATATATAAACATTTTTGACTAGAAGACACTGTCATTTCATCTTAGTGATATTTTATATATTTTAGTGATATTGTCTCTTGAGTAACTCATTCTAATTTTTCAAGTAAACTAAGCATAACTTTTTCTTTTTTACAGTGTCTTTATTGTATAGTTGTAGTGTGTGTTTGTAGTTGGCCTATTTATGTCGCCTGCGTAGGGGCAGGGAAATGAACATTTTTACACTTCATATTAATATGCCCTGCCTTTTCACTGTCTCCTCAAAGATATCCTGTAGAGGAGATGGTGTTAGTATGCCTACTGTCATGCCAGCCATTTTAAGTTTTGGAGTAGTGATCCGAGATTGACTTTCAGATTGCCAAATCATGTTGTAATGCCATAGCAGAATATAGATTTGGTTAAATCATGGTAAAAAACTCATAACTACTCACATTACTGAATAATAATGGAGTAACTGCTGAATAATGCTGAATCCCTCTTAAGCTCCTTTGATTCCCTGCCAATTTGCCTACAGAGCCAACAGATCCAGAGAAGATGGCATCTCCAACCTCCTGCACACCACCCTAACTGACCTGTAGTAGGAGAGGGAAAATTATGTGAGAGATTTGTTGACTTTAGTTTAGCATTCAACAAGGTAGTACCAAAGATGGCAGATAGGTGGAGCAAGATACTTCATGATAGTTCATGGCCATGGGAAAATTGGAGATCAGTTCCGGTCAGCATAAATAGGCATGTTGTTTGCGTGTTTGTCTGTAGTACCACACACTAAAATAAGTTTGATGCACACCTAAATTAAAGATGATTTTCTCTGGAGTGAAGTGTCATACTATCATAACATTTCCCTTAAATGGACAGGAGGATACATCCATTCCTAGAAAAAGAAGACTTTATATATATATAAATATTCTGTGAAATTTTTGGGTTCAGCCATAGACCTCAATGTTACAGAATTTGCCTCTGCACTTCATAAAGGAGGATTAGTGTCCCCTACCCTAGACTGATACTTAACACCCTGGCAATGTAAAATGCATCTTGATGGGTTACACAAAGTTTTTTCATTACAAAACTGTTGCACAGTGATGACTAAATAGAAAGCACCTTCCCAAGACATTTGCAATCAAATGCATGCCAATGGAACTGTTTACATATAGACATGTTTCAGAACTCCAGACTCATCCAGTAGTAGTTTTGGGGTCTTGGGAGCCTCTAGATGCCGATTGGAATGTGAAATTATTTAACAGCTTCATGTAAATGTGCTTAGAATATTGTGTGATATGAAAATAGTCTCGTACAAAATAATAAAGCAGAACATATTTCTGAATCAAATCACCTCATCTCGTAATATTTTGGACACTATTTCTTACTGAAAGATCACAACGTCTGTACTCAATTTTTCAATATAACTTAGATTCATACATGGGGACTTTCTCACAAATAAATTCTGTAGTGCATGTGGTGCATGTGTAACTATAACTAACAAACAAACTCCTACTCTACCTGTATGACCACAGTGCATGGTATGCTGAGGGCTGTGCAACAGTTGTGTTGCAATGCTACTCCTGTGGTCATAGTGAGTGGAACAACAGATGCTAAGGTGCATGAGAACTATGATTCTATTGAGGGTACCTTTGCACTCACATATTTGAGCCTCAACGCCCACATGGTGGCTTTAGATCATTTTCCTTTTCAAGTCTCTCTATCTACACCATCTCATCTGAGATGTAGCGCAGTCCCCTGAACCTCTGGTCTTTTATCATATACTGTCTATGGTCTTATATAAAATGTGCACATTTTGTGTCATGGAAACCCCACTGACTTTGCTGGTTCTTCTGGGTTCCATACTTCCATCAGGTATGTAGTCTTGATATTTTGCACTTTACCCTAATTGTAGGGTAAATATTGATAATAAACATTAATATGCAATATGAAAAAAAATTTAATTATCTAAGAAACAATGATAATTAAATTGATTAATTGTTCACTTAAAATAGTAAATAAAACATTACCAACACATTTGTAAAGGATTATGAAGTACTCATGATGCTTTCTAATGACTGACATAAATGGTTTGTATTCAAAATACAATGTTGTGATGACATTTTGAAGTGTTATAAACCACTGTGATATGCAGGTTGGACTTCTGTTATAACACCACAACGCGTTCTAACTTACGTCAGTCAGTACAGGTATTTTTACTTCATAAGTTCACACTCATGGTGTATCTTATATTAAATTATATTATATTATAAAAGTAGAGATAATGAACTGCATTAATTTTTTGATATGTGACCACTGTATTGTCCCACATCCTACATATTATCCTGCAAATTATATTATATTACATTGTATATATGATATTGTATTACTGACATCTTGACATATCTTAAAAACTGATGTGTTTACTGTTTTCAGTAACTTTTCTATTCACTTCTACATACAGCAGTCACACATTGTAGAATGTGATCATATCACAACCAGCTGGAGATAAACTATTTTGCAATTGTTTTTATGTTGTATCCTTATTTTATGTTGTTTCTTTACATTTTGCTTATTTTTATTATTATTATTATTATTTGTGTAGCCTTTGCTTTTAATGTATGTAGGCTAGGCTTTTAACCGAAAAATGTGCCATTTACCACCTTTTAATAAATCACTGTGTGTTTTAGGCTACATGTGCAATTGGTCATCTGTAAAGCAGACTTTTCTGTAATTCTGTTACTGTAACTGGACTAAGTTAAAAGTGTCATGGACCAATGTCACAATGTTGCAAAGGTGAAACCAACAAATCAAGATTAAGGCTTTTCCCATATCAAATTGATTTTGTAGTTATGAAATTAGCTTAAGTCAGCTGCAGTATTAATTCATCAGCAGCTAGTTCATATAGTTTCATAAACATTCATGTGCTTCAAAACAGTTTTATTATTATATCATATTTCATATTATGTCATTTATTATGTCCCCTTCATGTTGACTTTGTGTGTAACATCTTGATTTAGTTTCCAACACAGACACTTGCAGATAGACTGTAGAGCTGGTAACTCCCACGCATTAAGCTTGAGAATGAGAAGTGAGAGCATACTAACTCACTAACTTTTTGTCTTCGCCTCCTACACTTCCTATGATGTTGATGTCTCTCAAAAAGATCAGTGCCTTAATGCAGGCTTGAGACGGTGCTCTTGTGTGCATTCACATTGAACAAATCTGCAGAAGAATCTCCAGAAAAATGACAGTGGACTTTATGAATGCCAAATTATGGAATGAATGAACTTTGTTCTTGGTAAGTTTAAATCTTTCTTTTTAATGTCTACAACTACTAAATATTTGGGAGTCTAAAGTCTGTTGTCATCTTGTGTTTTTGTATTTCAGAGCCAATTTCATTGACTGACAGTGGTGTCCAACTGGTCCAGCAGTGACTGTAATGTGACAATGACCTGCAGAGGTCATGACCTCTCTCTGACCTTCAACTGTAACAGAAGTGACTGCACTCAGCTGGGGGACCTCTCCAACACTCTAGCTGTCTTTGCGAAAGATGGATACATCATCTGTAACCATAGTAACCAAGCCAGCTGGCACAATGTCACTCTAGACAT
This sequence comes from Tenualosa thibaudeaui, assembly GCA_027481765.1. Lineage (NCBI taxonomy): Eukaryota > Metazoa > Chordata > Actinopteri > Clupeiformes > Clupeidae > Tenualosa > Tenualosa thibaudeaui. The sequence continues at coordinate 14,510,853 of JAIFZK010000022.1, forward strand.
GTCATCACTCTGTGAATTTGGGCATGGTAAGATGGGATGATGGAACTTGACAGAGCCATTTGATATCAGTATGATGTTTATTATAAACCAAATGTTCAGGTTTGTTGCACAGTTAATGTATCCTTCTCTGACTTACAGAGGAAGAATCTGCTCTCTGGACACCACTGACTGCTGGATTAATGTCTTTTGGGATTGCTGCTGTTTTAGTGGTGATGTGCAACTGTGAAAACAACAAAGTGAAGAGCTCAGGTAGATTTATCTCACACTTTATTGCTTGAATGAGCCAATGGTCATATTTCTCTAAATAGTTTTTTGTTTTCGTTTTCAGAATCAAGGAATAATACAGCAATATCGGTTAGTATAAGTTCTATATGTTATAGTGTAGTTCCACATTATACATAGGCCTACATACTACAGACAAGTTCTGTATTCTATAGTGTAGTTCCACATTATACATAGGCCTACATGCTACATACAAGTTCTATATTCTATAGTGTAGTTCCACATTATACATAGGCCTACATACTACAGACAAGTTCTGTATTCTATAGTGTAGTTCCACATTATACATAGGCCTACATGCTACATACAAGTTCTATATTCTATAGTGTAGTTCCACATTATACATACATTCCACATTTTGTTTTAAAAGTTTTTACCAAGAACAGAGGTGCCAGAGAGAACAGCAGACAACAAAAAGAAAAAGCCAAATCTTTGTGTGACAAACTATGTGAGCTCTTGTATTAAATTGTATTCCCCTGTTTTGTAAGTAATGCTTAATTGGGGACCGTTCAAAGAACTTAGTGTAAGCCCACTCTTGCTTTTCTATTTTCAGATACAACTTCTGATGAAAAAATGAGCGCTGCTGCCCTGGTCACAGATGTAGCACCAAAATATGTTTGTGTTGTTAGGTTTCTAAATGAAGGCATTTGATTGAAAAGCACAGGGATTTACACAAAAGGTTTGGTAAGCCACTAGCATGCATCACCTCTTTTGTAAGCTGCTGACACCTTCTGACAGTATTGTCACGAGACTGAGTAGGAATGTAATTCTCCTGCTCAGAAAAAAGCTAATTGAGACATGCTAATTAGAGACATAAGTGTAAGTAAGTGCAGTTCTGTCCTTTATGTTTGTGTTTATTTAGATGATATACATTTTGAATAAATTATCAGTGTATTGTTTTGTACATAACATGGCCATGCAGTGGTTTGTTTTAATGTGTTATCTGAGGATATTAAAGTCTCACATTGTCTCCTCTTGGTCATTAATTTACTGCTGAACATCAAGTGTATGGTAAACTGGTGAGGCGCGCTTCATGTATATGTAAACTAAACTGGGTGCCAAGACCTCCTGAATGTGAGTAAAATGTCTATGAATAAAGGCAAGCACTCAAATTCACCATATTCATTGCTGAAGAAGGAACATCTCACCCAAAATGTTGATTAAAAATACTTCTTATTGAACATTAAATGCATTCAACATGTAAATAAAGTCATTTTTTTCAGAAACATCTATTGTAAAGCCCCAATTATCCTTGTACTCTCTACAAATTCACAGAACTGCCTCAAGTTACATCAAGTATAGGCTATTGGCTCACACAGAATAGAGCCACAAAACCCTGGTTTACTGCTGTTTGCTCTTTCTGTCACCTAACTTCAAACTCACTGGTTGATCTATCTGCTTGTTAATTAAATAACACGTTTGGGCTGGTTGCTGGCCGTGGTCCTGAAATGACACAGATGTCCGCTTGCACCCCCTATTGGGGAGCAACTGGTAACTAGGGGAGTTACATGAAGACAGAAGACAGGGGAGTTAGCATCTGTCAATCATCCCTTTGGGCTCCTCCTAAACTTGGTTACAGTCTACACAAACATTTCACATGCAAAATGCAGGGACATTGTATCATTTACTACAACCTACGCTTTCGTTAACCTTGAGAAATGCAATTCTGCAATCCTGTGCACCATAGCACATTGCACTAGTTACTGTTATTATGTTACAAACCTTGTATGGTGGTTTGTGTGCTAGTGCATGTAGGTGAGCGTGTCTGTACAAACTTGTATTCACTGCCTCACTGAAACAATTCTGCAGCATCAGACAAGGTATACTTCAGTAACACCCAAATGTATTTCTGTATTTGCATGGTATGTACTGAAAATAAGTTGAGTTGTGCTTAATGTCAAACATCCAGAAATGTATGCAGTCTTTTTGATTTTGTATTGGAATGTGAATTTATTCAACAATTTGGTGTAATTGTGCCTAAAATTGTCCTGTGGTGTGAGATAAAACATTTTTTAATAACATGATAATGGGGTACACATTTCTCAAACAGCTTAGCTTATCATGTATCTTTTTCCATCATATTTTGCATATTTCTTGAGACTCATTCTCACAAATAAAGAAAAAATGTTAGTGCTTGTGTAGGTGATGGCCTGTCTGCATGTCGTGCATGTGTGTAACTACAGCAAACAAACAACCTCCCACTCTACTCTCCTACTCCACCTGTATGACCACAGTGCGTGGTATGAGGGCTGTGCAGCAGTTGTGTTGCAGTGCCGCTCCTGTGGTCATAGTAAGTGGAACGATGATTCTCTTGAGGTCACCTTTGTCTACTATTGATGTTTGTTTGTAGCACTCACACATTTGAGCCTCAACGCCCACATGGTTGCTCTAGATAATTTTCCTTTTCAAGTCTCCTCCTCATTTGAGATGTAAGCAGCCCTCTGCAGTTTTTGCAGTTTTTTTAATCATAATACTTGTCTTCTTCATCATCTGCTTATTGTTTCAAACTTTCTTGCGTAATGGAAATCCTTTTGACTTTGCTGGTCCTTCTTTGTGTTATACATACATCATGTATGTACTTGATTAATGGGCCTTTTCCATTTCAAATTAGCTTTCTGTGTCTATGGAATATCTAAGAAAAAATGGTAATTAAATGTTATGTATAATACAAGAAAAAACGATAGCTTAATTATATAAGAAGAATTACAATAAAAAAACACATTCATAAAATGTTATGATGCCTCATAGTCTATGCATTAATGCAGGCATGGACTCCCCCACACATACTGTGTCTATCTACATATAATCTCATGGTATTATCTGTTATCTGTCTCATTACTGTGATGTCTCTTAAATTACATTTCTAATGCCAAACTTGGCACTGCTGACTGTAACTTATTGCAAAGACCAGTAACACTCTCTATGAACCTATTCATATGACATTTTAAACACAAACAGTAAGGGTTATAATGCATTCATAAAGCCTTTTAACTAATGCTTATAAATTCTCCTGACTCGTAAGGCATTACAATGTTATCATAAAAGCCTTTACAATTTGATGTCTTTTATATCTTTGGCCTTCTGGAGGAAACATACCACTTTGCTTATTGTCTGTAATGGTGCCTTATTATGGGCTCATCTCACTTCACTGAGAGTATGTGTTTGTTCCTTTTCTTATTTGGCTTTGGCATGAGTAATTGGACATACAGATAGGTCTCAAATTAGAATATTAAGTTTATTAAAATCAATTTCAGTAATTCAACGTAAAATGTGAAACTCATACATTATATAGATTAATTTGACATTAATATGAAATTATATATAAACTCTTTGTTCTTGGCAGTTTTTTTTTCCTTTTACAATATTTACAATACCAGATGCAAAGGAATATTTGTTAGTTTGTGAGCCTATGAGGTCTTTTATCATGTTTATATTTGTGTTTCAGAGCCTGTGGCTGCTCCTATATTAACAGTCTAACTGGTCTAGCAGTAACTCTTGTGACAGTGACCTGCAGAGGTCATGACCTCTCTATGAGCTTCAGCTGGGAGACCTCCCCGTCACTCCCACCCTTGCAGTTTATATCAGAGACAGTTACATTGTCTGTAACCATAGTGACCACGTCAGCTGGAACAATGCCATTCTGGACATGTCATCACAGTGTGAATTTGAGCATGGTAAGATATAAAACTTAAAAATTGAACTACATTCAGATAGAGCCATGTGATACATATATATATATATATATATATATATATATATGGTGTTGATGATGGCAAGACACTTGTAAACAGCAGGAATTAGAAATAAAAATTATTTTGACCAAATACATCAACCAGTCAATGTATCCCAATGACTTAAAGAGGGAGACACCACACTCTGGAAGTACATATGTTACAGGACAGGTCTAGGATGTTTTGGATTGGACCAAAGAGAATTACTGGAATTAGACCCAACCATCTATGCTAATTGTTTAATCATTTATTCATCAGATGTTTGTCAGGCTTTTTGGACTGTGACTGTATGCTAATGATTTGCAGGGGAAGACTCTACTCTCTGGACACCACTGACTGCTGGATTGATGCCTGTCAGGATTATTGTTGCTTTTGTAATGATGTGCACCTGTCAAAACAGCAGACTCAAGAGCTCAGGTAGATTTATCTTGTATTTCATTGCTTGAATGGGCCGTCTCATGTTTCTCTAAATGTCTCTAAATATTTCTTCTCCTTTCTCAGAATCAAATTTAAGTGATACAGCTATTTGGGTAAATATAAATTCTATATTTTATGTTATAGTTCCACATTATTATCAGAGAATATCTTTATACATACAGTATATATATGGCCAATTCCACACAAAACTGTCAAATCCATAATGCCAACACAATGCCATGGTATGATGTGAATTATGATTACATCAAATTTGAGTATTTACTCTCCTTAGTTGTAGAACAAATGTTATGAAACTTTCACATCACACAAATACAATGGAATTTTGTTGCCAGTATGGATGTGACAGTTTGCATGGAATTGCCCATATATACATCCATCAAGCTGTACATACAACATACCTTTTCTGTTCAATATTCAACTCTTCCAGTTTTTACCAAGAACAGAGGTGCCAGAGAAAACAACAGAGAACAAAATGAACTATATGAGCTCTGACTGATATTACCGGATTAGCACGAATATAAGAAGATATTTTTGTCCTGTATATACTTTTGAAAAAAGGGGGGTCTTACATTAGCGGACAAAAGTAGTGGAAAAAAATGCCCAAAACATTTTTTTTTGTGTTAAATGAACCTGCAGCGTCTCATTGGCCTGTAACTGTCACAGATGATGGAGAGGTAAGAGATAGTCTTAAATAAATTAAAAACTTAGCCTCAAGTGGTGTGAAAGAATGACTAGGTTTACATGAACTTCAGTATTCTTGACCCGGGCTTGATAATATTCAGGATACAATATTTAAAAGTTCACACTCAATGCTGAGTGCAGTGTTTTTTGACATGCCAACACCTGTTAGCATTGCAAAGAAAGGTTGAAAATCAGTCACTTTGCGATGGAAATGAGAAAGTGAATCACCTGTGCCTCACAGTCAGGGCCAACTCACCTCTTTGACATGCAAGGCTGTAGCCTCAATGCAGATCTCTATGGGTAACGCATATGGTTTTCTGCCTGCTAGATAGCCTACAGTGTATTGTTTGCACTTTCATGGTAAATTGTCATTCATATGGTAGCCTACTATTCATTCAATTCAAATGTGACAAATTTATTAACTAATTAATTAACTTGATATCATGCTTTAATTTATAGTAATGATATAGTTTTTTCTACAAATGTGGGTCTAAAAAAGGGGGGTCGTCTTATATTCAGGCCAATACGGTAATACGTGTACTGCCCCAATACTAAATTGTATTCATCTGTGTTGTACATAATGTGCAAAGGGAGGTAGTTACTCTTGCTTTTCTGTCTAGATACAACTTCTGAAACAAGACTGAGCTCTGCCAGCATGCCTACCAACTTATGTTTGTGTTGTTAGTTTCTAAACTGAGGTATTTGATATGTCAAACTTGGATTTACACAAAAGGGTTGGTGAACGACCACAGTTTGCATCATCCCTGTAGTGAGATGCTAACACTTTCTAGCAATATTGTCATGGCATTATGTATTTCCCCTGCTCAGAAAACAGGCATATGCTAATTAGAGATATACAGCTGCTAATTTCAGTTTTTTTCCACATGATACTATTCATACAATGCAGTAGTTCTATAATTTTCTCTTTTTTACTGTTGTGTAAATAAGTACATTTCTGTCCTGCAATGTTGTTTATTTTGTGGATGATTGCATTAATTTTTTAGGCTACCGTTGCATGGGCATGTTAAAGCACAGTTTAATGTGATATACTATCTGAGGATATTTAAACACACTTCTCAACTTCTCTTTTTCCCCCACACCTATTCCTTGTATGAAAATATATGGAAAACTGGAGAAGTGAGCTCACCTCCTTTGTGTAGACTAGGTACTAAACCTCCTGAATCTGAATTAAATGTCTATTAATAAAGGCGAGCACTCAAAATTGCTATATTCATGCTGAAGAAGGGAACTTTGCCAAAAACGTCTGTGGGTTAATTAAAAAGATTTTGTTCAGAAATATCATGTATTCTAATGCCTCAATCATCCTTGTACTCTCTACTAGCCAAGTAACATCAGGCAATCAGGCACAAACAATATAGCCACCAAACCCTGGTTCACTGATTATTGTTTTTTTGCTCTCTCTGTAACTTTCACTAGTTCACTCCTAGGTTTGCTAATTAAAGAGTATGTTTGGCTTGGTAGCTGGCCTTGGTCCTGGAATGCCTCAAGCAGAGATTGCTAGAGAACAATGGGTAACACTTAGTATCCATAAAACATTATAATCACATTCATAAAGGGTTATAATGTATTCATAAAGTCTTATAGAGAGCTCATTGAGAATTTCATTAGTGTTCATTACCATATACATTCTAATCACTGTACTTAGAAGGCATTATAATGATATAAGCCTTTACAACTTAAAGTGTCACAAATTATTATAAAGCTTCAATTTGGTAACTGTCTTTTATATGCCTGATTGCTCTTGCCAGTTAATGAAGAGTTGCTAGTGCTTAGTGCATACTCTAAGTAGAGTGAGATAAACACATGATTATTCATGAAGATCACTGAGGCACCATTACAGCCAATAAGTAAAGTGGTGTGTTTCTCTAGAATCAAAAGGCCAAAGAAGCTTATAATTAAATAATGCTTTGTGACACTTCAAGTTGTAAAGGCTTATCTGATAACATTATAATGCCTTATGAGAACAGTCATAAGAATGTATAAATAGTTATGAATAGTTATAGTAATAGAATGTCATTAGTTATAAGGTTTTATGAATGCATTATAACCCTTCATGAAAGCATTTACAATGCTTTATGAATACTTTATGCACAGAAAGAGTTACCAAACAATGTCCACTTCCTATGAAAAGGGGGAGAAAGGGAAGTAGGAGGGATCATTTGTAAGTCGACACCAGGAGGCATGACTATGCCAGATAAAATTGGGTAACACTTTATTATTCAGTAGACTATTCATAGCAGCTCTCGTAATTTCCTAAAAAAGTATTCATGACTGTTTCATAAGACATGAGTCAACATTCATACCCAACCGTGGCTAAATGTGGAAGGTGATGTGGCGATAACTTACCAAAATGAAAATCCAATGGTCTCAAAGCAGCTTTCAGTTTTTGTTTTAAACCTGTTATCTGATTATGTCAAATCAAAGTGAATCTGTAGGCCTATATGGGCAAGTCCACTTTTATGGAAGAGACAGAACATGAACCAGCATAAAATTTCAATGTTTTGTAAAACATTTCATGTAACCTTTACAGGTCATAACCTTTACAGGTCATAGGCTATTCATGAAATATTTAAAGAAGGTGATCATATGATTAATTTAATACTATGTGTAATTTTCCATCTTAAAATTATTAAAAATGTGATACTCTCCAACCTGTGTACATACCTTACGAATATTTTTTCGTAAGTCTATTTGAAATTGTCACTTTACTACACAAATTGTGAAGGAGCCTATTAATAGCCATTTTGAAACATTATAATTTTATTTTGATAAGTTATCATAGTTCTGCCTTGAACATGTATGTAAGGTTGGAAATTAATGAGTTATGAAACTATCATAACTGCATTATGAAAAAAATTGAGGGCTGCTATGAATGTACTCACTCATCAAATAAACAAAAATTGTGTCGGCAATCCTGTGCACCACACCATATTGTACAAGTAGGCCTACCTCTGTTATCATGTGACCATCACTATGTGGTCTGAGTGCTAATGTGTGTATGTCTGTGTAGGTGAGTATGTCTGTACAGTCTTGTATGGACAACTCCACTGAAAACAATTCTGCAGCATCACAGTTTTAGTAACACGTGTTACTAGTGTACAAGTGTACTTCTTTTAGTAACACATGTTCAAGTGTACTTCTGTGTATGCAGGGTATGTATGGAAAAGCATTTTTTAAATGTTATGCATTAAAATGTACAAAGTACTAAAATATACAAGTATGTGATTTTGTATTGGAATGTGAATTTATTCAACAGTTTGTTGTGGTTGTGCCTAAAACCGCCATATGCGTGACATGGAAGTTAGACACAGCTCCACTTCATATTTTTTCATTTACACTTTCTTGATGCCTAGGTCTTTCTTGTGCAATTTCTTCATAGACTACATTTCATTGTATTTTCTAACACAATGCAAGATGTCTGTGCTCAGTTTTTCAGTGTTCTGTAGATTAACTCAGAAAAAACGTAGATCGTAGGATCGACAATGAGTGCATGTATGTGCAGTGTGCTGTGTGCATGTAGTGTATGTGTGCTTGTGTGTAACTCTCAACAAACAAACAACCTCCTACTCTGCATGACCACAGTGCGTGGTATGCTGAGGGCTGTGCAACAGTTGTGTTGCAATGCTACTCCTGTGGTCATAGTGAGTGGAACAACAGATGCTAATGTGCATGAGAACTATGATTCTATTGAGGGTACCTTTGCACTCACACATTTGAGGCTCAACGCCCACATGGTGGCTTTAGATCAATTTCCTTTTCAAGTCTCACTATCTACATCATCTCATCTGAGATGTAGCACAGTCCCCTGAACCTCTGGTCTTTTATCATAAATTGTTTCTGGTCTGCAATATCTGATTAACATAAGAGGTACAGATTTACTGTAATGGAAATCCCATTGGCTTTGCTGGTCCTTCTGTGCGGCATACTCCCTTTAGGTATGTGGTCTTGAATGATGTACTTTCTTAAACAACTCTTCATTGTCTATGGATAATGTATAACGTTAAATTAAAAAATTGTAATTAAAGTTAAATATCTGTATTTATCTAAGAAAAAAAATATTTGGTAATTAAAAATAGCAAATGAAACATTACATACATTCATGAAGAACTATGGAGTACTCATAATGCCTAATGACTATCATAAATGTCAGTGAAACGTCAGTCACATAGTCAGAAATCTGTAATTATTTACAAAAAATGTAATTGATTAATAGTTACAAATTGCAAATAAAACAATGCAATCACATTCGTAAAACATTATGAAGTGCTCATTATGCCTTCTCATTATTGACATCAATGGATATTAATAAGTATTCAAAAATAGTTGTAATAAGGTAAGACGTTATCAATACTTATGAATGTTCATGATTTATTACAGGCCTATGATATGAAATTATATGATGAATATAATATAAATGATATTGTATATGATATTACTATAATAATATTATTATATTACACTACATTGTATTATATTATATTGATATCTTGACAAACTAATGGGTTAACAATTTTCATTGACTTTTCTATTCAGTTGTGTAATACAGTCACATATTGTAGAATGTGATCATATCACAACCAGCTGAGGATCAATTGTTTTGCATTCTAATTATATACATGTTGTTTCTTCATGTTATGTTCTCTCTCTATTTTTAGCTTATTTCTGTGTAATTTATGTAGGCTATGTTTTTATGAAAAATGTGCCATATACCACCTTTTAATAAATCATTGTGTGTTTCAGGCTACATGTGCAATTGGTCATATGTAAAGCAGACCTTTTGCTGAAATGATTTAAGAATTCTGTTATTGGTTTACAAATAAAAGAAGTGGGCATAAATTCCGTTATATTTTTTCCCAAATTTCGTTTTTTCAGATTTTTTTTTTGCCGTTTCGGATTTTGGTCTTTTCAACCACTCAAAAATTTCTTTGGCTTGAGGCCCAGTCATGTCAGATGTTATTGGGGACAGAGGTCCCAATCTACATGCTCTACCACACTCACATGCCCATGCACCTTGTCCTCTCTCGGCCTATACCCGATATAAAGTACCCTATCAATCAATACATGTAAAATCATAAGCATCATGAATAAGCTAATTCTGTTGTGTACATATAATGTGATTGATGCATTTCCACGAAAAGGTTTTTTAGTGTAGGTATGCACATTAGTGGCTCTTAAATGTTTCAACGCTGTTTGCATGATAAATTGCAGTAATCCATGTCGATGTTTTGAACATCATTAAATAGGTTATCGTGACTTCTAGCCTACCAACAGCAATAGGTAGCGGTTTCACTTTCTCTCGCGCAAATTAGCAGAATCACTCACTCATTGAGGCTGTGCACTCCCACTGCACCAAATTATAGGCGCCTACCAGTATGTTGTATTACACAAAATCAGCAAGTAGAAAACGTATTTTTTCAACCAGTACACTTACAAACGATGGAGAGGTAGAGGTAGGCTAGGCCACTCCTTTTGAAATGCTGCGCATAGTAGGTAGCCTATTTAAACTCACATGGTAAACGTACGTGATTACAGGCTAATGCGCAGACATATGGCTATGATTTGCAAATCTGTGCAAATGGGTTTAGACTGGAAATCTGGAAAAGGTTGTTTTTAAAATATTAGAGTTAAATGTCAACATGCAAAAAACGCCAATATTGTGCGATTCCGCGTTTACAGGAAAATTCCGTTTTTATGTCTGGATCTCGTGAATCCACCCGCGTTTTTCGCATCGCGGAAATCATAGGGCCCTTCTCTTGTGAGCAACAGTCACGGACCAGTGTTACAATGCTGCTAAGTTGAAAACCAACCAATCTTAAGGCGTTACACGTTTCAAAACCATTTTGCTATGAAATTAACTTTGTTATTAACAGTGTTATTTCAGCAGCTTGGGTGCGTTTCCACAAACCATCATTGGCTAACAACGATTGTGATCTTGATCGTTTCATCCGTAATTCGAAAATTTGGTGCCAACGATAGTTCCAACGATAAATCACAAACACGCTCGGACAGTTCGGTGGTTGGAAAGACCCGAGGGCAGTCGTTCCAGCCAGGTTACGTCGTTCGGTAGTTCTTGGTAGTTCCTGTTGGTGGCAGTAGCCTATATATAAATATATCTGTTATTGGTTTACAACTGAAAGAATTGGACATACGGGTAGAAGAGTCCTGCTGCTTTTGTAGGGCCCTATGAAATCCGTTTTATTTTTTCTCAAATTCCGTTTTATTTTTTCCCAAATTTATTTCGTATATAACGTATCAGTATCTGTATCTGCTAAGCATAATTTCAATGCAGTGAGAATAATATTCACATTTAGATAATATTTTTATCTTAAGATCATAAATAGGCCTAGTGTTTGGAGGAAAATAATTAGGCTACTTTTATGTCAGATTGAGTGCAGTCTTTTTACAAATTCACCATCATGACCACAAACAACAACATACACACGCAGTAACGTTTGTGAAATAGGCCAACTTTATCTAGACCAATAGTATTTCTCTCTGCCTCAGCAACGACGTCGTTCGAGAGAACGACCGATATGGGGAAATGCGATGGAGAAGCGCCACTTTCTACACACAGTCGTGAGTGGGTCAGTGTCTGCATCGTACTACCATCGTTTAGCAACGACTGAGCTAACATTTGAAACCCACCCCTGGTTAACTGATTCCACCAACATCTAGCCCTAATAGTTTCGTAGCCTAAATATTGATATGCTTCAATACAGTTTTATTTTTTCATTGTTATAATTTTGCATATTTTGTTATTTCCTATGTCCCCTACGCACTGACATTGCTTATTATGTGGTGATTGACTGAGACTTCAGTGTAACAGTTTGCAACACAAACAGCTTTGCAGAAAGGCTGTAGAGCTAGTAACTCCCACGCATTAAACTTGAGAATGAGAAGTGTGAGAGCATGCCTTTTCTCACACTAACTTTTTGTCTTCGCCTCTATGAAGTTATGTGTTATGTAAAATATTTAAGATGTAAGATGCAAGATCAGTGCACTGATACAGGCTTGATGCCTTGTGTGCAGGCACATCAAACAAATACCCTATAAACTAGCCGATATAAAATGTGCATGGGCAATTTCACGCAAACTGTCACGTCCATCAAAATCACGCCAACAAAATGCCAAGGTGTATGATGCGAATAATTATGTGAAAAGTTTAATAAAATTTGTTCTACAACCAAGAAGAGTGAATGCTTAGACTTGGTGTGATCATCATTCACATCGTACCATACCATGCGTTGGTGTTATGAACGTGACAAGTTTGCGTGGAAATCTGAGATGTTTTTTTTCAGATATTTCATAGTTAGTTATTTGAAGCAGATGGCTACATAATCAAGAACATAAATGCTAATATCAGTTTATTTTTTTCTGTCCCACAGTGGCTACTCATGAAATAACAGCTGTCTATGCATGGGAAGGAGGGTCTGCAATATTTGAGAAAGTGCAGAGAAATCTCATAACAGAGTTTGATGACATAGGTTTCAAGATGAATGCATCCTATAATGTAATGAGTTTTTTTCACCTTCTAAATCATCTAATTATTGAGAACGGATACAAGGGAAGATTAATCTTCAATACAACCACATTCAGGCTGGAACTGAAGAATCTGCAGAAAAATGACAGTGGACTTTATGAATGCAAAATTAGATGGAATGAAAACATAACCACTCTTATGTATGAACTCTTTGTTCTTGGTAAGTTTAAATCTTTCTTTTTAATGTCTACAACTACTAGATATTTGGGAGTCTAAAGTCTGTTGTCATCTTGTGTTTTTGTATTTCAGAGCCTGTGGCTGCTCCTACACTGACTGTAGTGTCCAACTGGTCCAGCAGTGACTGTAATGTGACAGTGACCTGCAGAGGTCATGACCTCTCTCTGACCTTCAGCTGTAACAGAAGTGACTGCACTCAGCTGGGAGACCTCCCCATCACTCCCACTCTAGCTGTCTTCGCGAAAGATGGATACATCATCTGTAACCATAGTAACCAAGTCAGCTGGCACAATGTCACTCTAGACATGTCATCACTCTGTGAATTTGGGCATGGTAAGATGGGATGATGGAACTTGACAGAGCCACTTGATATCAATAAGATGTTTATGATACTTGTAAACAACAGGAATTAGTAATAAAAGCTATTGACAAAATATTCAGGTTTGTTGCACAGTTTATGTATCCTGCTCTCACTTACAGTGGAAGATAACACTCTCTGGAATCAGTTGACTGTTAGATTGATAGCATCTGCTGGGATTGTTGCTGCCTTTGTGTTGATGTGCACCTGTCTAAACAAAAAAATGAGGAACACAGGTAGGATGGTTAATAGCAGCCTAATATACCTTTACTTAATCAGTGAGTCCCGTGAAAGACAAAATCATTTTTAAGAGAGACCTGAAGGAATATAAATTAAAGGAATTTCAGTTATGAACTATGAGTAAAAACAGGGTTACATTCATGTCACATTTCTCTGAATGGATTTTTTTTCTTTGCAGGAGCAGTTTTAAATAGTTATGCGTCTATGAGGGTAATTCTTCTTTTTCTTCTTATGACTAGGCCTCATAGTAGTTGTAGGAGTAGTAGTAGTATCTGTATCCAGACAAATATGACAAAGCTTGACCTTAAAGAAAGTGTTGCATGCATAAATTAGAAATGTTTTACACATTAATATATTGCCTTGCATAATAGTTGCACTTGAGTTTGTTAATTATATGTGTGTTCTGAGTATGGCATACGCATGATTTTTGGCTTTTGGTCATACCTGCATTATGGGGCATAGCTGAGCCACTAAATTAGAATATCTAAATACTAGCAATAGACACCTGTAAGTTATTCTTATTTAGAGAAATGGGCATTTTTCCATACCTCTAATCTGCACAACAGGGCATGACTAATACTGTTAGTCATTTTTAATATATTTACTTATTGACTTTAATTACTTTGTAAGTTGTGCATTGATTTTCTTTCATAAATTGTATTGTGTGTCGCTTAAGATAAAATTGTCTGCTGAGAACCCATAACCATAACCTTAGCCAATAATATCATTTATCCATTACTTTAATAATGATGGATAATTATTCCCCAATTATAAAATACAAATATATCTGCATTTTATCATGTAAATTATGTGTCATCCTAATATGCAAATAAGACAAAGAAATAATGAGAGGTGATATGATGGCTGGGTCTAAATCTTGACCGTAGAAAAAAGCACTGACTGTAATAACAATATGATTGCCAAAGAGAGCGGCCTTTAGCCAAAATCTGAGCTTAGTCTGAATAGTTCAGAGCTCAAAGTTAATAAAAATATATTCATATAAGGATTACATATGGAATTTCAGAAACTGAGTGATTACATAGTTCAAATTTGTTTTACCTTTACACAATCTAAAAGACATCCTGCAACTTTAATAGTTACTACATTTGTTGGTATAATGTAATTTATACCTTTCTGTGTCCTTAAAAAGACAGATTGTTGGTTGATTGTTTACAGACAAACAAACAAATAATTAATGTTTCTGTTCACCATTCTGTACTTCAGTTTTCTCGAAGACCAGTGACTCCAGAAAGGACTGCAGCAAGTAGCAGAGAGCAAGATGAAAGAGCCAAAGCAATGGTAATCATGTATGAGAGCTTTAAATATGTTATCACTGCTACTATTGCCCCAATATTCAATTACCTTCGCTTTATGATCATGAATATACTTTTTGAGTAGGACCAAAGTTGCTTACTGCTGGTACTGGTGCTACTTGTATTGACTGACAGAATATTCCTTTGTGCCTAATAGGCCAATGTTTTTATGTGTGTGAAAGAATTTAGTACAGACCTACTGTTACTTTTGAGTGGGACAAAGTAAAGCCTCAAGTGCAAACCAAACTGGTGAATAAATTAAGTGTGAGAGAATGAGAGAAAATGACCAATTTAAGTACATGTATATAGGCTTTTGAGAGAACACTATCATTATGTAAAAAAGGGACCTACATCCTTCTCTTTGCAGAACAATCGAACACCTGAACCACAATCTGAGCCTGTCATCTACAGCCTTCTTCAGCCACCAAGGCCAGAGGTCAATGACCACTAAGCCTCTTTTGGATCTCAAATCTTTGGATCTCATGCTGCGGTTTATAGATGACGTAGCTTATTTGTGTAGTTACTATATCTGCAAAATGGTTTCAAGATCAAGGTGATGCCTAGCTATAGAGGTTTCTTTAGTGACACATAATGATGTGAACTATGAAGAAGAGAAAGATTGCAGGTTGTAGAATGATCCACCCCCCTGCTCAGAGGGATGTCATCAACACATTATTTGATACTCTGTCAATTTTTACAAATGTTCTTTCACTATCAAAAGTAACAACGGGCTACAGAATGTATAACTAATGTAACACTGCTGGTGCACCTGCATGAAAAAGTCAGGAGCAGAGTTACTGGTGTTGAAGAAAAAAGCGTTACAAGCATACAAGCGGTCTAATTTTTTCCTTTGTGTGTGTGAGAGACAAATATCTGATAGATATTTACCGTTTTTTTCTAAACTTGAATAAATTACCACTCATCGAGTGACTGCTTAGCAGCAGTGAGGTCTGATTATTATAGGCACAGCTAATAGTGCACTTGATGGTGGTACAGTGTCAGGTTGATGACCAGATGTTCAGTGCAAAGTGACGATGATGCATTAGACGTGCATGTGTATGTATGATGTTGCCACTATTTGACTGTCACCACTAGCAAAGCTACTTACATGAATATGAACAGATTAATCAAACGTCTTATGATATGGAGCGCATGAGCATGCGCTGATGCACATTCTTTAAAAAGTATCATGTAGGCGGCTACACTGCTCTTGAAAAGTATAGAACTTGGGGCTTACACACAGGATAGCTTAATATTTGGTTCTCAGTCTGTGCATCAGGGTCACTCACGTGTATGTCTTGGGTTAAATCATTGTAGATAGCTCCAGTTAATGAACCAAGTCAAGCCAAGCCATGCCAGATTTATTGTTTATTTCTCCACATATACTAGACATACAGAGGAATTGAAAGTATGTTTCTCGCTATCCCAGGGTAAAGAAGAGATGCACAGATAAGACATTTCCTAATACTAAAGAAAAAATGAAACAGGACAAGATCACAGGACAAAAAGATCACAAAACAAAAACAAAAGAATGTCATAAGCAGCAAACAAAATCCTGTATGTATTATAATAGTGCAGAATGATGTGCAAAAGGATAAGTTGTAATAGTGTAAAAAGAAATGCTATATACAAAATACAAAAACAGCAGCATCAGTCTAGTTTTTCAAGAAAATATGTCATTAGCAGTGGAAGAAGGTTTGATTGCACAATGGATGTGTTTTAGTAGTGCAAAAAAACTTGGTTTTGGGGGGACAGAGGATGGGGTGGGAGAGGGGAGAGAGTTCATGTGTTATGAGTAATCATGTGTTGCATGATTAGCCTTCAATTTGATGGGGGTCAGTGCCACAGGGTGGTAGTCCTTGAAGCAGGATGGAGTAGGTTTCTTTTCCACAGGTATGATGGTGATGGCCTTGAAGCACGATGTAATAACAACTTGTCTCAGAGAAGTGTTAGATATCCTACAAGACATCCTTAAGCTCCTCTGCAGTCTTTCAGTACAAAAACAACAATGTTGTCTGGACCGGTTATACTCACATCACTGCAAAGGGTTCCAATTTGTCCAACACGTTCACTCAGACAGGGACATGCATGTCACTATGTTGGATTAAGGCACCTCACTTAAGTCAGTCCTTGGGTTGAGACACATTCACATAACTGTGTCTGGTGGTCAGTCCATCAGGTTCTCTAATATGGTTATGATATAATTGTGACGATCTTGTCACTGGCACTATCTGGCTGAATGCTGAATTGTAGTTTTGTTGATTTGATTTTTAATAATATCTGGATCTGCTGAATTGGTTCTGTAAAACATTTTGTCTTGGTACCTCTGGTGGGCTCATACAGAACAGGTAAGCGTTTGGGCTTTAGAGTGGCAATTGACAGCTACACCTGATTTGAGTCAGGTGGTGGGGCAAGTGGAAAATGGTGTCAATTCTTTAGGGGGTCAGGTTCATCCTGAAGAGAAACACACCGGAAATGAGTTACTCTCAGTGTGCTCAAGTCAGTCTGGTTAATTCAGTTTGTACTTGTATTGTCAGTCATTTGGCATATATTTTCTAATTTTGATTACTCTTTTGCAATATCTTTTTGCACTTTTGGGGACTTATGGGGAATATATTACTATTTTTATATATATATTACTATTTTTTTTTTTATCCCTGTGGTTTGCTGCTCTTTTCTCCTGGACCTAGCTCAGGCTACCTTCTCACAATAATAATACTGCCAAGTGCCAACTAACCCCATCCACATTGGCAAAGTACACTAGATGAAAAAGTAAAAGCGCACAATAAAATTATAATTGATTAACATAAAAGTTAAAGTGTACAGAGTATAAAGATAAGTGAATCATTAGGAGAAAGCATCTGAGAACAGTTTACACAGGTTTGAAGCTGCATTCTTGATCAGGAAACCATGTATATACTTGTTCACTTTGTTCAAGCGGTGAAAGCTTTCAAATTCTACACATTTAAAAGAAAAAAAAATATTACTTTTCACAGTGCTAATAGCAGGCGTGATGGAACAGTGGACATCAATCTCTTGTATAGGCTCCAGATGACAGGTTAAGGTTGTGGTCAAGACATTGCTTTGCTCTGTAGAAACACAGGTACAAATACGTTTTAAAAATATTACATTTTCATTACTGGATACACTCTTTAAATCCAATTCTTTGTTTTACAGACATCTAAGATAAATCTAGGGTGATTTCCAATTGGTTTATACAAAAACTGCTTCAAATCATTTTAATATAATTATTCAATACAAACCATCTGATGTCTTGCTCATTACAATATGAAAGTGACCCTGAGCTGTAGTGTTGATCAGTTACATTTTAGATAGGTTGTAAAACTTGCCTGGGGCCTGAACTAAATTCCCAGCACTTAAATCTTTAGAGTGCATGTCCCAAACAGAGCACTGCATAACTCGGTAGACTTCACATGGTCAGATACAGAGATTTTTTTAAAAGGGACAAATACAGAATTAATATTTACCTGAATAGGACCATAATTCCCACTTGTTCCTGAAACAACAACAACAACAACAAATGTGAGAGAAAAATGTGATAAAGCCCGTTTCAGCAAATAAGACATGAGCTGAACTTACCTATGCTCTTCTGTTTACTTTTTCGAAGGGCGTACAGGCCTATCACCACACAGACAGCCACAATGAAAGTCAGTGAAATCCAGGTAAAGCAGATTAGAGTAGAGTCCTCCCCTATAAATCATTGGCATACACTGATTGAGCTACTAGACAAACATCTGGTCATTTGCAACTCATCCAAAACTTGTTAGACTGGCCAAACTGTATCAAGATCTACCTATCTCACCTATCTTACCTTTGGCAAATTCACAGAGTGGTGACATGACTAGAGTGTCATTGCACCAGCTGACTTGGTTACTATGGTTACAGATGATGTGGCCATCTCTGGCAAATACTGCAAGCGAAGGAGTGACGGGGAGATCTTGCAGCTGAGTGCAGTCACTCCTGTTGCAGCTGAAGGTCAGACTAAGGTTGTGAACTCTGCAGGTCACTGTCACATTACAAGAGTCACTGCTGGACCACTTAGACAATACAATCAGAGTAGGAGCTGCCACAAGCTCTGAAACATAAACAGACAGACAAATATAAAAAAGCAGGCTTCAGACTACCAATCCTTATTGGTGCATTTGAGTAGTATTTATAGTAAACATAATCGAGTAGAACTAAGAACAAAACATACCAAGAAACATGTGTCTTGTCATTCTGCAGATTCTTTAATTCTAGACTCACTCTGGCTACATTGAGAATTAATACACCCTTATAAAAATCCTCAATAATTAGATGTATACAGTAAATGTCATAGTAGAACAGGATGAGCTAAATTACAGTCACGTCATGTTGGAAATCCCCTTTTCATCAGTCTTCAATGTACTGGGCACCATTTTAGTCCTTAGGGGGTTAAACATTTAATCTGTAATCAATGAAAAGAGTCAACCTCCTATCCACAAGTAAGATATGTGCTCAACTACACAAGACTGGGTGTGTAAAAAAGTTAACTGGATCAGCCTACACGACAGCAGGGCTGCATAGGGCAATACCTGGGAATGTCAGTCTCCACTCTGCTGTAGGTCAGTGTGGCATCAAAATATTTTGAAAGTGTTTGAGGGTGCTATTGTAAAGTAAAATGACTATACCATGTAAAATGACCATATTAGTCTTACCCACTCACCCACAACAGAAAGGTGGTATTTAGCAGCACAGATGGTTCCTTTCTCCTTCTCAATGATGTTCCCACGGTAGACACCACTGTCCTTTTTCTGCAGGTTCATCAACTCCAGAGAGAATGTCTTATTATCAAATTGAACTCTACCCTTGTAGATGGGCTGGACTACTAACTTGTTGCCAGGGTAATACCTCATAATAAGTTCCTTATTCCACCACTCCACTACACTGATGTTTGCTGCAGCTGTGGACTTGTATTCCACTTTTAGAAACACAGACGTACCTTCTGGTTCACACAAGTTGGTCACAGAACATGGTGCTGTAGAATAACAACAACTCAGTGTAAAGCACAGACATTTTTGGTGCCTGAAATGACCAGAAATACTCAAAACATGTTACACAATAGTGACATAATTTGTTTTCAAATCCTCAAGAGCCAACTTCATGACTAAATTCTGGTATCACACCTGAGAATTTAAGGATCTAGGATATTAGCCTGGTTCTCACAAATAGTGATCTGCTATGCACATTCCCGAGCAAGAACTTCTTGTTATGTGGTAGGCAAGCAAGCTAGCCCCCCCACCTTCCCCCCGGACTAGGGAACAACCCTCTTTTTAGAGAATATCCAATAAAATCAACTTTGGTCCATGTGTTATTTCCAGCTTCGGAACTTGGTACGGTCAGAGCCGACTGTCCTAATGTTCAATATTAGTTATGTTCTGATTGGTTTTGGGAATTGGTTAAAGTGGGATTTGGCAGGTCGGGGTACTCCCTACTAAAATTTTGTGTCTACGCAAAAAATAAATAAATAATGAAAAAATTTAAAAAAATACATAAACTCACCCAGTTCGGATACAATAGTGTCACTGTTGTCCCAAGTATCACACTACTTATTTGCTTGACATTTAATGGTTTTATTTTCTACACCGATATGGCAATTTTTTTCACTGGAAAAACTGCGATCCTTCTCTATACCACCTGCACTCAGAACACCCTAACTTCTTGTTAGAGACATAGATGAATGGGTATGATTTTTGAAATATTCATATTGCCAGATGCCAGATACTCAAACAATCAAATTCTGTTCTATGTGAGTGCAGGGC
Organism: Tenualosa thibaudeaui; assembly: GCA_027481765.1. Classification (NCBI taxonomy): domain Eukaryota; kingdom Metazoa; phylum Chordata; class Actinopteri; order Clupeiformes; family Clupeidae; genus Tenualosa; species Tenualosa thibaudeaui. The sequence goes on from JAIFZK010000022.1 coordinate 14,531,435, forward strand.
TGCTGATGCCATGCTGTGCTTGACAGTGGTGCTGATGCTGAACTGAGCTGGGCTGCAACTTTTGATACCTTTGGATGCTTTTGTTCCCCTAATCATGGTGAAAATATAGAATTTGGAAAGTCATACTTCGTCATTTCATCTTAAATCAGCATTTATGACTGAAATAGTAAATGGCGGCCTGAACAGGCTGGAGCTGTCCATTCTCATGGTCACTCAAGACACTAAAAGTTGTACTAAACACTAAAATATTTATTGTCAAATTTATTATCAAAACATAATCACACATCCATTAGGCTATGGATTAAACAGGCGATCAGCTCATCCTTCAGGGTTATTTACTTCCTATTCTGTCAGCATTTCCAGATCAAGCTTACCCTTGGAAATAATCTGTGATTTTTCGTTTGCATCCTCTCTTTCTCCCACCTCCATATTTAAAGAAAAAAGTCACGAAGACAATAGCTTACCAACCTTTTCCCCCAATTAGGAAACCAGTATTCATGGACATTTCTTTCTAGCGTTCGTTATTGACCAGCAACTGGACAGAAAGATAGAGCTGTCTAGCCTTGTTGCGTTGTTGGTGGCACCTGGGACTTAAGTTGTGCTTGTTGCAATGTTTACATTTCAGAGTTCAAACATAACATCAAGAAGTGACTAGAAGATAGACAAACAGCCAAGTATTTGTGAAGGCGGGGTCAGAAGATACATTTTGATGTACAAGGACAACTCCTTCTCACTGTCAGTAAAGATGGAGGATATCCAGGTTGAAATCTGACTGTACACCATGGACTGTATATAAATCGATCGTTGATATGAATATTTATTTATTAATTACTTAATTTATCTGAGGTGCCAGTACGCCAATGCATTCTGGCCCACTTTAACCCCTGGTTATAGGCATATCCAACGCCTGCAGAGGCACTGTAATCTATGTCTGTTAATCCTGCCTCATGGAAGTTGGAGATGACAGGAAAGTGGCCAGAATGAACTGCACAGCAGATCAGCACGTGTGAGAACCAGGCTTCAAGGACATCCTTGTGTTGCATTTACATGTTCTCTGCATAAATCTGATTATAAATTCTATTTTAATGGATATTGTTTTGTTTATAGTGATCTTGCCAAAAGTTTAAACCTACCTGTAGAAAAAACAGGGCTACTGAATGACAGAAGTCCAAGAAAAAACATCATGACATGGGTCTGCCACGTAGTATACTTATACACAAATCTGAAGAGAGATAGAGAGATTATAAGAACTGAAAACATTGTAAACAGAAAATACATCTGTGGTAATACGATGAGTCTACCAGCCACCTACTCACGTTAGCAAGTTCGCAAACAACTACCAACGAATCACTGCCTGTTTATGAACCAGCAACGCCTCCTCGGCCACAAGTGTTGCCTGCTCAAATCGCCGGTAAGGATGTAACATTATTTTAACTTTCAGCGATGCGATTGAAGCGATTACCAAAAGGAATGGAGGGTAGCGTTGGTTGATAGTTAACCGAAACAGCTTACTCTCTAGAGATTTTCCATTCCGACACAAAACGGAAACAAACAAAATGATACGCGAGTGACCCGTAAGCGACGTAAACATAACCCTATGCACAGGCGTGTAATTATGGCTTGTAAAGTGTTTCCCTCCTACACGTTAGCAATGACTAGTAAACAAACGGAAAACCTCAGTAACGAGCCCACAAGCGAGTGTATGTCAGCGAGAAAGCGACACGCTATGAGTGAGTAGCGACATATGTGAACGGCCATTAAATATCGTTAAATTCTCTGTTAGTTTGCTTAATGGCTTTGGATCATAATTTTGAAAATTTAATAGGCTAGACTATTAACTCCATCAAATCAACCGTCTCTGACCAGCTGCATTTCATTTGAAATTTTAGAGAAAGTCTTTGCCACAATTGCGATGTGCAGGAGGTGTCCTACAGAACTCAAATAATGAGAATTTATCCTCATAGGCGGTTGCAATGAAGTAGTCAAATGTACAAACCTGCGATACAAATCCATTAGCCAGGGCGTCTACAACAGTACTAAAAATTCAAAAAGTCCGCCTTAACTAAAGGGGTAGGGACCAACCCCCGCCTACCTATTATATCCGGTTACTTGACCAATAACAATAACATCGTTTTAACCAATCGTTGATGCGTTTCTGCCCCACGGTACCTACCTCATGCATCCGCGAAATATAAACCGAGCTACTGCTAGAGTAACGTTAGCGACCTAGAAAATGGACCCGGAAAGCAGTTTGTGCGTTTTACATTCTGTGTCTTTATCTGAATTATGTAAGCCGCCTCCTACACATCTTGCGAAAAATAGTGTAGTCAAGCAATTTGATCACTTATACTGTCTTAGTCAAGTGTAGCAAGGGTTAGGGTTGGTTAGTTTTAATTATACCGTAACTACATTTGCAATACAGTGTAGGACGTTGTATTGGATTGCACATTTTGCGTCTAAAAATTCAAATGATTTCACCTTGTCATATCTAGTTTGAACGTTTTATTGTCGCTTGCGTCATGAGTTACACATTTTAACAGCGTTTCAACTCAACAAACTGAAACCCTTTTGACGTACGTGCATGTTGATATGTTTACCAACTGACTCAAACCAATCTATATGTGTCTGTGCTTGTTCATGATGGTTGCATACACATGATTAAGTTGCCCATTGTCTAAAATCTAAGTAGTTTTTTTTATTAAACTAAAATCAAGGCATTTTAGCTTTCTATACATGAAAGAAATATGTTAAAAATTCACAAACACCATGTATATAATTTAGGGCTCATGTCCATCCGGACCAGAAAACAATATAAAAAAGAATATATATTCTGTCTCAGACAATAGGGTTTACCGGAAGGGGAAGAACGCCAGTCTAGTCGTATTATTCTACTGGTTATTTGGATGACGACATCTTTAGTCGGCCTCTTTAAATTTTAGGTTTATTGCAAACTCAGGTTAATGGATTCGGATGGTAGTTTTGTGCATTTGACTGCTTCATTGCAACAACCTATTAGGCTACATTCTCTTTATATGAATTATGTAGGCCGTCTCCTGCACATAGTTTAATAGCTTATAGCAGGGCTATTCAACTTTTTTTCCCTGGGGGCCAGATTTTCGGATGGTTGTCCAGCCTGTGGGCCGGTCACTATTTTATATCAAATGTAAAAACAGTCAAACATTGCTTATTTCTCATAGCACTTATTTATTGTTTCAAATACTTTTCAGGCAACAGCAAAAGGCTAATCAACAGTAATACCAACATCCAGGTACAATGGTTCTTAGTGCAAAAAATTAGGTAATAGTACCAACATTCAGGTTCAAAACAAAACAACTGTCTTCAAGTGCAAAAAGGAGGTAAAAGTACCAACATCATTTAGGTGCAAAACAATATAACTGGCTCTTATTGCAAAAACAGAGGTAACAGTACTACCAACATTCAATTAAAATACAAAGTTGAACTTTAATTGGACTTTAAGTCAAATTAGAGGTAACAGTACCAACATCATGGTTCTTAGTGCAAAAAATAAACAGCAACAACATCACATTAGCTACAACTGGCTCTAAACAAAATAAACCGCCACAAGCATTTGTGCTATTGCAGTTTTACTAGTGTGAGATATTACATTGTCTTGACTGAGGTAAGACAGTAAAGTTAGGCTCAAATGAAGTGAGGGCTATGCGCGGACAATTTTGTTAGTATACTTGCCGTAAAACGAGCAAAGTGTCGTAAAGTGGCAAATCGGCGGAAGTACAGTTTGATCAGTAATTTTGAAAGAAAAGTATTACTCATGGATATATGGGCCGCAGGCCGGTCCAAATAGCTTAAAGGGCCGGTTCTGGCCCGTGGGCCACACTTTGAATAGCCCTGTTCTAGAAGGTGCTTAAAAGGATGAGGAATATGGACTCTCATAAGCTCTCTTTCCAGATTTGTGTATAAGTATACTACGTGGCAGACCCATGTCATGATGTTTTTTCTTGGACTTCTGTCATTCAGTTGCCTTGTTTTTTCTACAGGTAGGTTTAAACTTTTGGCAAGATCGCTATAAACAAAACAATATCTATTAAAATAGAATTTATAATCAAATTTATGCAGAGAACATATAAATGCAACACTGTTAAGTATGGTTCTCACACATGCTGATCTGCTATGCAGTTCAGTCTGTCCACTTTCATGTCATCTTCAACTTCCATGAGGCGGGATTAACAGACGTAGATTACAATGCCTCTGCAGCCATTGGATATGCCTATAACCAGGGGTTAAAGTGGGCCGGAACGTACCGGTTGACTGGCACCTCAGATAAATTAAGTAATAAATAAATATTCATTCGTCAACAATTGTGCAATGCTGTGGACAAATTGTGGGAAAATGTATCTCCTGGCCCCGCCTTCACAAATACGCGGCTATTTGTCTATCTTCTGGTCACTTCTTGATGTTAGGTTTTAAGTGCTAGATCTCTGGTCAGAGTTGGTTCCGGTGCTTCACACATTGAGATAGCATTTTGCAGTTCAAGCTAAAGCATGTGGATGTTGGAGTGGAGTTAAAAGTTGAAGATGAAGTAATGTCAAAACTCTGAAATGTAAACATTGCAACAAGCACAACTTAAGTCCCAGGTGCCACCATTGGACCCTTGAGCAAGGCATTAGTTCTAGGGGAGACTGGTTCGAGCTTGCTTACCACATAACAAGAAGTTGTTGCTCAGGAACGTACATGGCAGATCAGTATTTGTGAGAACCAGGATAATATCCTAGAGCAAGGCTCTAGAATTCTCAGGTGTGATACCAGAATGTAGTCATGAACTAGGCTCTTTAGGATTTGTTGACAAATTATGTCACTATTGTGTAACATGTTTTGAGCATTTCTGGTCATTTCAGGCACCAAAAATGTCTGGTTTACACTGACTTATTGTTCCTGCAGCACCATGTTCTGTGACCACCTTGTATGCACCAGAAGGAGCGTCTGTGTTTCTAAAAGTTGTCTAAAAGTCCACAGCTGCAGCAAACATCAGTATAGTGGAGTGGTGGTATAAGGAAAAAAGTTAGTGGTCCAGCCCATCTACAAGGGTCGAGTGAAATTTGATGATAACACCTTCTCTTTGGAGTTGATGAACCTGCAGAAAAAGGACAGTTATTTCTACCGTGGGAACATCATTGAGAAGGAGAAGGGAACCTCTGTGCTGCTGAATACCACCTTTCTGTTGTGGGTGAGTGGGTAAGACTTTAATTAAAGCAGGATTGAATAGTCATTTTACTTTACAATAGTGCCCTCAAACGCTTTCAAAATATTTTGATGCCACACTGACCTACAGCAGAGAGGGAGCGGAGACTGACATTCCCAGGTGATGCCCAATGCAGCCCTGCTGCTTTTTTACGCACGCAAAGTTTTAATTGTTTGGAGTTTAGTGCATTCACCTCTCTTACTTGTGGGTAGGAGGCTGAACCTTTTCATTGGTTACAGATGAAATGCTTAACCCCCTAAGGACTAAAATGGTTCCCAGTACATTGAAGATTGATGAAAAGGGGATTTCCTACATGACATTGACTGTAATTTAGCTCATCCTGTTCTGCAATGACATTTGGTCTTCAACATCTGATTACTGAAGATTTTGTAAGGGTGCATTGATTCTCAGTATAGCCAGAGTGAGTCTGGAATTAAAGAATCTGCAGAAAAATTAGGACACGTTTCTTGGTGTGTTTTGTTGTTTTTTCTTTAGGTCTACACGATTATGTTTACCATAAATACTACTTTAATGCACCATTAAGGAGATTTCATGGATAGTTTGAAGCCTGCTTTTTATATTTGTGTTTTTATGTTTCAGTGCCCGTGGCAGCTCCTACTCTGACTGTAGTGTCTAAATGGTCCAGCAGTGACTCTTGTAATGTGACAGTGACCTGCAGAGTTCACAACCTTAGTCTGACCTTCAACTGCAGCAGGAGTGACTCCACTCAGCTGCAAGATCTTCCCGTCACTCCCACACTTGCAGTCTTTACCAGAGATGGCCACATCATCTGTAACCATAGTAACCAATTCAGCTGGCTCAATGACATGTCATTAGTCATGTCATCACTGTGAATTTGCCAAAGGTAAGATAGGTAGATCTTGATACAGTTTGGCCAGTCTAACAAGTTTTGGATGAGATGCTTGCAGCTCAATCAGTGTATGGCAATGGTTTGCAGGGGAAGACTGTACTTCCTGGATTTCACTGACTATTGGATTGATGTCTTTGATTGTGGCTGTCTGTGCAGTGATTGGCCTATGCATCTGTTGAAAAAAAAAAAAAAACGGAAGAGAACAGGTAAATTCAGCTTGTGTCTTATTGCTGGAATGGGCTTTTATCACATTTCTCTAAATTTATTTTTGTTGTTGTTTCAGGAACAAGTGGAAATTATTATGGTCCTCTTCAGGTAAATATTAGTTCTATACTTGTCACATTTTTAGAAATCTCTTTATCTGACCATGTGAAGTCTGCTGAGTTAGTTATGCGGTGCTCTGTTTGGGACCTGCTGCCTAAAGATTTAGGCCCCAGGTAGGTTTTACAACTTACCTAAAATGTAACTGATCAACACTACAGCTCAGGGTCACTTTCATATTGTAATGAGCAAGAAATAGATGTCAGATGGTTTGTATGGAATAATTATATTAAAATGATTGAAGGACAAGATCCGGTGCTTTATGTAACTTCGTTCATGTGAGGTGGCCTGCTAATATGGTAATCACCTACTAAACATTGCTACCAGGACAGATTCTGTGCATAAAGATAAAAGCGTCTCTTTGCAATTCACGCTACACTCTCAGCCTCAGCAACACCTCTCCAGACTGGGCAAACCAGGAGAAGCTTCTGCATGACACGCACCTTCTACCCCCTTATGACCTACCACAGCCAGTTTGTTTAAATGAAATGCAAAGAATAAATGAATAACTAAATTTTGAAGACTTGAACATTAATGGATGAAGTAGTTCTGAGTATGTTGAAGCAGTTTTTGTATAAACAAATGGTGAAATCACCATAGAATTATCTTAGATATATGACAAAGAATTTGATTTAAAGAGAGTATCCAGTGAGAGAAACAACATATTTAATATACAGTTAGGCTATATTAATATTTAAAATGAATAACACTCTTATTTGTCCCTGTGTTTCTGCAGAGCAATGGAATGTGTTGACCACAAATGTAACCTGTCATCTAGAGCCTCCTAGACCAGAGATTGGTGTTCCTTCACACTTGTTTATGGTTTATTAGCACTGTAAAAAGTAATATTGTAGTATTGATGTTTTATTGTTTCTACCCTTTTTCTTTTTTTGTGAAAGCCTTCACTTCTTCAACAAAGGGAATATGCATACATATTTTTCTGTTTATCAGTATTGCTGGCCAGGAGGCAGAAGATGCAAAGCAACATTGTGGAAATCACTTCAGTTACCAACTGAGATTAGTTGGCTATAGGGATTATGGCCAGGCCAAATATCACTTTGAACCTCTGATATATTTATTGTTTTCTTGACAATTTAGTTTGGCTTCTCACAAAAATTGATAACCAAAATGTACTGTGTTGGTGATTTCCTAGTTTGATAACTGAGAAGCTCATGCTCAAAATCTAAAGTATCATTTGGAATCTTCTAAGGTTTATTCCAGGGAGCAATGTGAAATTTATTGACTGCTTGCTTGATTAATGTTGACCTGCCCACACAAAGTAACACAAGGTTTGGAACTGCACTTTACTTCAATTGTGTGAGTGTATCTCCCATCCTTTGGAATTCTATTGGGTAAGTTTACACTGGGTTGAATTACATGGTGGAGTGTAACTTTCAAATGTTGCAACTTCTCCATCACAGGTAATAACACTGCTATTGTGGCTAGTCAGTTGCTTGATGGTTTGAGGTATTGCATGTAACATTGCATGTAACAGATTGGTGCAAACCTAATGAGTATGACATCTGTAATACACTGTTTACATATGTATTATTACCTCTGCCAAGGAGGTTATGTTTCCGCCAGCATTTGTCTGTTTGTATACAAAATAACTTGAAATTTACTGCCCAGATTTGGGTGACATTTTCGGGCAACGTGGGTATTAGGACAAGGAACAGATGATTACATTTTGGTGGTCAAATCTGATGTCAAATTGACTTGATAGATTGAGTTGAAACAATATGTGACCACTGATGCAACAAGCTTTGTTGACAGCAATAGACCATACACTTAATTCAGAATGAATTTTATTGTGCAGGTGCCTGATAATGTAAGTCAGCAGGTGAGCACAACAAGTTTTAAGTTATAGTGAGATTATAGTGTACAGACAAATACAGTAAATACAGACTAACAGTATAAACATGTTCTGCAACACACTTTACACTGCTTGAACTGAGTTAATGCCAAAGATGTTCTAAAGACAGCCTATTTTTGCACTAAACTGAACTTTTATCTTGATACCTGTTCTTCAGGTAGCAATGTAGAGGTCTTATGTCTCGTTGTGTTTTGCGTTATATTGTGCTCTGTGTTCTATTCTCTGTCTGTGCCTATGCTGTGCTGTGTTTGAAGGACATCCCAGCAGCAGTGATTGCTCATTGGACCGCTTGCAATTGGGTGTGTGGTATAAAAGTTGCGCCGTTCCCTTTCTTTCACAGCTATGCTGAGCTCTTCTACCTATGCACTGCCCAGTCACTACCTGTTGTCAGCGGTGGTTTTGCCAGAGTAAGAGGCTGGCATAGCCTTAGCATTAGAGCCTTGTTGAAGGTCTTGTTTTTTCTTTACTACTTTTGACTTTGCACTTTTGCTGTTTGAGCCCATCCCAATTATGGATTTTTACATGTTATCCTTTTGTCTTAATAAATACTTTAAATTCACTCCCATGTCACGCCCCATTTAAATTGTCCAATATTGTCTTTAGAGGCTCTTACCATCTTTCAGTCTTTTGTTAAGTGGTCTTACCCCTAGATCAACACTGACACCCTAACACCAGAGCATTTGGGATAGACATACCTCTATGGACTAAACTCATATGACCACCCTACCATCTAGATATAGTGCTGCTCCAAAATATGTGAACCTTTTGTGAAATTGGTACCTGTATACCTTTCTGCATGATTTGATCAAAAATTGTGTTTCCTATCATAATAATAATAATAACAAACACAAAAGAAAAAAACATCCCGCTTAAACCTTCATGACTATGCTGACTCTATGCTGCATCTGTGGTCAGTGAGTGAGAAGGAAGTCAATAGCAGTAATGACCATGTGCCTCTAGATGGCGCCATCTTCCTATCTTGTACACCTGTTGATGCTTTACGCCTTTGTTATGCCTATTTCCCAAAGAAATGGGAGGTTGGTATTTTCAAGATAGGGAGTGGCATTCACACTTTTCAGCTTCAAGCCCAAAATCAAATTACAATTTCTGCAACACCTCACCTTCTGAATCTGATAGCTAGAGATCTTTCTCTTTTTTACCTTCCTCATAAAACAGGTACTACTAGATTTTTACATCCAACCACAGACAGCGTCACTGATGCGTTTATAAATGAAATCAACAGGTTTTCACATTCTCCAACGTGTCAATACATAGGCCTACAGTTAGAAGAGGCATTTGCAAAACCCGACCAGCTACTCTGCCAATAGTCTTCGAGTAGTAGCCTAGTAGTCTTCTTTTGTTTTCTCTTCTCCGCTGTGTTACCTGCTTCTACATGCACATAGCCTACTTCATTTCTTGTAAAATGGAAATCTCTGATTGATTTCTGTCAGTTATGACAATACTTCATCCTTTCTGTCCCCGTTAAGCTTGAGCCAGAAACTAAAGTAACGTTAGGCTCCTCCTATTAATCGTTCCCCATTATGCTCCACAATTGCAGCGTGGTGGCCTCATGGCTTTAATCTGCACTCAATAATACAAAGAGGAGAACGCTATAAAGGTAAGCATACACAACAACGGAGTTAACATTTTAAGCCCGAACAGCCTCCAATGTGTAGGTTATTTCTGTTGATTTTGATAATGGCTGGAGCATGTGAGACGGCGTGAGATAAAAATCAACGCGCGTTTATGTGTCAAATTCAAACAAAGGATTGATCTGGGCAAAGCCTGTTGGTCAGTGTACTACATTGAAAATATATTATTTTCTGTTATTTTTGGGTAATTTTTTTATTGAAAAGGGTTTGCGCCATAAAAATATCCATGTTGTACTCTAAATATCATTTCATTGAAGTTGGGTAAGCCGAGTTGAGCGAGTACTCTACAAGTAAAAGTCAATGCACACCAAAAAGACTACAAAAAACTTGCATGTTTAAGTGCCAAACTTCTTCCAAATCAGCCGAATATTTGTTCACCCGCCCAAGCCCATTTTTAACCGCAAAATTAAATAGAAAATAACCCAATTGGACGGGAAACTGGGCAATCTGGCAACACTGCAAGACGGTATGATTGTATCTGTAAAGAAATCATACTGAACACATACTCTATCTCATAACTGCGTTCAGTAGCAGCGTGTGTTGCCAACTCTGCTGCATCTGGCTTTGAGCGCGTGATATAGGCCTATCATCGCTCGCATGAATTCCAATCCTCAGACTCAGTCACAAACAAATGAGCTGTTGGCATTTGTCGTGGTGAAGCAAAGATACAATGGATCTTCTGCTAGAATGAGACTGTTAACTCTACAAAGATAGACTAAACACCTCTTAAAACCTCACCTCACTTCTCAAAACTGCAGATCCTGTTTCTGCACATAGTCTACAATCAGTCAATCAGTCATAATGAAAATTTCTTGCAGTCCAAACAGTCTTTTAGGCCTATACATTTAACCCTGTTTGGGTTCGGTTGGGTTCGGTTATTGTAAGCCTGTATTTTGCTCCATAACTGTATACAGAATAATAAACAGGAGAAAGAAGCAGTCAGTTGAGAATAGTCATGAAAAGAGAGGGAGATTACAGGGATAACCTGTACAAGTGAGTGATGGTCAAGAAGTGATGTACAACAAGCCGAGCCATACAATAAGCGATTAACTTATCAGTTATGTCAGTTATCTCTCTTGATTTTGTATGCTAGTGCTTTGGCCATATGGAATCCTTCCTAATCCTTCCAAAACATTGAATCTTCTCGGACACAAGTGCAGTGACAAGCAGTGACATCAACTGATATCTCCTGTACTTACTAACCTCTCAAAATTGTACTTACTAATCTCAGTACGCGAATGACTTGCAGGCTAAGAAGATTTTCCACTCTGAGTGGATTTTTTTCCTACGCACTCTGATCAGGGCTGACAATCTGTGCTGTGCTCACCACCAATATGAAACAACAGAAAAAATATGCCTTCTCACTGCAAAATTTGTGTTTTGTCTGTACGTTGCCTAATATTTTAAATTTGCTCTGCAGGTTCAACCTTAAAGGAGAAATGCTGTGTGAATCAATGGGTACAACAAAGAGGGAAAAAAAGATACAGTATAGACTATAGTATAACTGAATGGGGCACAGAAACTAACTTTTATTTTCCTATGTCCCATTCAGTTATAGTTTAGCTGCTAGTTTGCTAGTCGGCCTATGTTGCTATGTTGTATCAAATCATTCTTTTTCCAACAGACAGCACATGGTGACCTTGAACAACAGAGCTATGGACTGAATCACACTAAATCAAGTCAAATTCACTATACAGTTACATTTATCACATGTTTGTCCCACAAACGCCCCTATGAAGAGACAGATTTAAAATTGAACCTTTAATTTTTCCTTTTTTCATGGTAAAGTTGTATTTAGCTTTGTGAATGGATTTAGGCCAGTAGTTCCCCACTTGCTCAACAGCAGTTCTCCAAAGGGTCAAAGGAAATGTAAACAAATCTCATTCACAGAGGGCACACCTGTTAAAATGCTTATGAAATAAATTTAAAACATCCTGCCCTCTCTGGTACAAAACATTTCTTGTTGTCGTATGTAGGCAAGTGCACACCAGATTTGGCTATAACTATGTAAAATAAGGTGTCCTATAAAGGTCAGAAACTTTTCACTCCACAAATTTAGATGACATTTTAGAAAAGTGTGTAAGGTGGTAAAGGATGTCATACTATTAATGTGAAATCGCTCTTGGCCACGTTGATTAGTCAAATGATTCAGACCAAAGATCAGAATTAGAAACCCGTAGGGCCCTAATTTAAAGGCTAAAGTTCCACATGTCCCCTCTACACAAATAATTGGGGGTCTAGCAGCAAAGATGCAGAACCCCATTATGTTTCTATGTATTATTATTATTCTATCTTCTTCCATGGAAAGTCGGTGGCAGCCTATAGAACCGTATGGAGGAAAGTTGTGAAATTTTGCACACAGATTGGGGCTGGCCCCTGATTAGTTTGACCAAGTTTCATGTGTGTGAGTAAAGTGCCCTCGTGTCACCAATGGGTCAAAGTTGGAGTTGCATACATGAGTGTAACTTTTCAACCGTACACCCAAAAAATGAGGTGCCATTGGAATCCTTTGGTCAAGCTGAGTTGAAAGTGATGAGTTGAAATTTCCGCCATATTGGATTTTGTCAAAAGTGAAACTCAAGTTTCACTTCAGCTGTCACAAACTTTGACCGATTGTCATTACCCTGTTCTGAGGATGAAACAGTAATATGTTATACCTCTGGGGGGTGGTACTTTGTGAAAATGGCTTATATCCAAAACCAAATTTGGTACATGGACTCATGACTCAAGTCTGAGGACATATACAAGTCTGGAGACCATTGGGAATGCTACCTTTTCTGCTAGACCCCTACATTGCTGCTTGCAGCTATATTTGTGATTTATTATTGTATGTGCCCTTTACCTTATCTCTATAGATCCATGTACAGCTATGCTATCAGGCAGATCCATCTCTTGGTGGCCGTTCTGGGACATGTTCATTTGGTTGGTTCCTCTACAGGTAAGTTTAAATGCAATGCATGTGCCAGTCTGTAATCTGACTCTATTCTCGCATATTTAAGATGCCATACAGTGATAGAGAAGATGTAGAAGTTGATAACCATTATATGAAATGTGGACAGAGTATTTAACCAACCGTGTTACTTGAATGTTGTATTTAATATGATATTAAAGCATGCAAAATTCTGTATAAATCTCTCTAAATGACTTGGCTGACCTGCTCGTTTGTGCAAACCATACATCGCATAGTTCACCAAGACATGTAATGGCAAATATCATAATGTTGTTTTGTGTAGAAATGTTTTACAAAGGCTAAAGAGGGTGCCTACACTCCTTGACGGGTTATACAGGTATATCTTTAAAAATACACTGAGAAGCAAAACACTGCTACTTTGACGTAAACCTTATAATTGAAATGTCAGCAATGAAACGTCAGCATTTCAATAATAGCCCAAATATGTTTTTTGGACAAATTCTCACCTGATGTTTTGAAACAGTGAGAAGTAAGCACTGACCTTACATTTGTAGTGACAAGTTGGCAAAAAGTCTCTTTCTCATCACTCTGACTCTTCTGAAACTTACACACGACGGTGAACTGGGACTTATTCATTTTGGTGGAAAAGAATAGGCTACTTTCACTTTTCCAACATTCAATAAATCCTTAATAAAGACATTTACACCATGTTAACCATATTCTGGTAAAATAGTGAGGTTACAGTCAGTTGAAAATAGCGGATCATATTCCTATTAAAATAAATACCATGGAGAGCAATGCAATGGGGTCGCACTTATTTGTTAAATATGAAAATGGTAAACTGAACTATGAGCCTTTGGTTGTTTTATGCCTATGTGTTAAAAGCTTGCAGCCAGGAAGAATTCACAGCTGTAGATTATGACCAGGAAAATTTCTTAACTTCCCTTTTTGCAATATTGATTTAGAGCCTCTATGTGTAAGAATTTCTTCCATCTAGCGGTGAGGTGGTACCGTACTCTGGGCACAAGGGCCCTAATTTATGAAACTATTGTACACCAGAAAACTGCATATGCTCACTCACCAAAACCCAAAGTATTTATCAATCTGAATATGAGCTAGAATGAGCGGTACGCTATTTGTGCTCAAAGTGCAACATTCCTGTCAGAGAATTGTGAATTTATGAGTTATATTCACAGGCCTACTCTGGTATAAATACCATAGAAGTTTTCAGAAAAATTCAGACATCAAAACATGGCATGTTTTAAACACTGTATGCGTCATTCCCATAGCACCCTGTACAATGATCAACTTGTTCCGACCAGAGGGGTCATCTGTAACCCTGACCATGGAATACAAGTCTACAGCTGCAGCAAACATCAGTGTGGTGGAGTGGGGCAATATGGAACTTATTATGAGATACTACCCTGGCAACAAGTTAGTGGTCCAACCCACCTACAAGGATAGAGTGAAATTTGATGATAACACCTTCTCTCTGGAGCTGATGAACCTGCAGAAAAAGGACAGTGGTTTCTATATTGGAGAGATCATACAGAAGGAGAAGGGAACCATCTGTGCTGCTGAATACAGCCTTTCTGTTGTGGGTGAGTGGATAAGACTTTCATTAAAGCAGCAAGCTATAGTCATTTTACTTTACATATTAGCAACCTCAAATGCTTTCAAAATATTTTGATGCCACACTTGTTGACCAACAGCAGAAATAATTGAGTCTCTGACATTCCCTGGTGTTGCCCTATGCAAACCTGTTGTCATGTGAAGGAGGCTGACCCTTTTCATTGGTTACAGATGAAATGCTTAACCCCCTAAGCAATAAAATGGTATCCAGTACATTGAAGACTGATGAAAAGGGGATTTCCAATATGACGTTGGCTGTAATTTAGCTCATCCTGTTCTGCAATGACATTTGGTTTTCAACATCTGATTATTGAAGATGGTTATGAGGGTGCATTGATTCTCAGTATAGCCAGAGTGAGTCTAGAACAGAAGAATCTGCAGAGAAATCATAATGGACTTCATCATTGTGAAATCAGATGGGCGTAAACTAATGTTCATACACGGTTCTTGATATGCTTTGTTGTTGTTATTATTTATGCCCCGATAAAGATTCATTGATAATTTGACCTGCCTTTGTATTTGTTGGTGTTTTTGTGTTTCAGAGCCTGTTGCTGCTCCTACACTGACTGTAGTGTCTAACTGGTCCAGCAGTGACTGTAATGTGACAATGACCTGCAGAGGTCATGACCTCTCTCTGACCTTCAGCTGCAACAGGAGTGACTGCACTCAGCTGCAAGATCTCCCCATCACTTCCACGCTTGCAGTCTTTGCTAGAGATGGCTACATCATCTGTAACCATAGTAACCAAGTCAGTTGGCGCAGTGACATGTTAGACATGTCACCATACTGTGAATTTGCCAAAGGTAAGACAGCAAGATTGAAATACATAGTCACATTAAGTCTAACATGTTTTAGATGAGATGCTAGCAATTGACCAGCTGTATGTCAACTTTTAGCTCAATCAACGTATGTCAATGATTTACAGGGAAAAACGCTTCTTTTGGGATTTTACTGACCATTGGATTGATGGTTTTAATTGTGGCTGTCTGTGCACTGATATACGTATGTCAAAAAAGAAAACAGAAGAGCACAGGTAAATTCAGCTTGCGCCTTATTGCTTGATTGGGCTTCATCACATTTCTCTAAATTGGCTCTTTTTTGTTGTTTCAGGAACAAATGGAAATTGTTATGGTCTTGTTCAGGTAAATATTAATTCTTCATTTGTCACATTTTTTAAATCTCTTTTTATCTGCCATCTGAGTCCTGCTGAGTTAGTTGAACTGGTGCTCAATTTGGGACCTGCAGTCTAAAGATTTAAGTGCTGGGAATTTAATTCAAGTGACAGGCAGGCTCTACAATTTACTAAAAATTTAACTGATCAGCACTACAGCTTGCTGTCACAATAGAATGAGCAATTTAAAGATTACTGATAGTGCTTTTGAGTAAAACCAAATGTAGGCCTGGTTTTTGTGCAAATCAACAGTGAAATCACCCTAGAAGCATCTTAGATGAATGAAACACAAAGAGTGAGAGCACTAATAAGAGAGACAACAATCATTTACAAATAGGCAATATGTTTTTGGGTTCAAAAATGAATCCGTGGTTTTAAACAACATATTGTTTCTTGTTTTTTTCCCTCTTATTATGCAGAGTGATGCAACACCTGGACCACAAATCTAACCTGTTATCTGGAGCCTTCAGCCTTCCAGACCAGAGAGTGATGTCCACTGTTCTTTCACACTCATTTATTTATGGAGTATTATAACCTAGATTTACTGTGTAGGCGAGTTCCTAGTCCGATAACTGAGCAGCTCATGCTCAAAATATGAAGTATAATTTGGAACCTTCCGAGGTTTATTCCAGGGAGCAATGTGAAATTTAAACTCAACTCAAAACTTTATTTTAATACCTGTCCTGGTAGCCTTTGTAATGTTAATTTCATGTAGCATTGTTGTTATGATATGAAGTCACTTTTTACAGGAATTTGTAATTTTACTTTTACGGATTTCTTCAGTTGTTTGCACAGTTAATGTTTTGCCATGCAGAGGTGTTATGTCTCGTCACATTTTGTGTTATGAGCTCTGTGTTCTATTCTCTGTCTGTGCCTATGTTGTGCTGTGTTTGAAGGACGTCCCAGCACAGTAATTGCTCATTGGGCCGTTGGCAATTGGATGTGTGGTATAAAAGTTGCACTGTTCCCTTTCTTTCAAAGCTATGCTGAGGTCTTCTACCTATGCACTGTCACCGAGTCACTACCTGCTGTCAGCGGAATTTTGCCAGAGTGAGAGGCTGGCATAGCCTTAGCATTAGAGCCTTGTCAAAGGTCTCACAGCTGACTTTGCACTTTTGCTGTTTGAGCCCATCCCAATTATGGATTTTTACATGTTGTCCTTTTGTCTTAATAAATACTTTAAATATACTGATAATTTTGTCTGATATTGTCTTTAGAGGTGTTTACCATCTTTTGTTAAGTGGTCTTATCCCTAGATCAACACTGACGCCCACCAGAGCATTTGGGATAGACATACCTCTATGGACTAAACTCACATGACCACCCCACCATCTAGATATAGTGCTGCTTCAAAATATATAAACCCTTTGTGAAATTGGTACCTGTATACCTTTCTGCATGATTTGATCATAAAATGTGTTTCCTATCATAATAATAATAATGATGGGGGCACGGCCATTCCTTTGTATGTCTTGTACATGTGAAGAAACTGACAATAAAATTTATACCATTTATACCATACCAACAACAATAACAAACACAATAGGGCTTCGCACCTCTAGTAAAAAAAAAAATCCTGCTTAAACCTGCATGACTGCTGACTATGCTGCATCTGTGGTCAGTGAGTGAGGTCAAAAGTAATAATGTCCTTACCATGTGCCTCTAGATGGCGCCATCTCCCTATCTTGTACACCCGTTGCTTTACGTCTCTGTTGCAGTGTTTCCAAACATGGGAAGTTGGTATTTTCAAGATTGTTTTTACTGCATGATCTTTTCAGGCAGAAATGGGATTGGCATTCACACATTTGAGCTTCAAGGCCATGTGGTTGTAGAGATCAAATTACAATTTCTGCACACCTCACCTTTTGAATCTGATAGCTAGAGATCTTTCTCTTTTTTACCTTCCTCATAAAACAGGCACTACTAGATTTTTACATCCAACCACAGATGCGTTTTATAAAGTAAATCAACAGGTTTTCACATTCTTCAACGTGTCTGTACATACAGTTATAAGAGGCATTAGCAAAACCCGACCAATCATACTCCCGTTAGTTTTCCACTGGTAGTAGTCTTTTGTTTTCTCTTATGGTTTCTCTTGTCCGCTATGTTACCTGCTTCTACATGCACATACTATATAGACATCTTCATTTCTTGTAAAATGGAAATCTCATTTATTTTGATTGATTGCCACATTGATTTTGATTGATTGATTCCTGTCAGGTATGACAATACTTTATTCATCCATTCTGTCCCGTTAGGCTTGAGCCAGAAACGAAACTAACGTTATTCAGGCTGCACCTATTTGAACAATTTCCCACTATGCTCCACCATTTCCCCATGCAGCGTGGTGGACTCATTGCTTTAATCAGAACTCATTACCCACAGAGGAACTCTATAAAGGTAAGCACACACAACAATGTAGTCAGACTAAAAGCCGACCAGCTGCCAATGTGTAAGTAATTTCCGCCGATTTTTGATAATGGCTGGAGTATGTGAGATGGCGTGAAATAAAAATCAGCGCGGGTTTCTGTTGTTTTGGGGTATTTTTTAACTGAAAATGTCTAGGTTGTATTCTAAAGATAATTCACCCTATTCACGCGGCGATGGTGGAATATGTGGGCAGTGCTAGCGTCGTGGTTAAGGAACCTGGAAAGTAGCCTGAAAAGTTGTGGGTTTGAATCCCACCGTTGTGCCTTTGAGCAAGGCACTTTACCTAAGTTACAATTGATAGTTGACAAGTTGTAAGTCGCTCTGGATAAAAGCGTCGGTTAAATGCGTAAATGTAATGGTAGAATATTGTAGGAGTCTGCGTCTGCTGCAGCCTCCACTCATCGCTCCGACTCAGACTCTGTTACTTTAGCGTGCTTGTCCTCTTCGGCTTGAACTTTGGGTTCAGGTTTTTTACTGTTGGTGAAACCAAACTTTGTCAGGTCAATATGCGCTTTCTTTGACGTTTTCATGTACCCGGTAGGCTACTACGTCTTCGTTATAAACAGAATTGTGCGTCCATACGCCTGCGCCATACAACAGTCGTCTGGATCCTTCTCGTGTGAAGGAAAAATGGCTCTACATATACTCAAATGTCTCAACTGTAGAACATCGCTTGACCAGTCCCTAAACTTGGCAAGACTCCATACACGTGACACACACTCGAAGCAGGCAAACAGCTCCTAGCCTAAACAGGCGCATTCCTACCCCCATACTGACGCCAGTGTCTTGACAAGTATCGACAGATAATCACTGGTCAAGGCTATCTTTAAGGTCTTCTCCCAGTCTAACAGTTGTTGACTGAACATTCTGTGCAGATTTAACCTGACAGATAATTCTAAGTAACACAAAGAGGAATATTATCTTATCTCCATAAATTCTCCTAATCTAGAAAAGAAAGTTTGACGGAAATCTTAAAACATACAGTAGATCTACATTGGTTTAGAGCTCAAAGGCCTTCAACTAATATACAATGACTAGCATGTATCCATTTTCACTTTTAACAGCAGAGTCCGTGACAAGAAGTATTTTGTACGGGCCTTCCCACTTGGCTTCCAAGGCTAGACGCTGGGGTTTGTGTATCATCACCCGCTGTCCAGGGACCAGAGAATTTCCTCCTTCAGGTGGTTCCCGCCAAGCTTCTCTCACCCTCTTCTCTGCTGTAGACACTGCCTCTGAAAGTTGGATGCAATAGTTCAACAAGGCATCCGAAACCAGGTGTACGTCAGCTTTCCTGAAGTCGATAGTTCCAGGCAAAGACATCGGCCGCCCAGTGATGATTTCATAGGGGCTCAGTCCAGTTTCTTTGTTAGTTGTAGCTCTCATGCTACACAGAACTGCCAGTAGTGCATCAGGCCAAGACACTCCTTCGTGATGTTTCTTCGCCAGTCTTTCTTTCAGTTCGATTGTCTCTCCCAACTTGTCCTGATGACTGAGGATGATGTGGGCATTGCAGTTGCCATTGTATCTTCAGCATTCTGCACACCTCAGCACACACAGTGGGTTCCCTGATCAGAGCAAATCTGGCCAGGCACACCGTCGCATGGAATAAAGTCTTTCACTAGCACTTTTGCAGTGTGTTGAGCAGTTCCTTTTCTTGCTGCCACAGCTTCAATCCATCTTGAGAATTTATCCACAATAACAAGAACGTCTTGATATCCTTTGCATGGAGGTAAGGTGAAATAATCCACCTGCAGATGTTTAAAAAGGCCTGGCGGGGCTGGAGTCTTCAACATGGGTAACTTAACTTGGCTATCGTTGTTGTTTCTCATACAAGTCACACATCTCTTCACCACCATCTTTGGCAACTACAGTGAATTTGGGATTCCACCACACATGTGAAAACCTGTTTCATTTTTTCAGCTACGACATGTCCCAACGAGTGTATTTGCACCGCTAAATGGTTTAATAAGACTTCAGGTGCTACTACTCTTGTTCCATGCCTCCAAAGCTTGTCATCATGGAGCTTAGCAGAGTTCTCAATCCATGTCCACTTCTCTTCTAGCGTCGCCTCTTATTGCATTGTTTTGATATCTGATAATTTCTCTGAAGCTTTTTCATCCTTTTTGACTTGCCTTATGCCATTCTCGTTGTCATTTTCCGAAAAAAATTCTTTACCTTGTAATCCGTCCATCTGCTATTTTGTTGCCTTTGGCTTCAACTGTGTTCTCTTTAGTATGAGCTTTAACTTTCATCACTGCCAAGTCTTTGGGTAGTTGCATTGCATCAAGTAATTCCGCCACAAGCTCTACATTCTTTATGTGTGTGCCTTTCGCTGTCATGAAATCTCTTATTTTCCATAATTGTCCAAAATCATGGGTAATTACAAAAGCATATCTTGAATCCGTAAAGATGTTTGCTGTTTTCACTTCTGCGAGTTTACAGGCTTCAGCCAAGGCTTTCAGTTCTGCTTGTTGGGCTGACGTTCCCAGTGCCATTGAGTCTGATTTCAGCACTTCAAAGTAGTTGGTCACTGCCCATCCAGAGCATCGTATTCCGTCGACCACCATTGAAGATCCGTCAGTGTATAAAATTAGATCAGGACTTTGCAAAGGGTCCTCTCTCGTAAATTGTTCTTCATCCATCAATTTGACTAAATCTTCATAACAATGATCTTCCTCCATCTCTGAAGAACTTGGTGTTATGAAAGTTGAAGGGTTGGACACAGTAGCTTTTTGAATGGAGATGTCGGGTGACTCCAGCACTGCTTGCCAATTCCCCCATTGACTGACTGACACTTTTGCAACTTTTCTCATGGACAGCAGAGTGTTCACAGCGTGTGGGCATCTCACAGTCAACTGTTGATCCAGCACCAAGCTTGGCACTGCTTGAACTGCTTGTAGACAGGGGACGAACCCCAATGCGGTAGTATCGAGCTTTGCAGCCGAAGTCATAAAGCCGTCTCTCTCATGGACATAGAGGACAAAAGGTCTGTTGATGTTAGGAATGCCTAAGTGCATTACACAGGGCTTGCTTCAGTTCTTCAAAAGTTAGCTTTTGAGCGTCAGTCAACTTGATGCTTGCTTTAGAGTCAGGGTTTCCTTTCAACCTTTTCGGTATATGATTCAACCCATGCTCGGTTGTAGTTGCACAATACCAAGAATGAGCGCAGTTGTTTAATCCTGCTTGGTTCAGTAGTTCTCTTGATTGCGTAACGGTAATTTCTCTTTCCTTCTGAGATTTTCTGCCCCAGGTAGGTCACGGACGGCATAGACATTTGCGCCTTTTCAAAGCTCACCTTGTGTCCTTTCAAGTGGAGATAATCGATCAACGCCCGCATGTCTCTGTCATGCTCTTCTTCTGTTTCCGATGCGATCAACAAATCATCCATGTAAGTGATGACTTCTGAAGTGATTTTCGGCATTTCAGGCAAGGACAGGTGTCGTCGTAGAGCTTGGTTGTACAGGGTGGCACTGTTGTGTAGGCCTTGAGGAAGACGGGTCCATTTGTATTGGTTTCCATCAAAGGTGAAAGCAGTCCAGTCTTGGCATTCTGGAGCTAGTGGAATACTCCAGTACACGCTCACAGCATCTAGCACAGAGAAAATTTTGTGCTCAGGCCTAAGAGTGTTAAAGATGGTAGAGGGGTCAGGAACCACAGTTGTCAACTTGCTGTACTCTTCTGTTTTGCTGCATTCTTGTGCGTTGGGGGCACACATGGGCATCATCCATCAGGTGTTGACTTCCTGGACCACTAGGAGGTTGGACCACGGTTGGACCACTAGGAGGAGTCGGGACTCTCAGGGGGGATTATCCTCCGCCCATTCACAAGGTGGCGCTGACGGGTCTGGAGATTGGTAGGATTCAGGAGAGACTTCCTCCCTGCTTACGTCACCTCGGCCCAGAGCAGCACATTTTTGTTTCAGCTTCTCAATCCCCACAGCTTGCACCGCCATACATTGATCTTGTTGTTGGGACATGACTGCCTGACAACCCATTTTAGTTTTCAGTCGGTTTGCATCATTTTGGAAACTCTTGCTTGCAGTCTGCATCTGACAACCCATTTTAGTTTTCTGTGGACCCTCTTCAGATTATCCATCTTGTGTCTTCTCAGCTGGCTCATCAACACCATGGCCAAGGGAGTTTTATTACATTTGGCACTCTTCCATTTCTTAAACACCGTTGATAGGTCATCGAACGCCCACTTCAGACCCTCGATTACCCTCTTGTCGATCTTGTCCAGCTTGAACTCTTCCATCACATGCTGTGACAATTCGCGTATCATTTCATTTCTCAATCTGCTCCGAGCCTTTTGGTCACAGGTCTCGAAATCATCATCTGAATAAATTCCAGAGGCTTCAGCCATTGTAAAGACTATTGGGTTTCTTCTTGTTTAAACTCTTAACAGCAATTGCAAATAAAACAACACAAATAACACAAAATAGCCTTTAAAAAAAAAAAAGAAAACTCTATTCTCTCTTTCTCTCCCCCTTCACAAGCCCAGTGTGGGTTTTACCACACCAGCCATACAATAGTCCTACAGTTGAAAGGCCATAGGAGCATAACCTTAAGTTAAACTGACATTCTATAATGAATTGTTATGCTGATATATAATATTATAATAAGCACACAAATGGCATAGAGCAGTCTGGCCTAGGTGTCACGGGATAGTGTGGTGGAGATGACACTGGACAACAAGCAAGTGGCACATCCCAGCAACAACAGTCAGTATAATTACCTGCCAACTCTGCCACTTTGGCCAGTTTTTACCCAGGACCAACTTCCCACCGCTGCTTCTGGTGAAAGTTGTGGTGAAAGTCACTGGTGCTGGATATGAGGAAAAACAAACCAAACAAATAGCATTAAGTAATAAGCAACTAATATAGCAAATTTACAGTCCTGCAAAACTTGTAACCAATCACACACATTGCCTGATCCAAGACATTAATAATGCAACTTAATCAAATATGCTTCTCATTTGAGACATAATTACCTAGTTATTACTGCACTGCTATAGAATGCTATAGTCAATGAATGCCGGCTGAGGAAGATTTATGTAACATAGTAACATGCAAGTTTTGTCAGAGACACTGAAACAGGTATAACTACGTGTGTAAATCTCAGAGAGGGTAAATCTTAAGCAAGTGAGTGATGATGGTTTCATTTAGGGATATCCAACAGGTAGCTTGGGAGCAACCAGTAGCTCCTCACATGCTTAAGAGTAACACGCCAAAGTGTCTAATGAAATGTAAAATCTCATAACATACACAAAAAGTAAACCTGTTAAAAGTTTCTGTGAAATGAAATTTAAAAACATCCTGCCATGTCTGGTACAAAATGATCTCTTGCAGATTTACTGTTCTTTGATGTTAATGTTTAGTATATGCCAGATTTGGTTGTAGCTCAGGAAATGGTAGTAAGATCAGGAAATATATTTCTTCCCCCAAATTTAGATGACACTTTAGAAGAGCACTCTGCGTTTTAAGTGTGTAAGATAGTAAAGGATGTAATGTTTATAGGTCTAGCAATAATACTGATGTAAACAGTAGTTGAGTACCTTGACCACGTTGATTTTGTCAAAGTAGCTCTCAGATGAAAAAAGGTTGGAGATCCCTGGTTTAACTGCACTGAGTGTATCTATCAAACCAGACGATAAGTAATAAAGCCTCCACCATGGTGTGTTGCTTAAACCTCAGCTCATCGTCGCTGCCCTGTGAAGACAATTCGTCCAAGATAGTTACCCCCCATTAAGTTCTCCACCTAAAATGAAAATGAACTACAAAGCTACCGGTAATACACAACGACAGCCCAAGAGAAATTAGCATTCGCTGTCAACAAGAAGGGTTACGAAATATCTGTTGTTACACATCAGCAATTTCTTGTGTAGCTAGCTCTCTATCATTACCAGCCAGTAAGTACAGTGTTAGCACTACCGAGCCTCGTAATTCGAACCCTGACTAAACACCTCTTAAAACCACCTCACCTCTCAAAACTGCAGATCCTGTTTCCGCACACCACAGCCTACCCTGAAAATGTATTTTGCTATCTTTATCTCTCTCTCACTAGGCTATCAATCAGTCATAATGCAAGTTTCTTGCAGCTCAAACTGTCTTTTAGGCCTACATATTTAACCTGTGTGGTCGCAGCAGTGTAGGCTATGTAAATACATTTCCTCTGCCTGGTGCTGGTTTAATGACAACTGAGTTCAACAGTTCTTCTACGTTTTTCAAAGTATAATTTTTGTAGGTTAGGATGTCTGATAAAGCATTTTGGAGGAATTATTTGCAGCTCATAATGCATTTTTGCCATGAATAAACCCATGTTGCACTAATGCATAATTGGACATATTTGGACAATATTTTATTGTAGGCCTGTGCCACATAACTGCATACAAAATAATAAACAGGAGAAAGAAACAATCCGTTGAAAATAGTCGGGAGAAGAGAGGGAGATTACAGGGATAACCTGTACAAGTGAGTGATAGTCAAGAAGTGACCCCCTGCCAACACATAGACGTGCATACACATCAGTAATATTCACAATGGTTGAGTATTATCGGCCATACAATAAGCCGAGACGGTGGGAATGCAATGACCTTATCAGTTATCTCTCTTGATTTCATGTGCTTAAGTGCTTTGGCCATATGGAATGAATCCGTCCATGAGGGCCATGACAAAACTTTGAATCTCCCTCGGACACAAGTGCAGTGACAAGCCAAACAGCCATTTGATGTTGAACACGCAGAATAAATCTGCCTTTTCACTGCAAAATTTGTGTTCGGGCTGTTCGCAACCTAATAATAGTAGGCTACCCCTGTTGTTGCTTTAGGAAACATGTCAGCAGAGGGGGTGTTCATCTCTTTTAAAGGTTGTATTGGGCTTGTAAATCGGCATTTTGGTTTATTTGTTATGGCAATAGTGGTCCAGCAGCGGCTTCAGTATGGTAAAATAGGAGCAAGCAGGCCGCCAGTGGACCACTGGAGAGCCGACGAGCAAAGTGGCAGCGGGACTATCTGTGATGGTCTATTTTTAATTTGCTCTGCACGTTTAACCTTAAATGAGAAATGTGGTGTGAATCAATGAGCGGTGTCATTACAACAAAGAGAAAAAAAAAAAGATACAATATAGACTGAATAGTAGCCTGGTAATAAAATTTGGGTCTGGGCCAGAGGGTCTGGACATTCGACAGTGAGATT
This sequence comes from Tenualosa thibaudeaui, assembly GCA_027481765.1. NCBI lineage: Eukaryota > Metazoa > Chordata > Actinopteri > Clupeiformes > Clupeidae > Tenualosa > Tenualosa thibaudeaui. The sequence continues at coordinate 14,556,705 of JAIFZK010000022.1, forward strand.
CAATTGCTTTCTTGATGTGTTTAAGTTTAAAGGATTGGCTCAGCCCCTGACTGATAGCTTGCCTTGACTCATAGCTTTCTAGCTCTGCATTCACAACCGCTCTCTCTGTTTGTTGATTGGTGTGGAGAAGTTTCTTGGAAAAACGTAGTAGCAGAGAAGTTTGTCTTGTTCAACCAAGTCTTTATAACAAGAGAATTGTAACGAGATAATTGTTACAACAGTGGTAATCCTCAACCATTCTAACCGTATACCTTATCTATCTATCTTAAATACTCCTGCCAGTAGATAATGTAGCTGGCACAGGGCCAATCCTACACGAGATCTCAGTCTCTGTCATTGTACCATGATGCACCAAACATGGTTTCAACATGGTTTTCAGAAGGAGTCTACTGTCATGTACATAAATGTCATGTACATTATTTTTATAGCACACACTCTACTGCATGCACTATTCTATTCTTGTATACACTCAAACACACATATATTACTAGAAATTCCCACAGTAGTTTTAAACAACATATTTTTCTTGTTTTTTTTCCCTCTTATTATGCAGAGTGATGCAACACCTGGACCACAAATCTAACCCGTTATCTGGAGCCTTCAGCCTTCTAGACCAGAGATTGATGTCCACTGTTCTTTCACACTCATTTATTTATGGAGTATTATAGGGATGCAAAGGTACAGTGTGCCCACGGTTTGGTGCGCATCATGGTAACTTTGGTATTTTCCCAAAAAAGGGAGGTTATAAAATTGTTTTTACAATGGCTATGCCTGGTCTCTGTAGGCCTACAATTATTTATCAACTACCAGTTAGGGATAAGGTGTTAAATCTGTTTGATTCAAATTTCTTTTATTGATATTGCATAGAATTTAAAAGTTTTGCTGCAGCTACAGCTACAAAATGCAAAATGCACTGATGAGGAACATGGAGAGCTTATTAGTTAGGCTTACTTTGGATAGTAAACTAGTATAACTACACTATATAACTAATACTAATATCAATCTAGCCTACCGTACTTCACAAAAATAGACATTCACTGGAAAAGAATGACCATTCTAAACAAAAGTCCTTCTGGGACTTTGTCTCCTGTGCATAGAGCCCATTTGATACTTGATCTCAACTATCACCTGAGATGAATTGCCTCTAGGGATTATGACTGGGCTAAATATCACTTTGAACTTCTGATATATTTTTTGTTTCCTTGACAAAATATTATAACCTAGATTTACTGTGTAGGTGAGTTCCTAGTCCGATAACTGAGAAGCTCACGCTCAAAATATGAAGTATAATTTGGAACCTTTTAAGGTTTATTCCAGGGAGCAATGTGAAATTTAAACTGAAACTTGATACCTGTTCTTCAGGTAGCCCTTGTAATGTTAATTTCATGAAGCATTGTTGTTGCGATATGAAGTCACTTTTTACAGGAATTTGTAATTTTACGGATTTCTTCATTTGTTTGCACAGTTAATGTTTTGCCATTTGCCATGTAGAGGTGTTATGTTTTGCTGTGCTCTGTGTTCTATTCTGTGCCTGCACATGTGCTGTGCTGCGTTTGATTATATTTATGCATTTAGCAGACGCTTTTATCCAAAGCGACTTACAAGTTGTCAACTATCAATTGTTCAGGGCCAGTCTCCCTTAGAGCAACTGAGGGTTAAGTGCCTTGCTCAAGGGCACAACAGTGGCTGCTGAGATTCAAACCCACAGCTCTTCAGGCTACTTGTTTCTTAACCACTACGCTACCCCAGCAGCAGTGATTACTGAGAAGCTCATGCTCAAAATCTTTAGTATAATTTGGTACCTTCAGAGTTTTATTCCAGGGAGCAATGTGAAATTTAAACTGAACCTTTATTTTAATACATGTCCTTCTGGAAGCCTTTGTAATGTTAATTTCATGTAGCATTGTTGTTATGATATGAAGTCACTTTTTACAGGAATTTGTCATTTTACTTTCACGGATTTCTTCATTTGTTTGCACAGTTAATGTTTTGCCATTTGCCATGCAGAGGTGTTATGTCTCGTTGTATTTTGGCTTCTGTGCTCTGTGTTCTATTCTCTGTCTGTGCCTATGCTGTGCTGTGTTTGAAGGACGTCCCAGCAGCAATGATTGCTCATTGGGCCTCTTGCAATTGGGTGTGTGGTATAAAAGTTGCGCCGTTCCCTTTCTTTCACAGCTATGCTGAGCTCTTCTACCTATGCACTGCCCAGTCACTACCTGTTGTCAGTCACTACCTGTTGTCAGTGGCGGTTTTGCCAAAGTAAGAGGCTGGGATAGCCTTAGCATTAGAGAGTTGTCGAAGGTCTCATTTTCTCTTTACTACTTTTGACTTTGCACTTTTGCTGTTTGAGCCCATCCCAATTATGGATTTTTACATGTTATCCTTTTGTCTTAATAAATACTTTAAATTCACTCCCATGTCACGCCCCATTTAAATTGTCCGATATTGTCTTTAGAGGCTCTTACCATCTTTCAGTCTTTTGTTAAGTGGTCTTATCCCTAGATCAACAGTGACACCCACCAGAGCATTTGGGATAGACATACCTCTATGGACTAAACTCATATGACCACCCTACCATCTAGATATAGTGCTGCTCCAAAATATGTGAACCCTTTGTGAAATTGGTACCTGTATACCTTTCTGCATGATTTGATCATAAATTGTGTTTCCTATCATCGTAATAATAATAATAACAAACACAATAGGGCTTCGCACCTCTAGTAAAAGCCTGAAAAAAACCCATCCAGCTTAAACCTTCATGACTATGCTGACTATGCTGCATCTGTGGTCAGTGAGTGAGAAGAGAGTCAATAGCAGTAATGACCATGTCCCTCTAGATGGCGCCATATTCCTATCTTGTACACCTGTTGACGCTTTACGCCTTTGTTACATGAATATGAACAGATTAATCTAACGTCTGCTGATATGGAGCGCATGAGCATGCGCCGACGCACATTCTTTAAAAAGTATCATGTAGGCGGCTACACTACTCTTGAAAAGTATAGAACTTACACACAGGATAGCTTAATATTTGGTTCTCAGTCTGTGCATCAGGGTCACGTGTATGTCTTGGGTTAAATCATTGTAGATCGTTCCAGTTACTGAACCAAGTCAAGCCAAGCCATGCTAGATTTATTGTTTATTTCTCCACATATACTAGACATACAGAGGAATTGAAAGTATGTTTCTTGCTATCCCAGGGTAAAGAAGAGATGCACAGATAAGACATTTCCTAACAATAAAGAAAAAATGAAATAGGACAAGATCACAGGACAAAAAGATCACAAAACAAAAACACAAGAATGTCATAAGCAGCAAAAAATATCCTGTATGTATTGTAATAGTGCAGAATGATGTGCAAAAGGATAAGTTGTAATAGTGTAAAAAGAAATGCTATATACAAAATACAAGTCTAGTTTTTCAAAAATATATATGTCATTAGCAGTGCAAGAAGGTTTGATTGTACAATGGATGTGTTTTAGTAGTGCAAAAAAAACTTTTTTGGGGGGGCCGAGGACAGGGTGGCAGAGGCGAGAGAGTTCATGTGTTATGAGTAATCATGTGTTGCATGATTAGCCTTCATGATGATGGGGGTCAGTGCCACAGGGTGGTAGTCCTTGAAGCAGGATAGAGTAGGTTTCTTTTGCTCAGGTATGATGGTGATGGCCTTGAAGCACGATGTAATAACAACTTGTCTCAGAGAAGTGTTAAAGATATCCTACAAGACATCCTTAAGCTCCTCTGTGCAGTCTTTCAGTACACAAACAACGATGTTGTCTGGACCAGTTATACTCACATCACTGCAAAGGGCTCCAATTTGTCCAACACATTCACTGTAGAGGGCTCAGACAGGGACATGCACGTCACTATGTTGGATTAAGGCACACATCACTGTATTTGTTGTGATTCACCCAAACTGTTGTAGAGGGACTCCAGTCAGTCCACCATGTTCACGCATATCATGATAGGTTAAGTCAGTCCTTGTCAGTATGTTGGGTTGAGACACACTCACATCACTATGTCTGGTGAAATCAGTCCATAAGGTTCTCTAATATGGTTATGATATAATTGTGATGTTTTTGATGTTTGTTGATTTGATTTTGAATATCTGGATCTGCTGAATTGGTTCTGTAAAACATTTTGTCTTGGTACCTCTGGTGGGCTCATACAGAACAGGTAAGCGTTTGGTGTTTAGAGTGGCAATTGACAGCTACACCTGATTTGAGTCAGGTGGTGGGGCAAGTGGAAAATGGTGTCAATTCTTTAGGGGGTCAGGTTCATCCTGAAGAGAGACACACCAGAAATGAGTTACTCTCAATGTGCTCAAGTTAGTCTGGTTAATTTAGTTTGTATTTGTATTGTCAGTCTTTTTGCATATATTTTCTAATTTTGATTACTCTTTTGCTGTATCTTTTTGCACTTTTGGGGGACTTTGAAAATATATTACTATTTTTATATATATTACAATTTTTTATCCCTTTGGTTTGCTGCTCTTTTCTCCTGGACCTAGCTCAGACTCCCTTCTCACAATAATAATACTGCCAAGTGCCAACTAACCCCATCCACATTGGCAAAGCACACTAGCTGAAAAAGCAAAAGCACAGAAATTATAATTGATTAACATAAAAGTTAAAGTGTACAGAGTATAAAGATAAGTGAATCATTAGGAGAAAGCATCTGAGTTTGAAGCTGCATTCTTGATCAGGAAACCATGCATATACTTGTTCACTTTGTTCAAGCGGTGAAAGCTTTCAAATTCTACACATTTAAAAGAAAAAAAAAATACTTTTCACAGTGCTAATAGCAGGCGTGATGGAACAGTGGACGTCAATCTCTTGTATAGGCTCCAGATGACAGGTTAAGGTTGTGGTCAAGACATTGCTTTGCTCTGTAGAGACACAGGTACAAATAAGTTTTAAAAATATTACATTTTCATTACTGGATACACTCTTTAAATCCAATTCTTTGTTTTACATACATCTAAGATGAATCTAGGGTGATTTCACGATTGGTTTATACAAAAACTGCTTCAAATCATTTTAATATAATTATTCAATACAAACCATCTGATGTCTATTTCTTGCTCATTACAATATGAAAGTGACCCTGAGCTGTAGTGTTGATCAGTTACATTTTAGATGTACTTGAACTAAATTCCCAGCACTTAAATCTTTAGAGTCCCAAACACAGCACTGCATAACTCGGTAGACTTCACATGGTCAGATACAGAGATTTTTTTAAAAGGGACAAATACAGAACTAATATTTACCTGAATAGGACCATAATTCCCACTTGTTCCTGAAACAACAACAACAAAAACAAATGTGAGAGAAAAATGTGATAAAGCCCATTTCAGCAAATAAGACATGAGCTGAACTTACCTATGCTCTTCTGTTTACTTTTTCGATGGGCGTATAGGCCTATCACCACACAGACAGCCACAATGAAAGTCAGTGAAATCCAGGTAAAGCAGATTAGAGTAGAGTCTTCCCCTGTAAATCATTGGCATACACTGATTGAGCTACTAGACAAACATCTGGTAATTTGCAACTCATCCAAAACTTGTTAGACTGGCCAAACTGTATCAAGATCTACCCATCCCACCTATCTTTGGCAAATTCACAGAGTGGTGACATGACTAGAGTGTCATTGCGCCAGCTGACTTGGTTACTATGGTTACAGATGATGTGGCCATCTCTGGCAAATACTGCAAGCGTGGGAGTGACGAGGAGATCTTGCAGCTGAGTGCAGTCACTCCTGCTGCAGTTGAAGGTCAGACTAAGGTTGTGAACTCTGCAGGTCACTGTCACATTACAAGAGTCACTGCTGGACCACTTAGACACTACAATCAGAGTAGGAGCTGCCACGGGCTCTGAAACATAAAAACAGACAAATATAAAAAAGCAGGCTTCAGACTACCAATCCTTATTGGAGCATTTGAGTAGTATTTATAGTAAACATAATCGAGTAGAACTAAGAACAAAACATACCAAGAAACATGTGTCTTGTCATTTTTCTGGAGATTCTTTAATTCTAAACTCACTCTGGCTACACTGAGAATTAATACACCCTTATAAAAAACTTCTATAATCAGATGTATACAGTAAATGTCATAGTAGAACAGGATGAGCTAAATTACAGTCACGTCATTTTGGAAATCCCCTTTTCATCAGTCTTCAATGTACTGGGCACTATTTTAGTCCTTAGGGGGTTAAACATTTAATCTGTAACCAATGAAAAGAGTCAACCTCCTATCCACAAGTAAGAGATGTGCTCAACAACAAACATTTAAGACTTTGGGTGTGTTAAAAAAAAGTTAACTCGATCAGTGGATCAACCTCCACGACAGCAGGGCTGCATAGGGCAATACCTGGGAATGTCAGTCTCCACTCTCTCTGCTGTAGGTCAGTGTGGCATCAAAATATTTTGAAGGCATTTGAGGGCACTGTTGTAAAGTAAAATGACTATACCACGCTGAATGGTTTAATGACAGTCTTACTCACTCACCCACAACAGAAAGGTGGTATTTAGCAGCACAGATGATTCCCTTCTCCTTCTCAATGATGTTCCCACTATAGACACCACTGTCCTTTTTCTGCAGGTTCATCAACTCCAGAGAGAATGTCTTATTATCAAATTTCACTCTACCCTTGTAGATGGGCTGGACTACTAACTTCTTGCCAGGGTAATACCTCATAATAAGTTCCTTATTCCACCACTCCACTACAATGATGTTTGCTGCAGCTGTGGACTTGTATTCCACTTTTAGAAACACAGACGTACCTTCTGGTTCATACAAGTTGGTCACAGAACAAGGTGCTGTAGAATAACAACAACTCAGTGTAAACCAGACATTTTTGGTGCCTGAAATGACCAGAAATACTCAAAACATGTTACACAATAGTGACATAGTTGTTTTCAAATCCTCAAGAGCCTAGTTCATGACTAAATTCTGGTATCACACCTGAGAATTTAAGAGCCATGCTCTAGGATATTAGCCTGGTTCTCACAAATAGTGATCTGCTATGCACGTTCCTGAGCAACAACTTCTTGTTATGTGGTAGGCAAGCAAGCTACCCCCCCACCCCATTCCCCCCGGACTAGAGAACAACCCTCTTTTTAGAGAATATCCAATAAAATCAACGTTGGTCCATGTGTCATTTCCAGCTTTGGAACTTGGCACGGTCAGCCAACTGGGTCTGGATCCAAGTCCCAATGTTCAATATTGGTTATGTTCTGATTGGTTATAGGCAGTAGTTAAAGTGGGATTTGGCAGGTGGGGGTACTCTAAAACCTTGTGTCAATGCAAAAAATAAATAAACTCACCCAGTTCGATACAATAGTGTCATTGTTGTTCCAAGTATCACACTACTTATTTGCTTGACATTTAATGGTTTTATTTTCTACACTGATATGGCAATATTTTTCACTATACCACCTCGGGATGTTACACTTTTGCACTCAGAACACCCTAACTTCTTGTTAGAGACATCGATAATGATTTTTGAAATATTCATATTGTGAGATACTCAAACAATCTGGCAAATTCTGTTCTATGTGAGTGCAGGGCTGCTGATGCCATGCTGTGCTTGACAGTGGTGCTGATGCTGAACTGAGCTGGGCTGCTGGGATGCAACTTTTGACACCCTTGGATGCTTTTGCTCCCCTAATCATGGTGAAAATATAGAATTTGGAAAGTCATACTTCGTCATTTCAGCTTAAATCAGCATTTATGACTGAAATAGTAAATGACAGCCTGGACAGGCTGGAACTGTCCATTCACATGGTCACTCAAGACACTAAAGGTTGTACTAAACACTAAAATATTTGTCAAATTTACTATCAATATATAATGTACTGGTTTAAATAGGCGATCAGCTCATCCTTCAGGGTTATTTTCTTCCTATTCTGTCTTCCTATTCTGTCAGCATTCCAGATCAAGCTCAAGCTACCCTTGAAAAATAATCTTTTTCGCTTTGCATCTCTCTCTTCTCCCACCTCCATATTTAAAGAAAAAAGTCACGAAGACAATAGCTTACCAACCTTTCCCCCCAATTAGGAAACCAGTATTCATGGACATTTCTTTCTAGCGTTCGTTATTGACCAGCAACTGGACAGAAAGATGGAGCCGTTTAGCCTTGTTGCCGGCACCTGGGACTTAAGTTGTGTTTGTTGCAATGTTTACATTTCAGAGTTCAAACATTACATCAAGAAGTGACTAGAAGATAGACAAACAGCCACGTATTTGTGAAGGCGGGGCCAGAAGATACATTTTGATGTACAAGGACAACTCCTTCTGACTGTCAGTAAAGATGGAGGATAGCCAGGTTGACTGTACACCATGGACTGTATATAAAACCTGTACACATGATTTTTTAACAGCATCACGCAATCGTTGATATGAATGAATATTTATTTTTTAATTACTTAATTTATCTGAGGTGCCAGTACGGCAATGCATTCTGGACCACTTTAACCCCTGGTTACAGGCATATCCAATGCCTGCAGAGGCACTGTAATCTATGTCTGTTAATCCTGCCTCATGGAAGTTGGAGATGACAGGAAAGTGGCCAGACTGAACTGCACAGCAGATCAGCACGTGTGAGAACCAGGCTTCAAGGACATCCTTGTGTTGCATTTACATGTTCTCTGCATAAATTTGATTATAAATTCTATTTTAATGGATATTGTTTTGTTTATAGTGATCTTGCCAAAAGTTTAAACCTACCTGTCGAAGAAACAGGGCTACTGAATGACAGAAGTCCAAGAAAAAACATCATGACATGGGTCTGCCACGTAGTATACTTGTACACAAATCTGAAGAGAGATAAAGAGATTATAAGAGCCCATATTCCTGATCCTTTTCAGCACCTTCTACAATCAAACATGTGCTGCTCAAAAGGTCAAATGGATTTTGTTTTGAAACTGAACTTTTGATTTTTAAAAAAGCCTGCTCAAATTGCCGGTAAGGAGGTAACTTTCAGCGATGCGATTGAAGCGATTACCAAAAGGAAAGGAGGGTAGCGTTGATTGACAGTTAACCGAAACAGCGAATTCACTAGAGAGACATTCTGAGACAAAACGGAAACAAACTAAATGACAAGTGAGCGAAATGTAAGCGATGTAAACATAACCCTATACACAGGTGTGTGATTGTGGCTTGTAAAGTGTTTCCCTCCTACACTTTAGCTGTAACTAGTAAACAAACGGAAAACCTCGGTAACGAGCCCAGAAGAGTGTATGTCTGTAAGAAAGCTACAAGCTATGATTGAGTAGTGATATGTGAACGGCCCTTAAGTATCGTTAGTTAGTAGTCTGTTAGTTTTGCTTAGTGGCTCTGGGTCATCATTTTTAAAATGTAGTAGGCTACGTTATTACCTCCATCAAACCAACCGTCTGTGACCGGCTGCATTTCATTTTAAATTTTAGAGACCAAAAATGCAACACGTCATTAACTATTTTGCCAGCAAGTTATAACAGTAGCCTAATGAAAACTAACTAACCAATCCTAACCTTTGCCACAATTGCGACCTGAGGCTATTACAGACTACATATATATGCTATTAAACTATTTCTCGCAAAATGTGCCTACAAAACTCAAATAAAGATAATGTCTCCTAATAGGTGGTTGCAATGAAGTAGTCAAATGCACAAACCTGTGATACAAATCCATTAGCCAGAGCGTCTACGACAGAACTACAAATTCAAAAAGAACATTTTTGAAAATCGCGGGCTTCTTTTATTTTATGGCGGTTGGCACCCAGCTTATATGGAGCATTACCGCCACCATCTGGACTGGAGTGTGAATCAGGAGTTTACAAGGGGTTACTACTTATTAAATAGTAGAGTTACTTTATTGATCCGGAAGGAAATTAAGGTGTCCAGCAGCATACACATAATACACAATGCAAACATATTGCACACATCTGCATTCAGACAACATTCACTGAACAGGTAGAACATCAGCAGGAGTCTGTTAATAATAAATAAAATAAATAAAAAGGGAACAAAAACCCAAACAAATCGCGGGCTTCTTGCAGCCTACCTACTATACCCGGTTACTTGCCCAATAACTATTGATTGCATCGTTTTAACCAATCATTGAGATTTGCGTTTCTGTCCCACGGTACCTAAACCTACTTCATGCATCCACGAAATATAAACCGAGCTACTGCAAGCGTAACGTTAGCGCTCTAGAAAATTGACATGGACAAGTTTGTGCATTTTACATTATGTCTTTATCTGGATTATGTAGGCCGCCTCCTACACATCTTGCGAGAAATAGTTTAATCAAGCAATTTGATCGCTTTGTCTTAGTCAGATGTAGCAAGGGTTAGGGTTAGTAGGGTTGGATTGCACATTTTGTGTCTAAAAATTCAAATGATTTCACCTTGTCATATCCAGTTTGAACGTTTTACATTTACACATTTTACAGTAACACATTTTAACAACGTTTCAACTCAACAGTTACGAGACAAACTGGAGCTTTCTTTACATGAAAAAAATATCTTAAGTTCTAGAAACTAAAAACCAAAAGACATTTTGTATCCGACGAAGGAACAAAAAAAAATTCAGTAATGATGGTACATAATACATTATGTGATTCTTTTTTCATTATTGACTGTACAGTTGTCAAAAGTTTTGCACGTCGTCTTTAAGAAAAGATGACCTATGCCTCTCCTGTAGCTGAGCAGGTGTGTGTTAGAGAGAGAGACCCGTGGTATTCCGTGGACCACCTGAAAGACTTCCACTTGTAATTTGTCAGGCAAGCCTTTTACCCTTTGAAATGTATTAGGACATAAGAATCCATGACCTTTTGAGCAGCACAGATTACTTTTGATTGCCAGCTTCTAGAAAGCGCTAAAAAGGATCAGGAATATGGGTTCTTATAACCTCTTTATCTCTTTTCAGATTTGTGTATAAGTATGCTATGTGGCAGACCCATGTCATGATGTTTTTTCTTGGACCTCTGTCATTCAGTTGCCCAGGGTTTTCTGCTGGTAGGTTTAAACTTTTGACAAGATCACTGTAAACAAAACAAAATCCATTATAAGACAATTTATAATCAAATTTATGCAGAGAACATGTAAATGCAACACTGTTAAGTATGTCCTTGAAGCCTGGTTCTCACACATTCTGATCTGCAATTAATTCTGGCCACTTTCATGTCATCTTCCATGAGACGGGATTAACAGACATAGATCACAGTGCCTCTACTGGATATGCCTATCATGATTGCTGAGAAAAGAGAGTGGGATGCATGGAGGTATTATAAATAACTAGAGAGAGTTACTAAGTCCCGCCCCCCATACATGTCAATGGCCGGGGCTAGGTTAGTAAATTCAGACAATTGGTGATACATGCTGTATTGAATATTTGAGCTTGAATCCAGCGCCAGTCGGCTCTGACCATGCACTAAGTTCCAAAGCTGGAAATGACGCATGGGCCAGCATTAATTTCATTGGATATTCTCTAAAACGAGAATCGTTCTGTAGTCCAGAGGGCGGCAATAAAGAACCTAGCCTGCTTGCCACATAACAAGAAGTTGCTCGGGAACATGCGTGAAGTCACCCAAAATCAAAACAAATGACCATAAAAGACATGTATTCTCATGGGCTCTGCAAGAAACACATACTGAGTAACTGAGTAGCCACCCACCAACATGCATGCACATGAGAGCTCATACCCAACACAGACCTTGGTGCATGGACTGTCTCCTTTAATGCTCCACACATGCCTCACATTTTGAAGTAAATTTAGGCATAAACTGGGCTTAAGATTTTTAAATAAATGCACTAAAGTGCAACATATGTTTAGATCATTTCTGGTAGAACATCAGCAGGAGTCTGTTAATAATAAATAAAATAAATAAAAAGGGAACAAATTGCGGGCTTCTCGCAGCCTACCTACTATACCCGGTTACTTGACCAATAACAAGTTTGACTGTATTGACATTATTGACTGTACAGTTGTCAAAAATTTTGCACGTCGTCTTTGAGAAAAGATGACCTATGTCTCTCCTGCAGGTGAGCAGGTGTGTGTGAGAGAGAGAGACCCGTGGTATTCCATGGACCACCTGAAAGACTTCCACTTGTGATTTGTCAGGCAAGCCTTTACCCTTTGAAATGTATTAGGACATAAGAATCCATGGCCTTTCATTTCAGGCACCAAAAATGTCTGTGGTTTACACTGAGTTGTTTGTATCCTACAGCACCGTGTTCTGTGACCAACTTGTGCAAACCAGAAGGTACGTCTGTATTTGTAAAAATGGAATACAAGTCTACAGCTGCAGCAAGCATCAGTGTGGTAAAGTGGTGGAATATAAAACTGGAAACAAGTTAGAGGTCCAGCCCATCTACAAGGGTAGAGTTCAATTTGATAATAACACCTTCTCTTTGGAGTTGATGAACCTGCAGAAAAAAGACAGTGGTTTCTACCGTGGGAACATCATTGAGAAGGAGAAGGGAATCATCTGTGCTGCTAAATACCACCTTTCTGTTGTGGGTGAGTGAGTAAGAATGGTATAGTCATTTTACTTCACAATACCGCCCTCAAACACTTTTGAAATATTTTGATGCCACACTGACCTACAGCAGAGAGAGTGGAGACTGACATTCCCAGGTTTTGCCCTATGCAACCCTGAACACTTCTCTTACTTGTGGGTAGGAGGCTGAACCTTTTCATTGGTTACAGATGAAATGCTTAACCCCCTAAGGACTAAAATGGTTCCCAGTACATTGAAGATTGATGTTAAGGGGATTTCCTACATGACATTGGCTGTAATTTAGCTCATCCTGTTCTACTATGACATTTGGTCTTCAACATCTAAATATTGAAGATTTTATAAGGGTGCATTGATTCTCAGTATAGCCAGAGTGAGTCTGGAATTAAAGAATCTGCAGAAAAATGACGACACGTTTCTTGGTGTGTTTTGTTGTTTTTTCTTTAGGTCTACACGATTATGTTTACCATAAATACTACTTTAATGCACCAGTAAGGAGATTTCATGGATAGTTTGAAGCCTGCTTTTTATATTTGTCTGTGTTTTTATGTTTCAGAGCCTGTGGCAGCTCCTACTCTGACTGTAGTGTCTAAATGGTCCAGCAGTGACTCTTGTAATGTGACAGTGACCTGCAGAGTTCACAACCTTAGTCTGACCTTCAGCTGCAACAGGAGTGACTGCACTCAGCTGCAAGATCTCCCTGTCACTCCCACGCTTGCAGTCTTTGCCAGAGATGGCCACATCATCTGTAACCATAGTAACCAGGTCAGCTGGCGCAATGACACTCTAGTCATGTCACCACTCTGTGAATTTGCCAAAGTTAAGATAGGTAGATCTTGATTTTGACAGTTTGACCAGTCTAACAAGTTTTGGATGAGATGCTTGTAAATGACCAGATGTTTGTCAACCTTGTAGCTCAATCAGTGTATGGCAATGGTTTGCAGGGGAAGACTGTACTTCCTGGATTTCACTGACTATTGGATTGATGTCTTTGATTGTGGCTGTCTGTGCAGTGATTGGCCTATGCACAGGTAAATTCAGCTTGTGTCGTTTTGCTGGAATGGGCTTTTATCACAAGTGGAAATTATTGTGGTCCTCTTCAGGTAAATATTAGTTCTATATTTGTCACATTTTTAGAAATCTGTTTATCTGACCGTGTAAAGTCTGCCGAGTTAGTTATGCGGTGCTTTATGTAATTTTGTTCATGTGAGGTGGCGTACCAACATGGTAATCACCTACTAAACATTGCTACCAGGACAGATTCTGTGCATAAAGATAAAAGCCTCTCTTTACAAATCACACTACACTCTCGGCCTCAGCAACACCTCTCCAGACTGGGCAAACCAGGAGAAGCTTCTGCATGACACACACCTTCTACACCTCATTAGTCAATTGTCCCCCCCCTTCTGACCAACCACAGCCAGTTTGTTTAAATGAGATGTAAAGCATAAATGAATAGCCACATTTTAAATACTTGCACATTAATGGATGAAGTAGGTTTGAGTATGTTCAGTTTTTGTATAAACCAATGGTGAAATCACCCTAGATTCATCTTAGATGTATGAAAAACAAAGAATTTGATTTAGAGAGTGTATCCAGTGAGAAACAACATATTTAATGTACAGTTAGGCTATATTAATATTTTAAATTAATAACAAAAAACACTCTTATTTGTCCCTGTGTTTCTGCAGAGCAATTTAACCTGTCATCTAGAGCCTCCTAGACCAAAGATTGGTGTTCCTTCACTCCTGTTTATGGTTTATTAGCACTGTGTAACGGTGCTGTTGCCCGTTACCGGTTTGCACCACACATTCATTGTTAACAAACACCACGGACACCCACATTTAGCAAACAGTCTTTTATTGTTACTACAAACATGAGTCGGCAGCCAGCGAACGGAGATAAACAGCGTCTGCAACATACAAACACAAAACACAACCGTTTTAATAAACTACCTTAATTTCAGAGTTGCCAACTGAATTTTAAGGACTAACGACAAAAAGGTTTTTTTTTTACATTTGCCATACAATAGCGAAGTCACTTACCATGCAGTTGTCTTGATTCCTTCCTGGTTGACAAAGAACCCGACGGCAATTCCAAAAGGACAATTGTAGTTTTAGCAGGCTGACGTCAGAGACGTGCCTGTTTTAAGTTTGTGGGAGAAGAGGGGTGTCTGTTTTAAAGATTTGTGGTTATTGTAATGTTGTTTTGTAACCAGATTGTTTATAACCAAGATTTACTGTGTAGGTGATTTCTTAGTTTGATAACTCAGAAGCTCATGCTCAAAATCTAAAGTATAATTTGGAACCATTTATTCCAGGGAGCAATGTGAAATGTATTGTTTGCTTGCTTGATTAATGTTGACCTGCCCACACAAAGTAACACGAAGTTTGGAACTGCACTTTACTTACTTCAATTGTGTGAGTGTATCTCCCATCCTTTGGAATTCTATTCGGTAAGTTTACACTTGGTTGCATTACATGGTGGAGTGTAACTTTCAAGTGTTGCAACTTCTCCATCACAGGTAATAACACTGCTATTGTGGCTAGTCAGCTGCTTTATGGTTTGACGTGTGCATGTAACAGATTGGTGCAAAGCCAAGGAGTACGACATCTGTATTACACTGTTTAAATACATATTATTACCTCTGCCAAGGAGGTTATGTTTCCGCCAGCATTTGTCAAAATTTACTTGATAGATTCAGTTGAAACCATATGTGACTACTGATGTAACAAGCTTTGTTGACAGCAAAAGACCATACACTTGGTTAATTAATTCAAAATGAATTTTATTGTGCAGGTGCCTGAAAATGGAAGTCAGCAGGAGAGCACAAGTTTTAAGCTATGCTGATATTATAGTGTATAGACAAATACAGTAAATACAGACTAACAGTATAAACATGTTCTACAACACACTTTACACTGCTTGAACTGAGCCTTGAACTGTCTCAAATGCCAAAGATGTTCTAAAGACAGACTCGTTTTGCACTAAACTGAACTTTTATCTTGATACCTGTTCTTTAGGTAGCCCTTGTAATGTTAATTTCATGATGCACAGTTAATGTTTTGCCATTTGCCATGTAGAGGTGTTATGTCTCGTGTTTTGTGTTATGTTGTGCTCTGTGTTCTATTCTGTGTCTGTGCCTATGCTGTGCTGTGTTTGAAGGACGTCCCAGCAGCAGTGATTGCTCATTGGGCCGTTGGCAATTGGATGTGTGGTATAAAAGTTGCTCTGTTCCCTTTCCCGTTCCCTTTCCAAAGCTATGCTGAGCTCTTCTACCTATGCACTGTCACCCAGGCACTACCTGCTGTCAGCGGTGGTTTTGCCAGAGTAAGAGGCTGGCATAGCCTTAGCATTAGAGCCTTATCGAAGGTCTCGTTTTTTCTTTACTCCTTTTGACTTTGCACTTTTCCTGTTTGAGCCCATCCCAATTATGGATTTTTACATGTTATCCTTAATAAATACTTTAAATTTACTGATAATTTTGTCTAATATTGTCTTTAGAGGCTCTGACCATCTTTCATTCTTTTGTTAAGTGGTTTTATCCTAGATCAACACTGACACCCTAACACCAGTGAGTCAGTGAGTGAGAAGCAAGTCAACAGTATAATGTCCTGACCATGTGCCTCTAGATGGCGCCATCTCCCTATCTTGTACACCTGTTGATGCTTTATGCCTTTGTTGCAGTATTTCCCAAACAAATGGGAAGTTGGTATTTTCAAGATTGTTTTTACTGCATGTGACCTTTAAGATCCTTTCAGGCAGAATTGGGAGTGGCATTCACACTTTTGAGCTTCAAGCCCATGTGGTTGTAGAGATCAAATTACAATTTCTGCACACCTCACCTTCTGAATCTGATGGCTAGCGATCTTTCTCTTTTTTACCTTCCATATAAAACCGGCACTACTAGATTTTTACATCCAACCGCAGACAGTGTCGCTGATGCGTTTATAAATTAAATCAACAGGTTTTCACATTCTTCAACGTGTCTGTACATGCAGTTATAAGAAGCATTAGCAAAACCCGACCAACCACTCTTCCAGTAGTCTTCGATTAGTAGTAGTCTTTTGTTTTCTCTTGTCTTCTACCTGCTTCTACATGCACATACTATAGGCTATAGAAGTTTTCATTTCTTGTAAAATGGAAATCTCATTGACTTTGATTGATTGCCACATTGATTTTGATTGACTGATTTCTGTCAGGTATGACATTACTTTATTCATCCTTTCTGTCCCCGTTAAGCTTGAGCCAGAAACTACAGTAACGTAATTTAGGCTCCACCTATTAACCGTTTCCCACTGCACATCCATTCCCCCATGCAGCGTGGTGGCCTCATGGGTTTAATCGGCACTCGTTACAACAAAGAGGAGAACTCTATAAAGGTAAGCATACACAACAATAGAGTTAACACTAAAAGCCGACCAGCTTACTATGTGTAAGTTATTTCCGCCGATTTTGATAATATCATGCATGGTAAATTTTTGAATTAAAAAGGGTTTGCGCCATGAAAATGTCTAGGTTGTATTCTAAATATAATTTCATTGCAGTTGGGTAAGCCACCGAGTTGAGCGCGTACTCTGCAAGTAAATGTCAATGCACACCAAAAAGACTTCAGAAAACTGACCAGGACACAGACTGTCCACTACTGTCTCAAGACTTCAGTGTTTGAGATTTAGTAGCCTAATTTAACCAACATAATCTTTTCACGTTTCAGCATTCCTTCAGAGAAAACAGACTCCAAGCATTAAAAAACAATGCATCCGTAGAGTATGTTTAGCGGTTGATGTTCACGATTGCGTTCGGAATGCAGAAGCTGACCACAGAGAACTCATGTTTTCAATGCGAACATTATTTCTTGTTCTGGACAGAAGGCTGCAAAACCGGACTGTCGGACAAAATCCGGACGAATGGCCTTTCAACGTCCATCGACGAGGGCATTTTAGCGCTCATTCACCGTGAAGGTTTCCGTGCGTGAGAAAGTGAAAGCAAACCATCGCTGTACAGGTAGTAGGTGATGGGCAGTAGGTTAAGAAACAACAGCAAAATATTTGAACATAAAGTGTTCAGTTGAGTGACTGACAATAGCCAGACTCTATTCGGTGTGTCTGTGTGCCAGTACCGTTGCTGCCTTTACAAGCTTGTCTGTCAGCTGAACTGGGACGTGCTCTTTGGTTAGCCTGCATGTCGTTCTGCTTGTAGCAAAACGGCGCCAAAATCCCTACCAGTGACCTAAAAAATGTCATCCCAGCTGTTAAATATGGGAATAGACGCCTATAAAGGGAATGTTTGAATACTGCCAAACTTCTCCCTATATTTGTTCACCCGCCCAAGCCATTTTACCCGCAAAATTAAATAAAAATAGCCCAACTGGCCGGGAGACTGAGCAATCTGGCAACACTGCAAGACGGTCTTATTGAGTGTCCTGCGTTAACCAGAAAATTACGCTGCACTGACGGTTAACGATGACCGCCTGCGTGAAAATACTTCTGGCTGGTAGTAGTAAAATTCTTTCTAAAATATGTATCTGTAAATAAATCATTTTTGAACATATACATAATGCAGGAAATGCTATATTTTTGTCACAAATAAAGCTGTTTTGCACACACAGCATGTAGGACATCAAGATTTTATTGTAAGCCTGTATTTTGCTCCATAACTGTATACAGAATAATAAACAGGAGAAAGAAGCAGTCAGTTGAGAATAGTCATGAAAAGAGAGGGAGATTACAGGGATAACCTGTACAAGTGAGTGATGGTCAAGAAGTGATGTACAACAAGCCGAGCCATACAACAAGCAATGAACTTTTCAGTTATGTCAGTTGTCTCTCTTGATTTTGTATGCTAGTGCTTTGGCCATATGGAATCCTTCCTAATCCTTCCAAAACTTTGAATCTTCTTCGGACACAAGTGCAGTGACAAGCAGTGACATCAACTGATATCTCCTGTACTTACTAGCCTCTCAAAATTGGCACAAAGATGCCCCAGTCACAATCAGACATCCTGTGTGCACTTTACTTAAGGGAATCTCCACAGTACGCGAATGACAGGCTACGCGGATTTTCCACCACCGCGCTCACCACCAATATGAAACAACAGAAGAAATATGCCTTCTCACTGCAAAATTTGTGTTTTGTCTGTTCGTTGCCTAATAATGGTAGGCTACCCCTGTTGTTGCTTTGGAAGCATGTTAGCAGAGAGGGTAAAAGCTGTTAATGATGTCAGTAACTCACAACTGATGTCTCGGCTTCTGAGTCCTGGCAAGCCATGTCAGTAAACAATGGCACAAGACCGCACACAAGTGTAGGTTGTTCATCAAAGGTTACAAAGGTTGTAAATGGGCTAGTAAAGTGCCATTTGAGCTTATTTTTTATATGTAGCAATAGTGGTCCACCAGCAGCTTCAACATACAGTGTATGCAGACTACGAAATAGGAGCAGGCAGCCCGCCAGTGGACCACTGGAGAGCTGATGAGGAAAGCGTGGATGGCTGGATGGCCTATTTTAAATTTGCTCTGCAGGTTTAGCCTTAAAGGAGAAATGCTGTGTGAATCAGTACAACAGAGAGGAAAAGATACAGTATAGACTGAATAGTTAACTAGCAACTAAAACTATAACTGAATGGGGCACAGAAACTAACTTTTATTTTCCTATGCCCCATTCAGTTATAGTTTAGCTGCTAGTTTGCTAGTCGGCCTATATTGTATCAAATCATTCTTTTTCCAACAGACAGCACATGGTGACCTTGAACAACAGGGCTATGGACTGAATCACACCAGATTTCTCACTTAATCTTGATGGCTTCTAAATCAAGTCAAATTCACTATATTTATCACATTTGTTCCACAAACACCCCTATGAAGAGACAGATTTAAAATTGAACCTTTAATTTTTCCTTTTTTCATGGTAAAGTTGTATTTAGCTTTGTGAATGGACTTAGGCCAGTCGTTCCCCACCTGCTCAACAGCAGTTCTCCAAAGGGTCAAAGGAAATGTAAACAAATCTCATTCACAGAGGGCACACCTGCTTGCTTATGAAATAAATTGAAAACATCCTGCCCTCTCTGGTACAAAACAATTTTTGTTGTCGTATGTAGGCAAGTGCACACCAGATTTGGCTATAACTGTGTAAAATAAGGCGTCCTATAAAGGTCAGAAAATACTTTCACTCCACAAATTTAGATAAGTGTGTAAGGTGGTAAAGGATGTAATACTATTAATGTGAAATCGCTCTTGGCCACGTTGATTTGTCAAAGTAGCTCTCGGAGCTCCCTGATTCAGACCAAAGATCAGAATTAGAAACCCGTAGAGCCCTAATTTAAAGGGCTAAAGTTCCACATGTCCCCTCTACACAAATAATTGGGGTCTAGCAGCAAAGATGCAGAACCCCATTATGTTGCTATGTATTGTTGTTATTCTTTCTTCTTCCATGGAAAGTCTGTGGCAGCCTATAGAACCGTATGGAGGAAAGTTGTGAAATTTTGCACACAGATTGGGGCTGGCCCCTGATTAGTTTGACCAAGTTTCATGTGTGCGACACCCAAAAATGTAAAGTGCCCTCGTGTCATTGTAAAGTGCCCTCGTGTCAAAGTTGGAGTTGCCAATGGGTCAATTTTCATCTGTACACCCAAAAAATGAGGTGCCATTGGAATCCTTTGGTCAAGCTGAGTTGAAAGTGATGAGTTGAAATTTCAGCCATATTGGATTTCGTCAAAAGTGAAACTCAAGTTTCAGCTGTCACAAACTTTGCCCAATTGTCATTACTCTGTTCTGAGGATGGAACAGTAATATGTTGTACGTCTGGGGGCGGTACTTTGTGAAAATGGCTTATATCCAAAAACAAATTTGGTACATGGACTCATGACTCATGACTCAAGTCTGAGGACATATACAAGTCTGGAGACCATTGGGATGCTACCTTTCTGCTAGATCCCCACATTGCTGCTTGCAGCTATATTTGTGATTTATTATTGTATGTGCCCTTTACCTTATCTCTGTAGATCCATGTACAGCTATGCTATCAGGCAGATCCATCTCTTGGTGGCGTTCTGGGACATGTTCATTTGGTTGGTTCCTCTACAGGTAAAGTTTAAATGCAATGCATGTGCCAGTCTGTAATCTGACTCTATTCTCACATATTTAAGATGCCATACAGTGATAGAGAGAAGATGTAGAAGTTGATGACCATTATATGAAATGTGGGCAGAGTATTTAACCAACCGTGTTACTTGAATGTTGTATTTAATATGATATTAAAGCATGCAGAATTCTGTATAAATCTCTCTAAATGACTTGGCTGACCTGCTGCGTTTGTGCAAACCATACATCGCATAGTTCACCAAGACATGTAATGGGAAATATCATAATGTTGTTTTGTGTAGAAATGTTTTACAAAGGCTAAAGAGGGTGCCTACACTCCTTGACGGGTTCTACAGGTATATCTTCAAAAATACATTGAGAAGCAAAACACTGCTACTTTGACGTAAACAATAGTGAGGTTATATAGTCAGTTGAAAATAGCGGATCATATTCCTATTAAAATAAATACCATGGAGAGCAATGTAATGGGGTCGCACTTAATTGTTAAATATGAAAATTCACAGCTGCAGATTATAACCAGGAAAATTTCTTAACTGCACATAAAGTCCCTTTTGCAATATTGATTTAGAGCCTCTATGTGTAAGAATTTCTTCCATCTAGCGGTGAGGTGGTACTGTACTCTGGGCACACAAGGGCCTAATTTATGAAACTATCGTACACCAGAAAACTGCATATGCTCACTCACCAAAACCCAAAGTATTTATCAATCTGAATATGAGCTAGAATGAGCGGTACGCTATTTGCGCTCAAAGTGCAACATTCCTGTCAGAGAATTGTGAATTTATGAGTAATATTCACAGGCCTACTCTGGTATAAATACCATAGAAGTTTTCAGAAAAATTCAGACATCAAAACATGGCATGTTTTAAACACTGTATGTGTCATTCCCACAGCACCCTGTACAATGATCAACTTGTCCAAACTAGAGGGACTTCTGTAACCCTGACCATGGAATACAAGTCTACAGCTGCAGCAAACATCAGAGCGGTGGCGTGGTGGAAAATGGAACTTATTATGAGAGACTACCCTGGCAACAAGTGAGTAGTCCAGCCCATCTACAAGGATAGAGTGAAATGTGATAATACCACATTCTCTCTGGAGTTGATGAACCTGCAGAAAAAGGACAGTGGTTTCTATAGTGGAGTGATCAAACAGAAGGAGAAGGGAACCATCTGTGCTGCTGAATACAACCTTTCTGTTGTGGGTGAGTGGGTAAGACTTTCATTAAAGCAGCAAGCTATAGTCATTTTACTTTACATATTAGTGCCCTCAATGAAGATGGTTATGAGGGTGCATTGATTCTCAGTAGAGCCAGAGTGAGTCTAGAACAGAAGAATCTGCAGAGAAATCATAATGGACTTCATCATTGTGAAATCAGATGGCGTAAACTAATGTTCATACGGTTCTTGATATGTTTTGTTGTTGTTATTATTTATGCCCCGATAAAGAGATTTCATTGATAATTTGACCTGCCTTTGTATTTGTTGGTGTTTTTATGTTTCAGAGCCTGTGGCAGCTCCTACACTGACTGTAGTGTCCAACTGGTCCAGCAGTGACTGTAATGTGACAATGACCTGCAGAGGTCATGACCTCTCTCTGACCTTCAGCTGCAACAGGAGTGACTGCACTCAGCTGCAAGATCTCCCCGTCACTTCCACGCTTGCAGTCTTTGCTAGAGATGGCTACATCATCTGTAACCATAGTAACCAAGTCAGTTGGCGCAGTGACATGTTAGACATGTCACCATACTGTGAATTTGCCAAAGGTAAGACAGCAAGATTGAAATACATAGTCACATTAAGTCTAACATGTTTTAGATGCTAGCAATTGACCAGCTGTATGTCAACTTTTAGCTCAATCAACGTATGTCAATGATTTACAGGGAAAAACGCTTCTTTTTGGATTTTACTGACCAGTGGATTGACTGTCTGTGCACTGATATACGTATGTCAAAAAAGAAAACAGAAGAGCACAGGTAAATTTAGCTTGCGCCTTATTGCTTGATTGGGCTTCATCACATTTCTCTAATTTGGCTCTTTTTTGTTGTTTCAGGAATAAATGGAAATTGTTATGGTCTTGTTCAGGTAAATATTAATTCTTTATTTGTCACATTTTTAAAATCTCTTTTTATCTGGCCATCTGAGTCCTGCTGAGTTAGTTGAACTGGTGCTCAATTTGGGACCTGCAGTCTAAAGATTTAAGTGCTGGGAATTTAATTCAAGTGCCAGGCAGGCTCTGCATTTTACAAAAAATTTAACTAATCAGCACTGCAGCTTGCGGTCACAATAGAATGAGCAATTTAAAGATTACTGATAAAGTGCTTTTGAGTAAAACCAAATGTAGGCCTGGTTTTTGTGCAAATCAACAGTGAAATCACCCTAGAAGCATCTTAGATGAATGAAACACAAAGAGTGAGAGCACTAATAAGAGAGACAACAATCATTTACAAATAGGCAATATGTTTTTGGGTTCAAAAATGAATCCGTGGTTTTAAACAACATATTGTTTCTTGTTTTTTTCCCTCTTATTATGCAGAGTGATGCAACACCTGGACCACAAATCTAACCTGTTATCTGGAGCCTTCAGCCTTCCAGACCAGAGAGTGATGTCCACTGTTCTTTCACACTCATTTATTTATGGAGTATTATAACCTAGATTTACTGTCTAGGCGAGTTCCTAGTCCGATAACTGAGCAGCTCATGCTCAAAATATGAAGTATAATTTGGAACCTTCCTCACCTTTATTCCAGGGAGCAATGTTAAATTTAAACTCAACTCAAAACTTTATTTTAATACCTGTCCTGGTAGCCTTTGTAATGTTAATTTCATGTAGCATTGTTGTTATGATATGAAGTCACTTTTTACAGGAATTTGTAATTTTACTTTTACGGATTTCTTCAGTTGTTTGCACAGTTAATGTTTTGCCATGCAGAGGTGTTATGTCTCGTCACATTTTGTGTTATGTGCTCTGTGTTCTATTCTCTGTCTGTGTCTATGTTGTGCTGTGTTTGAATGACGTCCCAGCACAGTAATTGCTCATTGGGCCGTTGGCAATTGGATGTGTTGTATAAAAGTTGCACTGTTCCCTTTCTTTCAAAGCTATGCTGAGGTCTTCTACCTATGCACTGTCACCGAGTCACTACCTGCTGTCAGCGGAATTTTGCCAGAGTGAGAGGCTGGCATAGCCTTAGCATTAGAGCCTTGTCAAAGGTCTCACAGCTGACTTTGCACTTTTGCTGTTTGAGCCCATCCCAATTATGGATTTTTACATGTTGTCCTTTGTCTTAATAAATACTTTAAATATACTGATAATTTTGTCTGATATTGTCTTTAGAGGTGTTTACCATCTTTTGTTAAGTGGTCTTATCCCTAGATCAACACTGACGCCCACCAGAGCATTTGGGATAGACATACCTCTATGGACTAAACTCACATGACCACCCCACCATCTAGATATAGTGCTGCTTCAAAATATATAAACCCTTTGTGAAATTGGTACCTGTATACCTTTCTGCATGATTTGATCATAAAATGTGTTTCCTATCATAATAATAATAATGATGGGGGCACGGCCATTCCTTTGTATGTCTTGTACATGTGAAGAAACTGACAATAAAATTTATACCATTTATACCATACCAACAACAATAACAAACACAATAGGGCTTCGCACCTCTAGTAAAAAAAAAAATCCTGCTTAAACCTGCATGACTGCTGACTATGCTGCATCTGTGGTCAGTGAGTGAGGTCAAAAGTAATAATGTCCTTACCATGTGCCTCTAGATGGCGCCATCTCCCTATCTTGTACACCCGTTGCTTTACGTCTCTGTTGCAGTGTTTCCAAACATGGGAAGTTGGTATTTTCAAGATTGTTTTACTGCATGATCTTTTCAGGCAGAAATGGGATTGGCATTCACACATTTGAGCTTCAAGGCCATGTGGTTGTAGAGATCAAATTACAATTTCTGCACACCTCACCTTTTGAATCTGATAGCTAGAGATCTTTCTCTTTTTTACCTTCCTCATAAAACAGGCACTACTAGATTTTTACATCCAACCACAGATGCGTTTATAAAGTAAATCAACAGGTTTTCACATTCTTCAACGTGTCTGTACATACAGTTATAAGAGGCATTAGCAAAACCCGACCAATCATACTCCCGTTAGTTTTCCACTGGTAGTAGTCTTTTGTTTTCTCTTATGGTTTCTCTTGTCCGCTATGTTACCTGCTTCTACATGCACATACTATATAGACATCTTCATTTCTTGTAAAATGGAAATCTCATTTATTTTGATTGATTGCCACATTGATTTTGATTGATTGATTCCTGTCAGGTATGACAATACTTTATTCATCCATTCTGTCCCGTTAGGCTTGAGCCAGAAACGAAACTAACGTTATTCAGGCTGCACCTATTTGAACAATTTCCCACTATGCTCCACCATTTCCCCATGCAGCGTGGTGGACTCATTGCTTTAATCAGAACTCATTACCACAGAGGGGAACTCTATAAAGGTAAGCACACACAACAATGTAGTCAGACTAAAAGCCGACCAGCTGCCAATGTGTAAGTAATTTCCGCCGATTTTTGATAATGGCTGGAGTATGTGAGATGGCGTGAAATAAAAATCAGCGCGGGTTTCTGTTGTTTTGGGGTATTTTTTAACTGAAAATGTCTAGGTTGTATTCTAAAGATAATTCACCCTATTCACGCGGCGATGGTGGAATATGTGGGCAGTGCTAGCGTCGTGGTTAAGGAACCTGGAAAGTAGCCTGAAAAGTTGTGGGTTTGAATCCCACCGTTGTGCCTTTGAGCAAGGCACTTTACCCTAAGTTACAATTGATAGTTGACAAGTTGTAAGTCGCTCTGGATAAAAGCGTCGGTTAAATGCGTAAATGTAATGGTAGAATATTGTAGGAGTCTGCGTCTGCTGCAGCCTCCACTCATCGCTCCGACTCAGACTCTGTTACTTTAGCGTGCTTGTCCTCTTCGGCTTGAACTTTGGGTTCAGGTTTTTTACTGTTGGTGAAACCAAACTTTGTCAGGTCAATATGCGCTTTCTTTGACGTTTTCATGTACCGGTAGGCTACTACGTCTTCGTTATAAACAGAATTGTGCGTCCATACGCCTGCGCCATACAACAGTCGTCTGGATCCTTCTCGTGTGAAGGAAAAATGGCTCTACATATACTCAAATGTCTAAACTGTAGAAAATAGCTTGACCAGTCCCTAAACTTGGCAAGACTCCATACACGTGACACACTCGAAGCAGGCAAACAGCTCCTAGCCTAAACAGGCGCATTCCTACCCATACTGACGCCAGTGTCTTGACAAGTATCGACAGATAATCACTGGTCAAGGCTATCTTTAAGGTCTTCTCCCAGTCTAACAGTTGTTGACTGAACATTCTGTGCAGATTTAACCTGACAGATAATTCTAAGTAACACAAAGAGGAATATTATCTTATCTCCCTAAATTCTCCTAATCTAGAAAAGAAAGTTTGACGGAAATCTTAAAACATACAGTAGATCTACATTGGTTTAGAGCTCAAAGGCCTTCAACTAATATACAATGACTAGCATGTATCCATTTTCACTTTTAACAGCAGAGTCCGTGACAAGAAGTATTTTGTACGGGCCTTCCCACTTGGCTTCCAAGGCTAGACGCTGGGGTTTGTGTATCATCACCCGCTGTCCAGGGACCAGAGAATTTCCTCCTTCAGGTGGTTCCCGCCAAGCTTCTCTCACCCTCTTCTCTGCTGTAGACACTGCCTCTGAAAGTTGGATGCAATAGTTCAACAAGGCATCCGAAACCAGGTGTACGTCAGCTTTCCTGAAGTCGATAGTTCCAGGCAAAGACATCGGCCGCCCAGTGATGATTTCATAGGGGCTCAGTCCAGTTTCTTTGTTAGTTGTAGCTCTCATGCTACACAGAACTGCCAGTAGTGCATCAGGCCAAGACACTCCTTCGTGATGTTTCTTCGCCAGTCTTTCTTTCAGTTCGATTGTCTCTCCCAACTTGTCCTGATGACTGAGGATGATGTGGGCATTGCAGTTGCCATTGTATCTTCAGCATTCTGCACACCTCAGCACACACAGTGGGTTCCCTGATCAGAGCAAATCTGGCCAGGCACACCGTCGCATGGAATAAAGTCTTTCACTAGCACTTTTGCAGTGTGTTGAGCAGTTCCTTTTCTTGCTGCCACAGCTTCAATCCATCTTGAGAATTTATCCACAATATCAAGAACGTCTTGATATCCTTTGCATTGAGGTAAGGTGAAATAATCCTCCTGCAGATGTTTAAAAAGGCCTGGCGGGGCTGGAGTCTTCAACATGGGTAACTTAACTTGGCTATCGTTGTTGTTTCTCATACAAGTCACACATCTCTTCACCACCATCTTTGGCAACTACAGTGAATTTGGGATTCCACCACACATGTGAAAACCTGTTTCATTTTTTCAGCTACGACATGTCCCAACGAGTGTATTTGCACCGCTAAATGGTTTAATAAGACTTTAACAAGAGTAGTGCAACTACTCTTGTTCCATGTCTCCAAAGCTTGTCATCATGGAGCTTAGCAGAGTTCTCAATCCATGTCCACTTCTCTCCTAGCATCGCCTCCTCTTGCATTGTTTTGATATCTGATAATTTCTCTGAAGCTTTTTCATGCTTTTTGACTTGCCTTATGCCATTCTCGTTGTCATTTTCTGAAAAATGTTCTTTACCTTGTAATCCGTCCATCCGCTATTTTGTTGCCTTTGGCTTGAACTGTGTTCTCTTTAGTATGAGCTTTAACTTTCATCACTGCCAAGTCTTTGGGTAGTTGCATTGCATCAAGTAATTCCGCCACAAGCTCTGCATTCTTTATGTGTGTGCCTTTCGCTGTCATGAAATCTCTTATTTTCCATAATTGTCCAAAATCATGGGTAATTACAAAAGCATATCTTGAATCCGTAAAGATGTTTGCTGTTTTCGCTTCTGCGAGTTTACATAAAGTCCCTTTTGCAATATTGATTTAGAGCCTCTATGTGTAAGAATTTCTTCCATCTAGCGGTGAGGTGGTACTGTACTCTGGGCACAAGGGCCCTAATTTATGAAACTATCGTACACCAGAAAACTGTGCATATGCTCACTCACCAAAACCCAAAGTATTTATCAATCTGAATGTGAGCTAGAATGAGCGGTACGCTATTTGCGCTCAAAGTGCGGCGTTCCTGTCAGAGAATTGTGAATTTATGAGTTATATTCACAGGCCTACTCTGGTATAAATACCATAGAAGTTTTCAGAAAAATTCAGACATCAAAACATGGCATGTTTTAAACACTGTATGCGTCATTCCCATAGCAGCCTGTACAATGATCAACTTGTTCCGACCAGAGGGGACATCTGTAACCCTGACCATGAAATACAAGTCTACAGCTGCAGCAAACATCAGTGTGGTGGAGTGGGGCAATAAGGAACTTATTATGAGATACTACCCTGGCAACAAGTTAGTAGTCCAGCCCATCTACAAGGATAGAGTGAAATTTGATAATAACACATTCTCTCTGGAGTTGATGAACCTGCAGAAAAAGGACAGTGGTTTCTATAGTGGAGTGATCAAACAGAAGGAGAAGGGAACCATCTGTGCTGCTGAATACAACCTTTCTGTTGTGGGTGAGTGGGTAAGACTTTCATTAAAGCAGCAAGCTATTGTCATTTTACTTTACATACTAGTGCTCTCACTTTCAAAATATTTTGATGCCACACTTGACCAACAGCAGAAAGAATTGAGTCTCTGACATTCCCTGGTGTTGCCCTATGCAAACCTGTTGTCATGTGTTGTCAGGAGGCTGACCCTTATCATTGGTTACAGATGAAATGCTTAACTGCCTAAGCAATAAAATGGTATCCAGTACATTGAAGATTGATGAAAAGGGGATTTCCAATATGACGTTGGCTGTAATTTAGCTCATCCTGTTCTACAATGACATTTGGTTTTCAACATCTGATTATTGAAGATGGTTATGAGGGTGTATTGATTCTCAGTATAGCCAGAGTGAGTCTGGAACAGAAGAATCTGCAGAGAAATCATAATGGACTTCATCATTGTGAAATCAGATGGGCATAAACTAATGTTCATACACGGTTCTTGATATGTTTTTATTTGTTGTTATTGTTTATGCCCCGATAAAGAGATTTCATTGATAATTTGACCTGCCTTTGTATTTGTTGGTGTTTTTGTATTTCAGAGCCTGTGGCTGCTCCTACACTGACTGTAGTGTCCAACTGGTCCAGCAGTGACTGTAATGTCACAGCGACCTGCAGAGGTCATGACCTCTCTCTGACCTTCAGCTGTAACAGAAGTGACTGCACTCAGCTGCAAGATCTCCCCGTCACTTCCACGCTTGCAGTCTTTGCTAGAGATGGCTACATCATCTGTAACCATAGTAACCAAGTCAGTTGGCGCAGTGACATGTTAGACATGTCACCATACTGTGAATTTGCCAAAGGTAAGACAGCAAGATTGAAATACATAGTCACATTAAGTCTAATCTAAAACATGTTTTAGATGAGATGCTAGCAATTGACCAGCTGTATGTCAACTTGTAGCTCAATCAACGTATGTCAATGATTTACAGGGAAAAACACTTCTTTTTGGATTTTACTGACCATTGGATTGATGGTTTTAATTGTGGCTGTCTGTGCACTGATATACGTATGTCAAAAAAGAAAACAGAAGAGCACAGGTAAATTCAGCTTGCGCCTTATTGCTTGATTGGGCTTCATCACATTTCTCTAATTTGGCTCTTTTTTGTTGTTTCAGGAATAAATGGAAATTGTTATGGTCTTGTTCAGGTAAATATTAATTCTTTATTTGTCACATTTTTAAAATCTCTTTTTATCTGGCCATCTGAGTCCTGCTGAGTTTAGTTGAACTGGTGCTCAATTTGGGACCTGCAGTCTAAAGATTTAAGTGCTGGGAATTTAATTCAAGTGCCAGGCAGGCTCTACATTTTACAAAAAATTTAACTAATCAGCACTACAGCTTGCTGTCACAATAGAATGAGCAATTTAAAGATTACTGATAGTGCTTTTGAGTAAAACCAAATGTAGGCCTGGTTTTTGTGCAAATCAACAGTGAAATCACCCTAGAAGCATCTTAGATGAATGAAACACAAAGAGTGAGAGCACTAATAAGAGAGACAACATTCATTTACAAATAGGCAATATTTTTTGTTTTGGGGTTAAAAAATGAATCAGTGGTTTTAAACAACATATTTTTTCTTGTTTTTTTCACGCTTATTATGCAGAGCGATGCAACACCTGGACCACAAATCTAACCTGTTATCTGGAGCCTTCAGCCTTCTAGACCAGAGATTGATGTCCACTGTTCTTTCACACTCATCTATTTATGGAGTATTATAACCTAGATTTACTGTGTAGGCGAGTTCCTAGTCCGATAACTGAGCAGCTCATGCTCAAAATATGAAGTATAATTTGGAACCTTCTCACCTTTATTCCAGGGAGCAATGTGAAATTTAAACTCAACTCAAAACTTTATTTTAATACCTGTCCTGGTAGCCTTTGTAATGTTAATTTCATGTAGCATTGTTGTTATGATATGAAGTCACTTTTTACAGGAATTTGTAATTTTACTTTTACAGATTTCTTCAGTTGTTTGCACAGTTAATGTTTTTGCCATGCAGAGGTGTTTATGTCTCGTCACATTTTGTGTTATGTGCTCTGTGTTCTATTCTCTGTCTGTGCCTATGTTGTGCTGTGTTTGAAGGACGTCCCAGCACAGTAATTGCTCATTGGGCCGTTGGCAATTGGATGTGTGGTATAAAAGTTGCACTGTTCCCTTTCTTTCAAAGCTATGCTGAGGTCTTCTACCTATGCACTGTCACCGAGTCACTACCTGCTGTCAGCGGAATTTTGCCAGAGTGAGAGGCTGGCATAGCCTTAGCATTAGAGCCTTGTCAAAGGTCTCACAGCTGACTTTGCACTTTTGCTGTTTGAGCCCATCCCAATTATGGATTTTTACATGTTGTCCTTTGTCTTAATAAATACTTTAAATATACTGATAATTTTGTCTGATATTGTCTTTAGAGGTGTTTACCATCTTTTGTTAAGTGGTCTTATCCCTAGATCAACACTGACGCCCACCAGAGCATTTGGGATAGACATACCTCTATGGACTAAACTCACATGACCACCCCACCATCTAGATATAGTGCTGCTTCAAAATATATAAACCCTTTGTGAAATTGGTACCTGTATACCTTTCTGCATGATTTGATCATAAAATGTGTTTCCTATCATAATAATAATAATGATGGGGGCACGGCCATTCCTTTGTATGTCTTGTACATGTGAAGAAACTGACAATAAAATTTATACCATTTATACCATACCAACAACAATAACAAACACAATAGGGCTTCGCACCTCTAGTAAAAAAAAAAATCCTGCTTAAACCTGCATGACTGCTGACTATGCTGCATCTGTGGTCAGTGAGTGAGGTCAAAAGTAATAATGTCCTTACCATGTGCCTCTAGATGGCGCCATCTCCCTATCTTGTACACCCGTTGCTTTACGTCTCTGTTGCAGTGTTTCCAAACATGGGAAGTTGGTATTTTCAAGATTGTTTTTACTGCATGATCTTTTCAGGCAGAAATGGGATTGGCATTCACACATTTGAGCTTCAAGGCCATGTGGTTGTAGAGATCAAATTACAATTTCTGCACACCTCACCTTTTGAATCTGATAGCTAGAGATCTTTCTCTTTTTTACCTTCCTCATAAAACAGGCACTACTAGATTTTTACATCCAACCACAGATGCGTTTATAAAGTAAATCAACAGGTTTTCACATTCTTCAACGTGTCTGTACATACAGTTATAAGAGGCATTAGCAAAACCCGACCAATCATACTCCCGTTAGTTTTCCACTGGTAGTAGTCTTTTGTTTTCTCTTATGGTTTCTCTTGTCCGCTATGTTACCTGCTTCTACATGCACATACTATATAGACATCTTCATTTCTTGTAAAATGGAAATCTCATTTATTTTGATTGATTGCCACATTGATTTTGATTGATTGATTCCTGTCAGGTATGACAATACTTTATTCATCCATTCTGTCCCGTTAGGCTTGAGCCAGAAACGAAACTAACGTTATTCAGGCTGCACCTATTTGAACAATTTCCCACTATGCTCCACCATTTCCCCATGCAGCGTGGTGGACTCATTGCTTTAATCAGAACTCATTACCACAGAGGGAACTCTATAAAGGTAAGCACACACAACAATGTAGTCAGACTAAAAAGCCGACCAGCTGCCAATGTGTAAGTAATTTCCGCCGATTTTTGATAATGGCTGGAGTATGTGAGATGGCGTGAAATAAAAATCAGCGCGGGTTTCTGTTGTTTTGGGGTATTTTTTAACTGAAAATGTCTAGGTTGTATTCTAAAGATAATTCACCCTATTCACGCGGCGATGGTGGAATATGTGGGCAGTGCTAGCGTCGTGGTTAAGGAACCTGGAAAGTAGCCTGAAAAGTTGTGGGTTTGAATCCCACCGTTGTGCCTTTGAGCAAGGCACTTTACCCTAAGTTACAATTGATAGTTGACAAGTTGTAAGTCGCTCTGGATAAAAGCGTCGGTTAAATGCGTAAATGTAATGGTAGAATATTGTAGGAGTCTGCGTCTGCTGCAGCCTCCACTCATCGCTCCGACTCAGACTCTGTTACTTTAGCGTGCTTGTCCTCTTCGGCTTGAACTTTGGGTTCAGGTTTTTTACTGTTGGTGAAACCAAACTTTGTCAGGTCAATATGCGCTTTCTTTGACGTTTTCATGTACCGGTAGGCTACTACGTCTTCGTTATAAACAGAATTGTGCGTCCATACGCCTGCGCCATACAACAGTCGTCTGGATCCTTCTCGTGTGAAGGAAAAATGGCTCTACATATACTCAAATGTCTAAACTGTAGAAAATAGCTTGACCAGTCCCTAAACTTGGCAAGACTCCATACACGTGACACACTCGAAGCAGGCAAACAGCTCCTAGCCTAAACAGGCGCATTCCTACCCATACTGACGCCAGTGTCTTGACAAGTATCGACAGATAATCACTGGTCAAGGCTATCTTTAAGGTCTTCTCCCAGTCTAACAGTTGTTGACTGAACATTCTGTGCAGATTTAACCTGACAGATAATTCTAAGTAACACAAAGAGGAATATTATCTTATCTCCCTAAATTCTCCTAATCTAGAAAAGAAAGTTTGACGGAAATCTTAAAACATACAGTAGATCTACATTGGTTTAGAGCTCAAAGGCCTTCAACTAATATACAATGACTAGCATGTATCCATTTTCACTTTTAACAGCAGAGTTCGTGACAAGAAGTATTTCGTACGGGCCTTCCCACTTGGCTTCCAAGGCTAGACGCTGGGGTTTGTGTATCATCACCCACTGTCCAGCGACCAGAGAATGTCCTCCTTCAGGTGGTTCCCGCCAAGCTTCTCTCACCCTCTTCTCTGCTGTAGACACTGCCTCTGAAAGTTGGATGCAATAGTTCAACAAAGCATCCAAACCAGGTGTACGCCAGCTTTCCTGAAGTCGATAGTTCCAGGCGAAGACATCGGCCGCCCAGTGATGATTTCATAGGGGCTCAGTCCAGTTTCTTTGTTAGTTGTAGCTCTCATGCTACACAGAACTGCAAGTAGTGCATCAGGCCAGGACACTTCTTCTTGATGTTTCTTCGTCAGTCTTTCTTTCAGTTCGATTGTCTCTCCCCACTTGTCCTGATGACTGAGGATGATGTGGGCATTGCAGTTGCCATTGTATCTTCAGCATTCTGCACACCTCAGCACACACAGTGGGTTCCCTGATCAGAGCAAATCTGGCCAGGCACACCGTCGCATGGAATAAAGTCTTTCACTAGCACTTTTGCAGTGTGTTGAGCAGTTCCTTTTCTTGCTGCCACAGCTTCAATCCATCTTGAGAATTTATCCACAATAACAAGAACGTCTTGATATCCTTTGCATGGAGGTAAGGTGATATAATCCACCTGCAGATGTTTAAAAAGGCCTGGCGGGGCTGGAGTCTTCAACATGGGTAACTTAACTCGGCTATCGTTGTTGTTTCTCATACAAGTCACACATCTCTTCACCACATCTTTGGCATCTTTGGCAGTGAATTTTTCACCACACCTGTGAAAACCTGTGTTTCATTTTTTCAGCTCCGATATGTCCTAATGAGTGTATTTGCACCGCTAAATGGTTTAACTTCAGGTGCTACTACTCTCGTTCCATGCCTCCAAAGATTGTCATCATGGAGCTTAGCAGAGTTCTCAATCCATGTCCACTTTTTTCTCAGCGTCGCCACTTGTTGCATTGTTTTGATATCTGATAATTCTCTGAAGTTTTTCATGCTTTTTGACTTGCCTTATGCCATTCTCGTTGTCATTTTCTGAAAAATGTTCTTTACCTTGTAATCCGTCCATCCGCTATTTTGTTGCCTTTGGCTTGAACTGTGTTCTCTATAGTATGAGCTTTAAATTTCATCACTGCCAAGTCTTTGGGTAGTTGCATTGCATCAAGTAGTTCCAGCACAAGCTCTGCATTCTTTATAGGTGTGCCTTTCGCCGTCATGAAATCTCTTAGTCCAAATTCATGGGCAATTCCAAAAGCATATCTTGAATCCGTATAGATGTTTTCTGTTTTCGCTTCTGCGAGTTTACAGGCTTCAGCCAAGGCTTTCAGTTCTGCTTGTTGGGCTGACAATTCCTGGTGCCATTGAGTCTGATTTCAGCACTTCAAAGTCGTTGGTCACTGCCCATCCAGCGCATCGTACTCCATCGACCACCACTGAAGATCCGTCAGTGTATAAAATTAGATCAGGACTTTGCAAAGGGTCCTCTCTCATGAATTGTTCTTCATCCATCAGTTTGACTAAATCTTCACAACAATGATCTTCCTCCATCTCTGCAGAACTTGGTGTTATGAAAGTTGAAGAGTTGGAGACAGTAGCTTTTTGAATGGAGATGTTGGGCGACTCCAGCACTGCTTGCCAATTCCCCCATCGACTGTCTGACACTTTTGCAACTTTTCTCATGGACGGCAGAGTGTTCACAGCGTGTGGGCATCTCACCGTCAACTGTTGATCCAGCACCAGGCTTGCCACTGCTTGAACTGCAGTGGTGCTGGTTCAACAGTGGAACTGGTTCAACAGTTCTTCTACGCTTTTTAGTAGTATACTAAGTATAATTTTGTAGGTTAGGATGTCTGAAAAAGCATTTTGGAGGAATTATTTGGAGCTCATAATGCATTTTGGACATATTTGGACACTATTTTATTGTAGGCCTGTGCCACAACTGCATACAAAAAAAAAAACAGGAGAAAGAAACAATCCGTTGAAAATAGTCGGGAGAAGAGAGGGAGATTACAGGGATAACCTGTACAAGTGAGTGATAGTCAAGAAGTGACCCCCTGCCAACACATAGACGTGCATACACATCAGTAATATTCACAATGGTTGAGTATTATCGGCCATACAATAAGCCGAGACGGTGGGAATGCAATGACCTTATCAGTTATGTCAGTTATCTCTCTTGATTTCATGTGCTTAAGTGCTTTGGCCATATGGAATGAATCCGTCCATGAGGGCCATGACAAAACTTTGAATCTCCCTCGGACACAAGTGCAGTGACAAGCCAAACATCCACTGAGAGTGATCCCCATACTGAGGTCTGCCAGCTGTTTGCCAGAGATTTGATGTTGAACGCGCAGAAAAAATCTGCCTTTCACTGCAAAATTTGTGTTTGGGCTGTTCGCAGCCTAATAATAGTAGGCTACCCTGCTGTTGCTTTAGGAAACATGTCAGCAGAGGGGTGTTCATCTATTTTAAAGGTTGTATTGGGTTTGTAAATTGGTATTTCAGTTTATTTGTTATGGCAATAGTGGTCCAGCAGTGGCTTCAGAATACACTGTATGGTAAAATAGGAGCAAGCAGGCCGCCAGTGGACCACTGGAGAGCCGACGAGCAAAGTGGCAGCGGACTATCTGTGATGGTCTATTTTTAATTTGAGAAATGTGGTGTGAATCAATGAGCGGTGTCATTACAACAAAGAGAAAAAAAAAAAGATACAATATAGACTGAATAGTAGCCTGGTAATAAAATTTGACCCTCGTTCTACACTTTTGTTTCATACAGAGGGTCTGGACATTCGACAGTGAGATTCAATTGCTTTCTTGATGTGTTTAAGTTTAAAGGATTGGCTCAGCCCCTGACTGATAGCTTGCCTTGACTCATAGCTTTCTAGCTCTGCATTCACAACCGCTCTCTCTGTTTGTTGATTGGTGTGGAGAAGTTTCTTGGAAAAAACGTAGTAGCAGCAGAGAAGTTTGTCTCATTCAACCAAGTCTTTATTATGCTCACCGAGAGAATGGTTACAACAGTGGTAATCCTCAACCATTCTAACCTATTACCATATCTGTCTATCTTAAATACTCCTGCCAGTAGATGATGTAGCTGGCACAGAGCCAATCCTACACAAGATCTCATTCTCTGTCCTTTTACGATGATGCACCAAACATGGTTTCAACATAGTTTTCAGAAGGAGTCTACTGTCATGTACATACATCTCTTGTACATTCTTTTTATAGCACACACTCTAATGCATGCACTATTCTATTCTTGTATACACTCAAACACACATATATTACTTGTTCTTACAGAATTTCCGACATTGGACAAGTTAAAATGTCTCTTGAGACAACAAGCTCAATGGGATCAAATCCAGACTTGCACTGTAAGTGCTAGGAAGGCAAGACCAGGCTACCTGAATAGTGAACTTGCAGCTAAAACTGTAACTGAATGGAGCACAGAAACTAACTTTCATTTTCCTATATGCCCCATTCAGTTAAGTTTAGCTACCAGTTTGCTAGTCGGTCTATGTTCTCTTTTTCCAACAGACAGCACATGGTGACCTTGAACAACAGGGCTATGCACTAAATCCCACTAGATTTCTCATTTAATCTTAAGGGGCTTCTAAATCAACTCTAATTCACTATACAGTTACATTTTTCAAGTTCCACAAACTCCATTATGAAGACATAGATTTAAAACCTAACCTTTAGTTTTTCCTTTCTGTGGTAAAGTTGTGTTTGGCTTTGTGAATGGATTTAGGCCCACCTGCTTAACAGTAGCTCTCCAATGGGTAAAAGGAATGTAAACAAATTTCATTCACAAAAAGCACAATTGTTGTGCAAATGTTTATGAAATTAATTTCAACCATCCTGTCCTTTGGTACAAATGTCTCTTTCCCAGTTAGGGCCCTAATTTGGATGTAATGAGGTTGGCATCAACAGGAGATCAAGAAGGGAAGAGGCGGATGATCATGGCGCCAACAGGCGAAGAAGAGATGACGATGATGGGGATAGTGGTCCTGAGGGAAGGTTTTCCTTGAAAAAGCCAAACGAGGTGAAGTCAACCATGTACCAGATCATCCTGAAAGCTACACTGAGGATGACCTAGAAGACCTGAGGTCTTCCTGGTTGAAGCCATGAAGAAGAAAAACAAGGACATGGAGTTCATCAGACAGAAGATGGACATCACATTCTCTCTTAGGAGAGTGGAGATTGTAGAGATAGAGCCCATGGTCTCAGAGGTTCTGGAGAGGTGGCCCGGTCTGTTTCTTGAAGAACAGGTAGGCATCTTTCTTTTTTTTTTTTTTTTCCTTGAACTTGGTGCATTTGTTTACATTTCTTATAAACATTTCTTATAATAATGAAATCAGCTTGTTGTATTTGTATTGCATTTGGTTCATTCAGATTTGCCAAGAGTTCACTCTGTGACCACCAAGGACCTGATGGGAACATTTAAAGCTGCCCTTGAGATGTTCTCTCCTTGTCTGCTGAAATTGTATCGTGCCAGGAAGGGTGCCTTTAGTCGAGATGGAATCCCTTTTGGACACGCTTGACAAACAGGTTGTTATATTGACTACAAGGCCTTTCTTCAGTTTGTTCACTAACATTTAAACCGTTACTCAAGAAGGAACTACCA
Organism: Tenualosa thibaudeaui; assembly: GCA_027481765.1. NCBI lineage: Eukaryota > Metazoa > Chordata > Actinopteri > Clupeiformes > Clupeidae > Tenualosa > Tenualosa thibaudeaui. Next base: position 14,594,345 of record JAIFZK010000022.1, read on the forward strand.
AGCTTGCACTCTGCAGTTTTGATGTAATATTCAGCTACATTGGTTAGCAAGTTCCATCTTGATTGACTACTTAATACAGTAATATAAGTGTAAGTAAGGAATATAAGTAAGGATAAGTTAACTGTTTTGCATTTTGAGTCCCCTTTCTGGGTTGATTAAATGGTGTTTGACACCGACATTTTGACTATTGGTCCAATCTTGCGCTTTTGGTTGACTTCAATCGGCCCTGCCATGCTTCAGAATGGCTAGCTACATGCTCACAAACCTGTCTTTAAATCAACCCTAAATGTTCGTTTTCAAAGATGTGCAACTCACCGTGGTTATTGATGTTCGTTGAGTGTTTGTCAAACATTATTTCATCCAAGACGTCCCAGAAAGGGGGCTGAAAGTGCAAAATAGTTAAATTATACTGGTACAAAAATAAACACTCAAAATAAACACTAACAAACAGAGCCTGCAATTTATCTGCCTAGATGCACGCTGTTAGAGATGGGAATACAAATGGAAGTACAAGCACAAGTGTACATGCACAGGTACAGTTCACAGAGCTAAACAAAAGTATTTGTTCGTCTTTATATTCCTCCAAAACAGACATCTGACATCACAAGTCATCGCAGACAGGCAGCTGTGGAGGGTCTTCCCATATTTCTGCGGGAGAATGCTGAGAAGCTTTTCTCTAGATGCCTGGTGAGTGCAGCTTGGAAGACCTTCAGCTTTTAGTAATGTTGTATAGCAAAGAGGCCTTACACAAATAGACATCACTCTTTATTGATTAGTTTTCTACAGGACATTATTTCAGTGGTGTTTTTATTTTGTCAGGCAACTGATGCAGATGACAAACAGATGAAAGGCATCAAGATGGGGGTCCTCACAGTGCTTGATGATGATGACTCAGTCATTAATATTGCCGTCGTGTTGGAGGAAACCATTGTCCTGAAAGACATCCCAGACACCCCGACTGCGCTCGCATATCTTTTTGGCCTGCTTTATGCCCTCAACATGGAGTTCCCAAAAGACACCAGGTATACCTTTGAAACTATCCAGCACATTTTCATGGAAATGTCCACCAATTGCTCACAGCGTGTCCGGAGCTTCAAGACCAAGCTGTTAAACCAGTGATTCATTTCCTTGGGAAAGATTTCTTTTATCATGTCTGTTCATTTATTATGTTTGGATATTTTGTAAGTCTTCACATAGACCACATTGTAGTTTTTATGTTCTTTTATTTTGACTAAAAACAAATCATTTGTAGCTGATTTTGTTCCTTTTGATTTCCCCAACTTATTGACATGTGCCTTATTTGCTCTGGACACAAGTACTTTATTTGAACTAAAAACAAATCTTTTATGTGTAGCTGTCATGTAACTGTCAGACTACGGTATTGATTGTTCAGTAGAAGCAAGCTGTGTTTCACCATTACTGTTATAGCCTGCATGTTTGCATTTTTGACTACTTTTCAAGTGAGGTTCAGATAATTTGGCTTTTTCAGCTGTGGATTTACTTACACACTATACAACTGTTTACTGGTCATCTTTGGCAATATTGCTTTATTCACAAGGTCTCAACAAGAGTCGGATAGCTGAAACCTGATGTATAAGATTAAAAGTGCTGCCAAACTGTTCATACGTGGAATTGTAAAGCTGTTTGTTCAAATAAACATGCATAAATTAACTGGTTTACTGTCAGTGGATCATTTAATGTGGGGGTAATTTAAACTCAAAATATAAAATGGTCAGATAATCTGAACTCAAAATGGTAAGTTTTTACAGACTTGAAAGTATCAGTATCTTGAATTAAAAACTTAGTTGGCAGAACTTGAAAACTTAGCTGATGCAACTTAATAATTGTTGTTCTTCAAAAGTTATTATTTTAAGTTGATGGCTTCAACTCAAAATTCTGTGCAGTCGGTTGCCTTGAAAATTTGAGTTGACCTACCTTTTTCTTTTTACAGTGTAATTCATATACAACAACTAACTTACATGAATAAGTAAGTTACCTTACTATGAATAAGTTGTAATTGGGAAGTAATACTGGAGAATTTCTTAGTCATTGGTCTACTGTGGGTAGAATAAGCTCATGCAGAATAAGGTATTAATATGTGATGTGTAATGACTAACAAATGGCTAGTATGTTATTAATTTGCATGTTAATAAGGAGCTTGTTAATGATGAACATGTGTGTGCTAATATAAAGTGTTAGCAAAGTTTTATATCCCCACTTTTGTGCCTTCCTCTGAAGGTGTTGTAAGATGATTACTGCGCTCAAATTTGTGCCAGTTTCCACGTTCATTTGATAAATGTGGGCCAAGATGTGTCAAGGTAAAGGGCAAAATTTCAATTCATAGTTAGTATCCCATTAGGTTTTGCTTGTTTTGTAATGCTCATAAGCAATGACAACCAGTGAGACCTTTCTTTTTCAGTTTGCAGAACTGCCATCTTATGATATAGGCTACAAATACACCATACACAGCACTATCTTCATAAAAGTATGCAATTACTATGTAAGAAATAACGTTCTGCAAGGCGGTCATTATCGTGGAATAAATCCAGAGTGACGAGAACCTGACGCAGAGTGGATGCGTAGGCCAACTAAACTCCCCAACTTTGAGGAAATAAAAACTTTCAATTTAGTTTGTTTAAATTACCTATCGAGGAGAAAGAAGACAGCTTCGGTATCCTGTTGGAAGTTACTTTTCCTCAGTAACTCCTATTTGGGAAAAGTCGGTTCTTCTATTTTGTTAACATTTTCTTGGCGGATTCGGATGGATTCTGCTCATCATACATTCAGTATAATCCCCATCTTGAGAGTTTTCAAATAGATGCACCCTCAATCATTTCTCCCTAGCTGTGATCTGCCTGTGAGTTTGTGCCTAGTTTCCGCTTGCACTTCCACTGAACGTAAACGCAAAAAGACAAAACTGGTTTGTCTGCCAGGGCCTGTAGTTTTTTTGTGGAGTTAATTACTTAATTATTTTGTGAGGCAATAAGCCAGCTAACACTCTCCCAATGAGTAAAAAGCAACTAAGTGCGAGTCTGTGCGTTAATGTAGCCTAAAAAAAGCTGCCTCTTCCTCATGAGACAACCAAACCAAGTGAATTGACATGCTTGGAAATGTAGAGTAATGTCATTTTGTCAGGTTTTACGGATGCCTGTCAATATTTAAAAAAAATAAAAATGACTTGCTAAGGTGTATGTAATATAAATTAGGACTATTTTTGATAGCCTAATTTACAGTAAATGATCTCCTAACCTTTAGTAAAGGGAATGGGTAGTCCACCTGAGAGGGCGACAACCCCTTTCACACACCCTGTGGCGCTGGGCCTGCTCTGGTATAAATACCATGGAAGTTTTCAGAACAATTCAGACATCAAAACATGGCATGTTTTAAACACTGTATGTGTCATTCCCACAGCACCCTGTACAATGATCAACTTGTCCAAACTAGAAGGGACTTCTGTAACCCTGACCATGGAATACAAGTCTATAGCTGCAGCAAACATCAGTGCGGTGGCGTGGTGGAATAATGAACTTATTATGACGTATTATCCTGGTGATAGAGATCCAGCCCACCTACAAGGATAGAGTGAAATTTGATAACAACACTTTCTCTCTGGAGTTGATGAACCTGCAAACAAAGGACAGTGGTTTCTATAGTGGAGTGATCAAACAGAAGGAGAAGGGAACCATCTGTGCTGCTGAATACAACCTTTCTGTTGTGGGTGAGTGGGTAAGACTTTCATTAAAGCAGCAAGCTATTGTCATTTTACTTTACATACTAGTGCTCTCACTTTCAAAATATTTTGATTATTATCTATAATCATAGTAACTAAGTCAGTTGGCGCAGTGACATGTTAGACATGTCACCATACTGTGAATTTGCCAAAGGTAGGATAACAAGATTGAAATACATAGTCACATTAAGTCTAACATGTTTTAGATGAGATGCTAGCAATTGACCAGCTGTATGTCAACTTCTAGCTCAATCAACGTATGTCAATGATTTACAGGGAAATTTTAATGGATTTAATGGAATTCAATGGATTTTACTGACCATTGGATTGATGGATTTAATTGTGGCTGTCTGTGCACTGATATACCTATGTCAAAAATAAAACAGAAGAGCACAGGTAAATTCAGCTTGCGCTTATTGCTTGATTGGCCTTCATCACATTTCTCTAAATTGGCTCTTTTTGTTGTTTCAGGAACAAATGGAAATGATGGTCTTGTTCAGGTAAATATTAATTCTTTATTTGTCACATTTTTTAAATCTCTTTAGCTTTATCTGAGTCTAAAAATTTAACTAATCAGCACTGCAGCTTGCGGTCACAATAGAATGAGCAATTTAAAGATTACTGATAAAGTGCTTTTGAGTAAAACAAAATGTAGTCCTGTTTTTTGAGCAACTCAACAGTGAAATCACCCTAGAAGCATCTTAGATGAATGAAACACAAAGAGTGAGAGCACTAATAGGAGAGACAACATTCATTTACAAATAGGCAATATTTTTTGGTTTTGGGTTAAAAAATTAATCAGTGGTTTTAAACAACATATTTTTTCTTGTTTTTTTTCCCTCTTATTATGCAGAGTGATGCAACACCTGGACTACAAATCTAACCTGTTATCTGGAGCCTTCAGCCTTCTAGACCAGAGATTGATGTCCACTGTTCTTTCACACTCATCTATTTATGGAGTATTATAGGGATGCAAAGGTACAGTGTGCCCACTGTTTGGTGCGCATCATGGTAACTTTGCTTTGGTATTTTCCCAAAAAAGGGAGGGTATAAAATGGGTTTTTCAATGGCCATGCCTGGTCTCTGTAGGCCTACATCAACTACCAGTTAGGGATAAGGTGTTAAATTTGTTTGATTCAAATTTCTTTTATTGATATTGCATAGAATTGAAAAGGTTTGCTGCAGCTACAGCTACAAAATGCAAAATGCACTGATGAGGAACATGGAGAGCTTATTAGTTAGGCTTACTTTGGATAGTAAACTAGTATAACTACACTATATAACTAATACTAATATCAATCTAGCCTACCGTACTTCACAAAAATAGACATTCACTGGAAAAGAATGACCATTCTGAACGAAAGTCCTTCTGGGACTTTGTCTCCTGTGCATAGAGCCCATTTGATACTTGATCTCAACTATCACCTGAGATGAATTGCCTCTAGGGATTATAGGTGGGCTAAATATCACTTTTAACTTCTGATATATTTTTTGTTTCCTTGACAAAATATTATAACCTAGATTTACTGTGTAGGTGAGTTCCTAGTCCGATAACTGAGAAGCTCACGCTCAAAATATGAAGTATAATTTGGAACCTTTTAAGGTTTATTCCAGGGAGCAATGTGAAATTTAAACTGAAACCTTTTGACTTATTTTGATACCTGTTCTTCATTACCCTTGTACCCTTGTAATGTTAATTTCATGAAGCATTGTTGTTGCGATATGAAGTCACTTTTTACAGGAATTTGTAATTTTACGGATTTCTTCATTTGTTTGCACAGTTAATGTTTTGCCATTTGCCATGTAGAGGTGTTATGTTTTGCTGTGCTCTGTGTTCTATTCTGTGCCTGCACATGTGCTGTGCTGCGTTTGATTATATTTATGCATTTAGCAGACGCTTTTATCCAAAGCGACTTACAAGTTGTCAACTATCAATTGTTCAGGGCCAGTCTCCCTTAGAGCAACTGAGGGTTAAGTGCCTTGCTCAAGGGCACAACAGTGGCTGCTGAGATTCAAACCCACAGCTCTTCAGGCTACTTGCACGCTAGGTTCCTTAACCACTACGCTACCCCAGCAGCAGAGATTACTGAGAAGCTCATGCTCAAAATCTGAAGTATAATTTGGAACCTTCCGAGTTTTATTCCAGGGAGCAATGGGAAAATTAAACTGAACCTTTATTTTAATACCTGTCCTTCTGGTAGCCTTTGTAATGTTAATTTCATGAAGCATTGTTGTTATGATATGAAGTCAATTTTTACAGGAATTTTACTTTATTTTTACTTTTACGGATTTCTTCATTTGTTTGCACAGTTAATGTTTTGCCATTTGCCATGCAGAGGTGTTATGTCTCGTCGCGTTTTGTGTTATGTGCTCGGTGTTCTATTCTCTGTCTGTGCCTATGCTGTGCTGTGTTTGAAGGACGTCCCAGCAGCAGTGATTGCTCATTGGGCCGCTTGCAATTGGGTGTGTGGTATAAAAGTTGCGCCGTTCCCTTTCTTTCACAGCTATGCTGAGCTCTTCTACCTATGCACTGCCCAGTCACTACCTGTTGTCAGTCACTACCTGTTGTCAGTGGCGGTTTTGCCAAAGTAAGAGGCTGGCATAGCCTTAGCATTAGAGAGTTGTCGAAGGTCTCATTTTCTCTTTACTACTTTTGACTTTGCACTTTTGCTGTTTGAGCCCATCCCAATTATGGATTTTTACACATTATCCTTTTGTCTTAATAAATACTTTAAATTCACTCCCATGTCACGCCCCATTTAAATTGTCCGATATTGTCTTTAGAGGCTCTTACCATCTTTCAGTCTTTTGTTAAGTGGTCTTATCCCTAGATCAACACTGACACCCTAACACCAGAGCATTTGGGATAGACATACCTCTATGGACTAAACTCATATGACCACCCTACCGTCTAGATATAGTGCTGCTCCAAAATATGTGAACCTTTTGTGAAATTGGTACCTGTATACCTTTCTGCATGATGATCATAAATTGTGTTTCCTATCATCGTAATAATAATAACAATAACAAACACAATAGGGCTTCGCACCTCTAGTAAAAGCCTGAAAAAAAAATCCCGCTTAAACCTTCATGACTATGCTGACTCTATGCTGCATCTGTGGTCAGTGAGTGAGAAGGAAGTCAATAGCAGTAATGACCATGTGCCTCTAGATGGCGCCATCTTCCTATCTTGTACACCCGCTGCTGCTTTTCGCCTTTGTTATGCCTATTTCCCAAAGAAATGGGAAGTTGGTATTTTTTTAAGATTGGTAGTGGCATTCACACTTTTGAGCTTCAAGCCCATTCAAGCCCAAAATCAAATTACAATTTCTGCAACACCTCACCTTCTGAATCTGATAGCTAGAGATCTTTCTCTTTTTTACCTTCCTCATAAAACAGGCACTACTAGATTTTTACATCCAACCACAGACTGCGTCACTGATGCGTTTATAAATCAACAGGTTTTCACATTCTCCAACGTGTCAATACATTGGCCTACAGTTAGAAGAGGCATTAGCAAAACCCGACCAACTACTCTGCCAATAGTCTTCGAGTAGTAGACTTGTAGTCTTCTTTTGTTTTCTCTTGTCCGCTGTGTTAGCTGCTTCTACATGCACATAGCCTACTTCATTTCTTGTAAAATGGAAATCTCTGATTTTAATTGATTGATTTCTGTCAGGTATGACAATACTTCATTAATCCTTTCTGGCCCCGTTAACCTTGAGCCAGAAACGAAAGTAACGTTATTTAGGCTCCTCCTATTTACCGTTTCCATTATGCTCCACAATTGCAGCGTGGTGGCCACATGGCTTTAATCTGGACTCAATAATACAAAGAGGAGAACTTTATAAAGGTAAGCATACACAACAACGGAGTTAACATTTTAAGCCCGAACAGCCTCCAATGTGTAGGTTATTTCTGTTGCGCGTTTATGTGTCAAATTCAAACAAAGGGTTGATCTGGGCAAAGCCTATTGGTCAGTTTACTACATTGAAAATATATTATTTTCTGTTATTTTTGGGTAATTGTTTAATTGAAAATGGTTTGCGCCATTAAAATGTCCATGTTGTACTCTAAATATCATTTCAGTTGGGTAAGCCGAGTTAAGCGAGTACTCTACAAGTAAAAGTCAATGCACACCAAAAAGACTTCAGAAAACTTGCATGTTTGAAAACTGCCAAACTTCTTCCAAATCAGCGTGTGTTGCCAACTGCTGCAGCTGTCTTTGAGCGCGTGATGTAGGCCCATCATCGCTCGCATGAATTCCAATCCTCAGACTCAGTCACAAACAAATGAGCTGTTGGCATTTGTCGTGGTGAAGCAAAGATACAATGGATCTTCTGCTAGAATGAGACTGTTAACTCTACAAAGATAGACTAAACACCTCTTAAAACCTCACCTCACTTCTCAAAACTGCAGATCATGTTTCTGCACATAGCCTACCCTGAAACTCGGGCTATCAATCAGTCATAATGAAAATTTATTGCAGCCCAAACAGCTTTTAGGCCTATGCATTTAGCCCTGTTTGGTTGCAGTGTAGCCTGTATAAATACATTTTCACTGCCTGGGGTTGGTTTAACGACAACTGAGTTTAAAGCTAGTATAATTTTTGCAGTTTAGGATTTCTGAAATTGCATTTTGGAGGAATCATTTGCAGCTCATAATGCAGGAAATGCTATATTTTTGTCACAAATAAAGCTGTTTTGTCTGTTCGTTGCCTAATAATGGTAGGCTACCCCTGTTGTTGCTTTGGAAGCATGTTAGCAGAGAGGGTAAAAGCTGTTAATGATGTCAGTAACTCACAACTGATGTCTCGGCTTCTGAGTCCTGGCAAGCCATGTCAGTAAACAATGGCACAAGACCACACACAAGTGTAGGTTGTTCTATTCTATCTATTCTAAAGGTTGTAAATTGGCTTCTAAAGTGCCATTTAAGCTTATTTTTTTATATGTGGCAATAGTGGTCCACCAGCAGCTTCAACATGGTGTACTCAGACTACGAAATAGGAGCAGGCAGCCCGCCGGTGGACCACTGGAGAGCTGATGAGGAAAGTGTACTATCTGGGATGGCCTATTTTAAATTTGCTCTGCAGGTTCAACCTTAAAGGAGAAATGCTGTGTGAATCAATGAGTGTTGACAGTACAACAAAGAGGAAAAAAAGATACACTATAGACTGAATAGTGAACTAGCAACTAAAACAATAACTGAATGGGGCACAGAAACTAACTTTTATTTTCCTATGCCTCATTCAGTTATAGTTTAGCTGCTAGTTTGCTAGTCGGCCTATGTTGCTATGTTGTATCAAGTCATTCTTTTTCCAACAGACAGCACATGGTGACCTTGAACAACAGGGCTATGGACTGAATCACACTAAATCAACTCAAATTCACTATACACTTACATTTATCACATGTTTGTCCCACAAAAACATTTCTTGTTGTCGTATGTAGGCAAGTGCACACCAGATTTGGGTATAACTATGTAAAATAAGGCGTCCTATAAAGGTCAGAAAATACTTTTCACTCCACAAATTTAGATACTTCCTTTAGATAAGTGTGTAAGGTGGTAAAGGATGTAATACTATTAATGTGAAATAGCTCTTGGCCACGTTGATTTGTCAAAGTAGCTCTCGGACCTCCCTGATTCAGACCAAAGATCAGAATTAGAAACCCGTAGGGCCCTAATTTAAAGGCTAAAGTTCACATGTCCCCTCTACACAAATAATTGGGGGTCTAGCAGCAGATGCAGAACCCCATTATGTTTCTATGTATTGTTGTTATTCTTTCTTCTTCCATGGAACGTCTGTGGCAGCCTATAGAACCGTATGGAGGAAAGTTGTGAAATTGTGCACACAGATTGGGGCTGGCCCCTGATTAGTTTGACCAAGTTCCATGTGTACGAGTAAAGCGCTCTAGAGTCACCAATGGGTCAAAGTTGGAGTTGCATCCATAAGTGTAACTTTTCAACCGTACACCCGATTTTCAAACCATTGGAATCCAAGCTGAGTTGAAAGCATGATGTCAATTTCTGCCATATTGGATTTCGTCAAAAGTGAAACTTAAGTATCAGCTGTCACAAATTTTGCCCAATTGTCATAAAAATTGGCACACATGGTCTTCAGAACATTCCTCACAAGAGTTACTTCTATCCATTTCAAAATTCCAAAGCATTCACCTATCACAATCAAATGTAAACAGCCAAACAAAGTGAGGTCATGTTATAGGAACAATTTGACGTTTCAAGTTCAATCTTGGTACATGGACTTGTGACCCCATTCTGAGTGGACTCTGCTCAGTAATGCTTTCACGTGTTGAAATTTGATACATGGACTCATTACCCTATTCTGAGGATGGAACAGTAATATGTTATACCTCTAGGGGCTGTAATTTGTGAAAATGGTACATGTACAATTTGGTACAGACATATACAAGTCTGGAGACCATTGGGGATGCTACCTTTTCTGCTAGATCCCCACATTGCTGCTTGCAGCTATATTTGTGATTTATTATTGTATGTGCCCTTTACCTTATCTCTGTAGATCCATGTACAGCTATGCTATCAGGCAGATCCATCTCTTGTTGGCCGTTCTGGGACATGTTCATTTGGTTGGTTCCTCTACAGGTAAGTTTAAATGCAATGCATGTGCCAGTCTGTAATCTGACTCTTTTCTCACATATTTAAGATGCCATACAGTGATAGAGAAGATGTAGAAGTTGATGACCATTAAATGAAATGTGGGCAGAGAGTATTTACCCAGTCATGTTACTTGAATGTTTATGTATTTAATATGATATTAAAGCATGCAGAATTCTGTATAAATCATTCTAAATGACTTGGCTGACCTGCTCATTTGTGCAAACCATACATCGCATCGTTCACCAAAAGATGTAATGGCAAATATCATAATGTTGTTTTGCCTACACTCCTTGACGGGTTATACAGGTATATCTTCAAAAATACACTGAGAAGCAAAACACTGCTACTTTGACGTAAACCTTATAATTGAAATGTCACCAATGAAACGTCAGCATTTCAATAATAGCCTAAATATGTTTTGTGGACAAATTCTCACCTGATGTTTTGAAAGCAGTGAGAAGCAGGCAATGACCTTACATTTGTAGTGACAAGTTGGCAAAAAGTCTCTTTCTGACTCTTCTGAAACTTACACACTTAATAAAGACATTTACACCATATTAACCATATTGTGGTAAAATAGTGAGGTTACATAGTCAGTTGAAAATAGCGGATCATATTCCTATTAAAATAAATACCATGGAGAGCAATGTAATGGGGTCGCACTTAATTGTTAAATATGAAAATGGTAAAGAGAGTTTGGTTGTTTTATGCCTATGTGTTAAAAGCTTGCAGCCAGGAAGAATTCACAGCTACAGACTATGACCAAGAAAATGTATTAACTGCACATAAAGTCCCTTTTTGTAATATTGATTTAGAGCCTCTGTAAGAATTTGTTTTATCTAGCGGTGAGGTGGTACCGTACTCTGGGCACAAGGGCCCTAATTTACGAAACTATCGTACACCAGAAAACTGTGCATATGCTCATTCTCACCAAAACACGAAAAGTATTTATGAATCTGAATGTGAGCTAGAATGAGCAGTACGCTATTTGCGCTCAAAGTGCAACATTCCTGTCAGAGAATTGTGGATTTATGAGTTATATTCACAGGCCAACTGTGGTATAAATACCATAGAAGTTTTCAGAACAATTCAGACATCAAAACATGGCATGTTTTAAACACTGTATGTGTCATTCCCACAGCACCCTGTACAATGATCAACTTGTTCCGACCAGAGGGGACATCTGTAACCCTGACCATGGAATACAAGTCTACAGCTGCAGCAAACATCAGTGTGGTGGAGTGGTGCAATAAGGAACTTATTATGAGATACTACCCTGGCAACAAGTTAGTGGTCCAACCCACCTACAAGGATAGAGTGAAATTTGATGATAACACATTCTCTCTGGAGTTGATGAACCTGCAGAAAAAGGACAGTGGTTTCTATAGTGGAGTGATCAAACAGAAGGAGAAGGGAACCATCTGTGCTGCTGAATACAACCTTTCTGTTGTGGGTGAGTGGATAAGACTTTCATTAAAGCAGCAAGCTATAGTCATTTTACTTCACATATTAGCAACCTCAAATGCTTTAAAAATATTTTGATGCCACGCTTTCTGACCAACAGCAGAAAGAATTTAGTCTCTGACAATCCCTGCTGTTGCACTATGCAAACCTGTTGTCATGTGTAGGAGGCTGACCCTTTTCATTGGTTACAGATGAAATGCTTAACCCCCTAAGCAATAAAATGGTATCCAGTACATTGAAGATTGATGAAAAGGGGATTTCCAACATGACGTTGGCTGTAATTTAGCTCATCCTGTTCTGCAATGACATTTGGTTTTCAACATCTGATTATTGAAGATGGTTATGAGGGTGTATTGAGTCTGGAACAGAAGAATCTGCAGAGAAATGATAATGGACTTCATCATTGTGAATTCAGATGGGCGTAAACTAATGTTCATACACGGTTCTTGATATGTTTTTATTTGTTGTTATTGTTTATGCCCCGATAAAGAGATTTCATTGATAATTTGACCTGCCTTTGTATTTGTTGGTGTTTTTGTATTTCAGAGTCTGTGGCTGCTCCTACACTGACTGTAGTGTCCAACTGGTCCAGCAGTGACTGTAATGTGACAATGACCTGCAGAGGTCATGACCTCTCTCTGACCTTCAGCTGCAACAGGAGTGACTGCATTCAGCTGCAAGATCTCCCCATCACTTCCACGCTTGCAGTCTTTGCTAGAGATGGCTACATCATCTGTAACCATAGTAACCAAGTCAGTTGGCGCAGTGACATGTTAGACATGTCACCATACTGTGAATTTGCCAAAGGTAAGACAGCAAGATTGAAATACATAGTCACATTGTCTAATCTAAAACATGTAGCAATTGACCAGCTGTATGTCAACTTGTAGCTCAACGTATGTCAATGATTTACAGGGAAAAACGCTTCTTTTTGGATTTTACTGACCATTGGATTGATGTTTTTAATTATGGCTGTCTGTGCACTGATATACATATACGTAAGAAAACAGAAGAGCACAGGTAAATTCATCTTGCGCCTTATTGCTTGATTGGGCTTCATCACATTTCTCTAATTTGGCTCTGTTTTGTTGTTTCAGGAACAAATGGAAATTGTTATGGTCTTGTTCAGGTAAATATTAATTCTTTATTTGTCACATTTTTAAAATCTCTTTATCTGGCTATCTGAGTCCTGCTGAGTTAGTTGAACTGGTGCTCAATTTGGGACCTGCAGTCTAAAGATTTAAGTGCTGGGAATTTAATTCAAGTGCCAGGCAGGCTCTACATTTTACAAAAAATTTTACTGATAAGCACTATAGCTTGTCACAATAGAATGAGCAATTACCGATATAGTGCTTTTGAGTAAAACCAAATGTAGGCCTGGTTTTTGTGCAAATCAACAGTGAAATCACCCTAGAAGCATCTTAGATGAAGGAAACAAAGAATTTGATTTAAAGGAGAGCACTAATAAGAGAGACAACATTCATTTACAAATAGGCAATATTTTTTGTTTTGGGGTTAAAAAATGAATCAGTGGTTTTAAACATTTCTTTTTTTTTCCCGCTTATTATGCAGAGCGATGCAACACCTGGACCACAAATCTAACCTGTTATCTGGAGCCTTCAGCCTTCTAATGAGAGGTCGTCTGTTACTTCTGCAAAAATACTACTGTCAGACACAGACGGATGGAGGCAGGGGTAAATAAACAAGGTGGTATTTATTGAAATAAATCAAAGAATAAACAAAAGCCACGTCCACTTCTCAAGTGGAGGAAACAGAAAATTACCAACTACTAAGATTAACAGAAAACACTCGAAACTAACAAGGGAGATCTGAAAGGACTAGGGTAAACAAACCAAACAGGGAATCAAAACTTACGGAGCGGAGAATACGGGAATACGCAGGATACAAAAGACAAGTGAGGAGTCTGAGGAGATAACGACGACAGTCGGGGAAAACTAACAGGTTCAAATAAACAACGAAAGATAAGGGTAAATAATAAAGCTCAGAAGTTAACTAATAAAATAACGTGGTAAATAATAAAGCTCAAGAGGGCGAAGAGTCCAGGAAACAACGATCGAACATTAACGTGACTACGAAGTGAAATTGACGAGACCAGACCAAGGGTGAAGTGAAGGGGAGACTTAAATAAGGTGGAGACCAGGTGAAAGCAATTATAACTCAAATGATTGCAAACGGGGAGACAAGCAGTGAGTCTGAGTGAGGGGGCGTGGCCGTGACCAGATCCGATGCCGACCTGACAACTACACACATTTGATATAAAATGCTTTGTTTTTCTAAACGGTCTTCAGTTTGCACTAAAATCTTACATCACTAACAAAAGGCCTACCTCAGCTGAGCTGAGCTGCTCTCTCTCGCACCAGACCACTTCTTGCATGAAGCTTGCTGATTGGTTGAAGGGAAATGCAGAGTTCCTGACATGTCTGGGACCATTTGTGAGGGCTTGCTGTATGATGAGCAAGTTATGGAATACTACATAACGGATTCATATTTTAAAAATGAGTGAAAATATTGAGATTCACGTCTGAGTATTGAACCATAGGGGGGTATCAGTCGGTTCGATATAACAAAGAACCGTTGCATCCCTTGTGTATTATTAGCAGTGTAATATTGAGATTTTGTTCTTTCTGCCAATTTTGGTTTGAAAGCTTTCACTGCATGAGTAATGAACAAGCATATACATAGAATTCCTGTTCATTAACATTGCTGGCTGCACATGCAGCCTTGACAGAAGATGCAAAGCTACATTGTGCAAATTGTCTTTCTATTAGTGGGCTCTGTGCACGGCAGATGAAAGTCCCAGAAGGACTTTTGTTCAGGATGGTCACTATTTTCTAGTAATTAGCTTTTACATTGGTGCACAATTGTGTAAAGAGAAGCGCATTCTCAAAATCTAAAGGATATTTTGGAACTTCCAAAGGTTTCTCCCTGGGAGCAATGTGAAACTGATTGATTGCTTGCTGGATTTGCGTTGACCTGCCAACAAGTTACACAATGTTTGGCACAATGCTTTGCTTCCTTCCATTGTGTGAGCGTATCTTCCATCCTTTGAAAGGGACAATATAACTAATTTATCTGATTAGTTTTATATTAGGTTACATTAAATGTTGGATTGTATCTTCCATGTAAATTAGTCTTGCACGTTTAGAATCACATATAGTAACACTACTATTGTGGATAGTCATCTGCTTGATTGTGTGAGGCATTTACGATCACCTGATCACCGATACATTTTCCCACACAACAGATACATTTAAATAAAAAATAGTTTCACTTTGTGCAAAGCATATTTTGCTCTTGGGTGCTCCTTGCTGTAAAGTGGATTACCCTCCTGTTGAAGGGAGATAGTGCTGCCTGATAAAGATCCAAAGGGATTGAAACATTGCCAATTTTTTTAACATTAAATAAAATAAAACTGTAACAGTGTGTGGACCATCTCCCTTCTACTGTCTATGACAGTTGTCTGGCACCTGGGCTACAGTCTTGGCTGTGTGCACCACCCTGCTCTAATTGCCCTCCAGTTGCACAGTCCTGGCTGGTGTTGTGTCTACCCTGTTTTACCTGATGACTGTCAGTACCAGTTAATGTGGCAGTTTTGATACTGAATGATTTGTCAGAACTTAATATTACTAGACTGTATAAGTACATTTTGTCAGCAGGCCTGACAGCTGTTAAAAAAGTGATTGTAGTACAATGGAAACCCTCCCAGGTGCTCAATAGCAGTGAATTCTTTTTTTTTTTTTTTTTTTTTGATGTAGTGTACCAACTCTGGTCCATGGAGCTGCTCAGAAAATGGAAAATGGCAGCTAATGTTAATATTAATGTTAATGGCAGATTACTCCAAAAGACTAAAAGAGTTAATGGGGTAATAAAAAATGATTGTACTACAATGGAACACAGACAGTGGATTCTTGTTTTTTTTTTTTTTTTTTTTTTTTGATGTAGTGTACTCAGGTCCATGGAACTGCTCAGACTGTAAACAGTTGGAAAATGGCAGCTGACTCTAAAACTGTTAATGGGATAATCTCCCAGCATCATACATTGTGTTATCACTGTTTTTATCATTTATTTTTCAACAGTTGTTTGTGTATCTATTTCTGTGTTGTCTGTCTGGGTGACGGGGAGGCAGTACGTGGGTCTGATATTGTTTTTCCTTTTTCTTCCTGCCAGTGTCTAGTTTTTGAGTGTGTGTTGTATTCAGGGTGTGGATGAGTGTTGGTGAGTGTTATTTGTTTTTGGGTAGGTAGGGGGGCTTACTTGTATTTTAGTTTTATACAATATGCTGATGCATACATTGTCTTATGTGTGTTTGCACATATGTCTAAGTGTGCCATACAATTCTTAATTATAATTGACTGATCTTGTACTTTTGCTGTTTGAGCCATTGATTGCTTTTTGTTGTTCCATTTACAGTATTTTGTCCTTAATGATATACGTATGTTCTGTTTAATAACATATCCTTGAAAAGTCCTTATATTTGGTACTGAAGAAAGAGTGGGGACCCTGAATTGTCCGGCACCTGTGTTACTGTGGGTCTGATATTGTTTCCCCTTGAATATAAACAAGTATGGGAATTGTGGGAAATAATATGGAATTACTTGATAGTTTTACAGGATATTGTAATTTTACTTTTACTGATTTCTTTGGCTGTTTGTACTGTTAGTTTGTCATTTATTATACTTATGTTCTGTTTAATAAATGTTTTTCAATGTATTGATAATTGTCTGGTTGTGTCTTTTGAGGTTCTGGACATTGACCTGATAGGCTGGATGTACTGTAGCCTAACTTAATGGGCTGCTCGTAGCACCACCTAGATGTATATTGCCTCTGGAAAGTATGTGAATGTAAAAGTATGTGAGACATTTCACGCCTTTATTGAAAACATCTGTGAAGTGACACATAGGTGCTACTTTAGCACTAAATTAGTTTTAAAGTTACCACTGACACCCATACTGTTTGGAAGTTTCAAGTGAAGATTTCACTTTTAGCCAATGGGAATCCCCTCAAAAATGTCAAAAGCAACAACAATGATGGTAATAATAGGGCTTCATCCCTCCTGTAAAAACCAGAAAAAACACATCCAGCCCAAACCATTACTGCTTTTGCTGCAGCTGTAGTCACTGAGTGAGAGGAGCCATGTGAAAGATATACATTAATTGCCAATGTCTAAACCATGGGCCTCTAGATGGTACCATCTCCCCATCTAGTAGGCTACACCTGTTGATGCATCAAACCATTTTCAAGGTAAGTGGTCGTTAAGACCCCTTTGGGAAGATTTGGGAGTGGCATTCTCACTTTTGAGCTTCAAGTTCTATGTGGTTGTAGAGGTTAGCTTGTCTTCCTTTTAGAGACAGATTACAATTCCTCCACATCTCACTTTTTGAATTTGATCAGTGGAGATGCTTTTCTTGTTTAGCTTCATAAAACTGGTAGATTTTTTAAATCCAGCTGCAGACAGTGTCATTGATGTGTTTAAAAATGCAATCAACAAGCATTCAGGTGTACCATGACCTGGATGTATGAGAATCTTGACAGACAAATCAACAAGTATGTTTTCACATTCTTCAAAGTGTCTGTCTTGTTTTTGTCTTATGGTGTCTCATTGGGTTGGGTTAGAGCAGAGGCAGTTTAATAGGAGGCAGTTTAAAAAGTCCTCCCATAAAAATGTATTGCGGCCATTTGTAACGTAAAGATGACAAAATGGAAATCTGCCTTGCCATGAAAGTAGCCAATCACATTGTTGAACGCTGTATGCGGTATGACTGACGGTTAGTCTTTTATTTACTATCCCCGTCACCATGGCAATAGCCATGCCACAAATATTGGTGCAGGCATAGTGAGCAAATTGCTGTTTCAAATATCTTTTTTAGCTTTATTCGAATGGTCTATGGGTACACCATTCAAGTCAGATTTAAACAATGATTCACACAATACACTTTTTAAGTCAGTATAACCAGCTGATCTGGAGTTTTGGATATCTTCTCATTCATTTTGATGGGGCCTAGTCTTGTTAATCCCAAATATTTGCCTGAAGGTGTTCCAAGATGGTGGCCAAGTGAAGAGACTTGCCTTAAAAAGACTTTGGTTAAAGTGACCTAGCAAGATGGGTTGGTAATTTAACCCAAAATGTGGGTCACTTAATCAACCGAAATATAGGGTATTCTGACAAGGGTGTTGGGTTACAATAACCCAGAAAATGGGTGTGACATTTTGACTGTATTTAGGTTTATATTGACCTCTGCAGTTGTGTTTATTTGACAGATCAATTATGTCATTGTGCTCACAGTTTTTGAGATTTAGATTCCAGCCAAGAGGAAAATAAGTTAACAATATTTTACTGATCATTTACTTTATTAGTAATAAAACAGTGAGTATTAAAATCTGTAGTAAATGGTAAAAAAGAAAACAGGAAAAGCAGCGAGCCGATAAAACAACACAAAAAATTTAACAACATGTAGATAGTATGTTTGATAAAACACTCATGGTGCTTGCCACATTATCCCCACTTGTAAATGAAGTGTCCAAGTAGGGGGCTTTGTTGAATACTAGGCCAGTGTGTACTTGTACCTCAGTATGTCCTTTCCAAAAATGTCATGTCTAGAGCAAGGGAACTCAAAGACTGTCCTGGCTGAGCCACTGTTGGAGCTGTGGCCATAATCCATAAACTGTTGTAAGCACAGGTTCTCTCCATGCTCTCAATGATGAGGGTGAAGAGATAGTGATTCTGGAAATGGTCTCTGAAGTACTGTGTTCCAACAACGCTCGTGCTGCGGAATCAGGAGATTCAGATTGAATCCGTTGTAAACTGTTTGTTCATACGAATGCTCACAACAACAAACAACAAAAAAATAGAATCCTGATTTTCGCAATCAAGTGGAAGATATATAGAAATGTAAGAAATTAAAGTGAGACCCTATGTTTGCTTACACAAGGCTCAAGCATTTAGAAACTGCCTATTTATGTTGCCTTTCATTTTTCAAACTGTAGCAGGAGAAAATGGCAAAAATCATGGGTCTGTTGTTTGTATGCAGACAAAACGGGTGTTTTTTGTATATTTCAGATCTTCAGATTAGTATGAAATTGTGTGTGGCTATACATTTACCTTGGACCTTCAATCTTTTCAGTTTTAACAATTTCTCTTAATGTCCTCAATAAATACTTCTTTACTTTTGTCAACAACCATCACATGGGAAGAAACCTTCTTTTACTGTCTATGGTTCAACTTTGGGTGTCCAGATATGTTAGTGTCATATATACAATATATATATACAAAATGAAATTACAAACATTTTACAATAACAAATAATTTAAACAAAATGTTTAAAAGCACTTAAGGACAGTCACGTTTCATGACGTGACTACGTTGGCTAGGAGTATGAGCAGCAGACACTGGACCTAACTGAAAATGTAAAATTCGTCCTCAACCAAAGACTCTAGAGCGGAGCAAGAGAGATTGAGACAATGGGCATAAAGTACACCCTAAACTACCGGGGATGCCATTGCCAATAAAGTCAATGGGCTTTTCATTACATAAGATTTTCTACTGCCTCTTTTTCAGACCACATGGATCAAGACCAGAAGTAGAATTTGTTTTGTAAGGTTCAAGGCTGACAACAAACAGCAGACATTTTTATGAATATGAAAACGTAGAAAAACTTACCTGTTGCAGAGTTTAAAACCATTAATGACATAGTATTCAGTTTAAAAATCTATTTAACAGTACCTGTTTTGGAAGAAGGTGAAAAAGAGAAGGTTCTCCAGCAATCACATCCAAAAGGTTTACTTTTGAGGTAAAGAGGATGTAATTTGAGTCAAAAAGACTAGCTAACCTAAAAGACCATTTCAAACCTCATTAAACATTTTTGAGTAACTTACCACATTATCACACTGACCATGGGTTATTGTTAAATGCTATGTTTTATTGTGTTGAAACCAGCATTTTGTTCCCCAAAGTGTGAGTCATCAATAGCCACATACCCAATTACCCAAGGCAGGAGCAGAATGGGCAATTAGCAAAACTCATCAATGTTGCCAGGACGTCCTTCACACAGCGACAGAGCAGCACACAAGGCAAAACACATTGGGCATAACAGAGAAATAAAGTGCTGAAGAAATCAGTACAAAAGTATCATAACAGTGGTGCTTTAAGGAACATTACTAAGGCTACATAAAAGACATTGAGACATAACAGGGAAACACAGAAGTATGAAATCAACACAGAAGTATGAAAGTAAAATATCCTTTAAAACCAAAGGATAAGTAATAGGCTACATTCCATATCATAACAGTGCAGTGCTTCATGAAATTAACATTAGTCAGGCTATCAGATAAACTGTATCAAAATGAAGTTTCAGTTCAGTCAAATAAATACACTGTCTTTATAATTATCTTTGGCATTAATTCAGTTAGTTCAAGTGAACAACTTACATTAACATATGTTAATGAATTATTAATAAAATACATTCAGATGTTGTTCTCATCTCACCAAATTATTAGTGGCCGTTAGTGGGGTAATATCTTGTTTAGTGAAATTCAAATATGCTACTATATACTACAAACACCATTATACTTGCATCAGATAATCTGCTTGTAGTATTTGTCTGCATATATCTGTCCCAGATAAACCAAGTAAATTAGGGGACTGTGGACTTCAATCTCTGGTCGGAAGCTTAAGACTGCAGATGACAGGTTACAACTGTGGTTCAGATGTTACATTTCTCTGCAGAGACACATATAAGGACCACATATAATTGATATTGGTCAACACAAGTGGCACAGCACACACAGTAGCTCAGCAGAGCTCACACCTAGTCAGATTAAAATAAAAAAGGTGACAAATAAAGAAATAATATTTACCAGTGCAGCAGCATAACCATTTGCATCAGTTCCTGAAACAAAAACGAAACAATTTAGAAAAATGTGTCACAGCCAGTGATCCCTCAAATTTTTTTTTTTTTCAGCACAAAGCAAATTGAAATTTGAGCAGCACTCTGAGCAGGCTTTCACAAACCTGTATGGGTATATGTAACATGGGTTACAGTCCATTCAAACAATAAGGTGTGAGCTGAAATTACCTTTGCTCATTTTTTTTGCAATTTTTCAACGGGTGTATATCACACAGACAGCCACAATCAAAGACATCAATCCAATAGTCAGTGGAATCCAGGGAGTGGAGTCTTTTCCTGTTGGCATACATTGACAGCTACAAGCTTGACAATCATCTGGTCATTTGCAAGCATCTCATCCAAAACATGTTAGACTCATGCTGACTCTGTATGTATGTTAATCTTACTCTTACCTTTGGCAGATTCACAGTGTGATGACATGTCTAGAGTGTCACTGCGCCAGCTGACGTGGTTACTATGGTTACAGATAAAGTAGCCATCTCTAGCAAAGACTGCAAGAGTAGTGGTCTCCCATTTGGTCTCCCATTTGAGTGCAGTCACTACTGTTAATGCTGAAGGTCAGAGAGAGGTCATGACCCCTGCAGGTCACTGTCACATTGCAAGAGTTGCTGCCGGACCAGTTAGATACTACAGTTAGTACAGGATCGATCACAAGCTCTGAAACATAAAACACAAACAAATGTTTAAAAACAGACCTCAAACTATAACTGGAAAAACTGGCACAGTGCTTTGTTGATGTGGCTTGCCTTGGGTAGGGGGGCAGGGAGCGGGTGGGGGTGGATGGGTGGTGTAGAGGAATATTGTGTGGAGAGATGTAAAACAAGTCCACAAGTAGTGAGGGATGTATAAGTTCTGCAAGTCAGGTCTGTGAGTTTGTGTGTACGTGTTTGTGTGTGTGCGTGCAAAGTTGTTAGTAAGTGTTTGTGAGTGTTGAGGAGTGAATGTGTGCAAAGTCAGTATAGTGTGTGTTTATAGTTCGGATGGCCTGAGGATAGAAGCTTCTCCTGAGTCTCTCAGTTCTGGCCTTGTGACTACATAGGCATCTTCCTGATCTTAGTGGTTTGAACAGTCCATTATTTAGATGAGAAGAGTCCTTAGTTGAGTCTCTCTGCAGAGTACTAAAATCTTTGACTGTGGAGTTCACATACCAGGTGATAGCTGAAGTGTAAAAGGCATTCAAGATGGATGTTGAAACCTTGAATTTTCTTAGGAAGAAGAGTCGTTGTCTGTCTGTCTTCAGAACATGTTGGGTGTTAACAGTCCATCTTAAGTCTTCAGTGGCGTGGGACTGAAGTCGTATTGAGGAAGAATCTGCCCTTGTAACCATCTTCAGTAAGTAATACTTTTGACAAGTTGTAGCAAGGCTCAACCTGCCCTTGTAACCATGTTCAGTAATCAGACACTTAGTGCAAAGATTCTGAACACTTTTAACAGGCATACGTTTAGTCCAAAAACCTTTTGGTTCTGCCTTCAATTTCTGTTTGCTGATTGGATGCTCAGAAATGTAGCTGGGAAACATGGACTGAACCAAAACTGAAGAGTACCCTGACTAGTACTGTAGTGAAATGCAGTATTGAGCAGAGCTACAAAGTGGCACTACCCTGTCTAAACACCACCATACTGTTTTAATGTAACTTTTATATTCACTCACTGATAACAGAAAGGCAGCACTTGGCAGCATGGTTTTCTTCTCTGTGATGTCTGCATGGTACAAACCACTGTCATTCTTCTGTAGGTTCATCAACTCCAGAGAGAAGGTTCTGATATCAAACTTCACCCTTCCGTTGTAGGATGGTGCCACTACTATTTTTTCACCAGAGTAATACCACATAATCAAGTCATTATTGAACCACTCCACCACTCTGATGTTTGCAGCAGCTGTGTAGTTGTGGTCCAGTGTGTGTGTGTTACAGATGTACCCTCTGGTATGCACATGTTGGTCACTGAACATGGTGCTGTGGGATACACACATTCAGGGATTTTATTAAAATTACCGTACATTTTTGAACTAATATACACAATTGCAATTTCATCTGTTTTCAGATCTTTAACAGACTGAATTCTGGAACAATGTCTGATCATTTTAAAGCTGTGGGCATGGATAGGCCTATACTTAACAGCATGTAACAATCTTTAACAGTGTGATGACATGTCTAGACATGTCCTCGCACACATTTAATATGATGGTTATTGATATCCACTTCTACATTACAAATGGGTTAGAATGAGACCATGTTAAACAACTTCCTTACCCAGCTTCAACAATGCAACTTTCCAACTTTCCAAGGTCTGATACTGTATGTAAAAGATAATGTGCTGCGAATTAACACACACAATATCAGCCAATCAGAAAACAGTATTTCATTCCTCTGGGTGATAAGTAAGGGACAATGGCCACCGAGGTGTGCTGTTATACAGAATTAATGAACAAGGCGGAGGCAAAGAACTTCAAGACGTGAATAGAGAGTGAAGTTCCTCTAACAGCACACTTTGTTCCTATAACAGCTCATTTTGAATGCAGTTACCCCACTTATCAGCTAGTTGAAACTCATGCATGTAAGGATTAGGTGTGCATTTAAAACACACAGAATTGCGTGCAACTCAGTTTCAAAGAAACCTGTTCAGTTGTGGTGGTTTTTGCTAGTAACAACAAATTCCATTGTTGCTAGCAAGTTCAACCGCTGTTTACTGTGGTTGTTATAGTTACCATTTAAAAGAGCATTGATATAGTGATGATAGTAGTGATTAAACATTTTCACCAAATCACCTCAATCGCTGTCCCGGTGTAGCAGCGAATTCAGCTCCATTCATGAACTATATGTGTTTTTATGAAAGCCACACAAGCTTAGGTGTACAACTAGATGTCCGCAAAACAAAACAGGACAAACAGGATGCTTTCGCTTTTCACCATTAAGACGTTATTTTGACTAATTTACATAAAGTATTTAATTTTGTAGAAATAGTTTTTCCAGTGTCTTTTGTGGTCTCTGTTGTTTTTTTCCTCTGAAATTTCAGACTTTATAAAGTCAGAAATACACACATTTTTCTCAGACATTGCAATATTCACCCTATATGCCACATTTCATTACATTTATTGTATTTATACACGTGTAATGACAATGAAGTTGAATCTAATGTAATCTATATATCTTTAACAATACGACTGACAGTGGATCTACAGAAAGGAAAAGGAGGGGACTGTCCTAAAGACGTGTCATATGCGCCCAAGTTTGTGATTTTTAGTTTTAATAAAAACTAGTTTTTCTGACTTTAATTAGGCCTACAAAAATGGCTGAGTTCATTTCTGCAAACATACACGCTTGTTACACATAAATGCAGGACACAATATAGACTAAGATAAACAATTAATTATCGGCTACCACTAGCACAAGCAGCGTTGGCTATTAATGTGAAGAAAAAACTCAATTATAGGCTACCTAATGAAGCAAAACTGGTGAGTGTGGAGGTTTTTCCTAGTTGTAAAGACGAAAAAGTATAATTTGACTCCTCAGGCTACTTCTTCAACAAAAACACAGCATTTGTGAAACAAGTTAGTGTTTGCATATTATTTTGTTTTGCTCTCAATCGTTGTAAAACGAATTGTTATGAAGAAAGTGTAATGGATGTTTGTAAGTTTTGAAGGCAGGGAAAATACACCACTAGAACCCTTTTGCACACTCAGCCATGAATGACTGACCCTTGACATCTAGGCCAAAGGATAGGTCAAGGTAGGTCAAGGTATACTTTAATGTCCCCAGGGGGCAATTTGTTATGCAGCCAGCAGAGTTACACTCTCCAACATTAAAACCAGAAATAAATAACAATACAATACACTAAAACTTGGACATAAACATAAAACCATAAATACCCGCTCAAGTGTCAGTGACAGCTGGTAAAAAAGAATTTTTAAATCTGTTTGTTCATAAGGACAAGTGTGACAGACTCAAATTAATTGTGAATTTTCATATGGATATTTATTCAGGCTCATAGTAGGATTGTTTGATAGATACTTTATTTATCCTGAAGGAAATGAAGGTGTACAGTAGCTTATACACAATATCATACACACACACAGCCAAAGATCACTCACACAAGAATGAGACAACTGTAAGAGATACCTGTGTGCATAGTGGAGGTGAAGCCAAAAAGTTACGGAAAAGTATCCAAGGTGATCAAAAGTGAACAGGGCGAGGGCTGCACTCCAGAGCAAAAAAGAAGTGTCTAACAGTACAAAATAGGCATGAAGACATTACAACAGTGTAACAAAGTGTGTCTGACAGACAAGTACAAAACAGTACAGCAAAGTAATAGCAATAAAGTGTACAATACTGGATAAGGGTTTTTGGATAAGGGTTAGGCAAAGTTGTACAGTGGGGCTGATATAGCCAGTAGAAAGCAGGATGTCCCATCTACTTCAGCGTACCATTGGCAAGTTGAATGTCACAACAGGAAATCAAAACGCCGCCAAAAGACATAACGGCACTGCTAAATAATAAAACTATAAATATATTAAATTATGGCATGAAAAGGATGATGGTGGATGATGATAGATTGAATGGTGCATCCATGCCTCCAAGTTGTCTTCCACGATGACCTAGAGCTCATCCTCTGCCTCCTTTCTGTGAGACCCCAGCAAATGCAGAACTGGCTCTTCTCTCCATGCATCTAAGAAAAAGAAACAAAACACATAACCTTGAATAACTTGTCTTATTTATCTGCTCATCACATCACCTTAACCTACCCCACCTTTTTACTCTGCCCTACACTTGTCAGTGAAACACTACAATAACTAAAAAATTAGTTCTGCCAAAGAACTGCAATTTGCTACTTGCTAATTGACATAGCTGGCTGACATGACAACTTGCGGTCATGTAAACAAACTGTGGAAGATGAGTAAATACTGACATTTCATAACTAATAAACAAGACATATCATAACATTAACAAATCAATAGACCATTTGACCTCAGTTGATCCGATATCTTGAGATCTCGAGATGACATGTCACTGGCATTCCTGATGGTGTAGCGTTAGGGCGATGGTGTAGCGTTAGGTAACACTCTGGTGACACAGTTTTGACCTTATTAGTAGCCTACAAGCTATGCCAATCACAAAGTAATAATATTAAATGTGTGTGTGTGTTTTGTTTGTTTTTTGCGGGGGTGGTTTGGGATTTTTTAATCGTGACGAGACGTTTTTTAATCGTGTCCGTGAAGGGGCTAGTAAAGATTCAAACCAGCGAACCTTACCATAAAAAAGAAGCCTACTCTGCAAGGTCAACAATCAAGGTAATTTAATAAATCGCGCAATTTGATATTAGGCCAGTGCTTCTCAATGTCAGGCTCCTCAGTGCTTCTCATCAGGACAAAGAAAACATTTCGCGCCCCCCCCTCTGCACCGTAGACAAGTGAAGGGTGACTTTCGGGTGACTTGCGCTTGTCTCATTACGTCCGTCCCTCTCCGCCTTTCTTTTCATCCCTGTTAAATATTTTCGATGGCGTGTCTTATGGGTTCGTTCACTGCACTTCATATCTCCTGCTTTTTGCTGTGGCGAGAATGCCCATGCTTCCACCAACCAGGCGGCTTCCCTCCGAAAACTCCGAATGCATTTTCTTTGAATATAAAGTACAAGAGCGGACATGAGGCAATCTCGCACCAGCAATATTCCGCGCATGCGACATGTGATGAGTCTGTTTTCGGAGGGAAGCCGCCTGATTGGTCTCCGAAAACAGACTCATCACATGACATGCGCGGGAATATTGCTGGTGCGATGATTAGATTAGATTAGATTCATCGCACCGCGTCCCACTATAGCCGGTTGTTTGCCGCATTTTACTTCTGAATGACTCATGGCAAGTAGGTACCAATATCTTTATTTGCCTCATGTACTCTCTTGTACTGTATATTCAAAGAGAAATGCATTTTGCGAACGACGATTTGAGATGTGCATTTGGCTGTGTGTCTGCAATACTAAGTTAGTTTTAACTATATCGCCTAAAACAGAATGAACTGACTTGCATTTATTATCCTACAACTATTTTTGCTCACTTAATTCAAACGGTTATTTTGCAGTGGTGCTGACATAGGCGAGGCTATTATATGTATTATATTACACATCTAAAACTCCACAATTTCCCTATAAGCCACTACAGTTTAACCCCGTGGAACACACATTTAGCTGGCAGAATTGTCGTTATTGTCAGGTTGGAAATTGCAATACAACAACGTGAGAACAGTTAGAAGTATATTAGGTTCCTGGTTAAAAAAGTAAGTTACTTAGAAAAAAGATGCAGGAAGAATGAAGATACTGAGTTTAGGAGATGACAGCTCTCAGCTTGTGTACTCTCTTTTGGCAATCTGACTTGACTTTGATCAGATAAACGAAAAGACATAGCATATTGACAGCTCCAGAAAGTGCTGAAGGCATGGAGTTTTTTCCTGGATTTCTACTTTTATTCAGCTGCTTCGTTTCAGCTAAAGGTAGGTGTAACAGTATCACAAATACTACTACTACTACCACTACTACAATAATAATAAAAATAATAACAAGTGATGTATTTATTAAGATAACCAAGGTGACTGCACAAATTAAGTAGACAGAAAGTCTGTTATGTAAGGGATAATATTCTGTGAGGTGGTCATTATCATGGAATAAGCCCCTGCAGAGTGATGCAGGAGCCTGACATGTAGCGGAGAGCCACATTGCGTAATCCCACTTATTACATGGCTACCTACTGAAGAAAACAACAAGTATTGTGTATTATTGCTTGATAACAGACCCTCACAGCACCTTAAAGCTGCCCATGATGCTGGCATTGCAAATCTATGAAGTAAAAATTTTAATCACTACTATCGTCACTATATCAATGCTCTTTTAAATGGTAACTATAACAACCACAGTAAACAACAATTGAACTTGCCAGCAACAATGGAATTTGTTGTTACTAGCAAAAACCACCGTTGTTAGTAAGTAAAGAATGTAGTACAGAAACGTTTTATTTGAAACTGAGCTGCATACAATTCTGTGTGTTTTAAATGTGCACCTAATCCTTACATGCATGAGTTTCAACTGGTTGATAAGTGGGATAGCGGCTTCCAAAATGTGCTGTTGAATACTTGGCAGTGGAACTTCACTCTGCATTCATGTCTTGAAGTTCTTTGCCTCCGGCTTGTTCATTAATTGAAATGAAATACTGAAATACTGATTTCTGAATGAAATACTGTTTTCTGTTTGGGTGACAGGTTGTGGGTTAATTCGCAGCATGTTATCCTGAGCATTCTACAGCATTACAAAGAGCTGTGTAATGAAGTAGTTTAACATGGTCTCATTCTAACCAATTTGTAAGGTAGAAGTAGATGTCAATAACTATCATATTAAATGTGCACTGAGGGGGTTTAAAGATTGTTACATGCTGTTAAGTATAGGCCTATCCATGTCCATGGCTTTAAAATGATCAGGCATTGTTCCAGAATTCAGTCATGAGCTGGGCTGTTAAAGATCTGAAAACAGATGAAATTGCAATTGTGTATATTAGTTCAAAAATTGCCAGTAATTTAAATAAAATCCCTGAATGTGTGTATCCCACAGCACCCTGTTCAGTGACCAACATTTACAAGTCAGAGGGTACATCTGTAACACTAAACATGGACCACAACTACACAGCTGCTGCAAACATCAGAGTGGTGGAGTGGTTCAGTAATGAATTGATTATGTGGTATTACCCTGGTGAAAAAATAGTAGTGCAACCACCTTACAAGGGCAGGGTGAAGTTTGATATCAGAACCTTCTCTCTGGAGTTGAAGAACCTACAGAAGAACATTCCATCATGCAGAAATCACAGAGAAGAAAACCATCTGTGCTGCCAAGTACAACCTTTCTGTCATTGGTGAGTGAATATAAAAGTTACATTAAAACAGTATGGTGGTGTTTTTTTTAGCCAGGGTAGTGCCACTTTGTAGCTCTGCTCAATACTGCATTTCACTACAGTACTTGTCAGGGTACTCTTCAGTTTTGGTTCACTCCAGTTTCCCCAGCTACACTTCTGAGCATCCAATCAGCGAACAGAAAACATATGCCGTTAAAAGTGTCCAGATTTTTTGCACTAAGTGTCTGATTTCTGTCAATCTTAAATCTGATGGAATACAAACACTAGTAAACTAATGTTTACACACTTTGTCCTTGGTACAGTTTTTTTGTTGTTGTTTACCATAAATACTACTCAAAAGTACTGTGCCAGTTTTGTGGTGATTCCAGTGATGGTTTTTAAACATCTGTTTGTGTTTTATGTTTCAGAGCTTGTGATCGATCCTGTACTGACTGTAGTATCTAACTGGTCCGGCAGCAACTCTTGCAATGTGACAGTGACCTGCAGAGTTCACACCCTCTCTCTGACCTTCAGCTGTAACAGGAGTGACTGCACTCAACTAGGAGACCTCCCCATCACTTCCACCCTTGTAGTCTTTGCCAGAGACAGCCACATCATCTGTAACCATAGTAACCAAGTCAGCTGGCGCATTGACACTCTAGACATGTCATCACACTGTGAATTTGCCAAAGGTAAGAGCAAGATTAACATACATACAGAGTCACAGCATGTGTCTAACATGTTTTGGATGAGATGCTTGCAAATGACCAGATGATTGTCAAGCTTGTAGCTGTCAATGTATGCCAACAGGAAAAGACTCCACTCTCTGGATTCCACTGACTATTGGATTGATAACTTTGATTGTGGCTGTCTGTGTGATGTACAACTGTCGAAAAATTGTAAATAAAAAGTGCAAAGGTAATTTCAGCTCACACTTCATTGTTTGAATGGACTAACCCATGTTCCCACACACAAGTCTTTTAGGCTGCACATTAAATGATCTTTTACATGAATGTGAGCAAAGTAATTAACACGACAAATTATTTAGATCAGGAGGGAAGACTTTATCCCGCAATATAGTCAGAGGCAGAAGTCAGAGAGAAGAGCCTTAGGAAGAGGGGAAGGAGAGAATTGGGATTCTGATTCTGATTTCACATCCAGATAAATGTCCTGTTGATCACTTATTGTCACTTTCTTGTAGCCCATTTTGCTGAATATGCCCATCACTATAGAGCTATTGTTATGATTAATGTGATATTAGTTTTTGCTCATTAGGATTATGTGGCTGTGGCTGTGCAAGGTTTTTTTGTCTATAGTCTGCTTGTTACTTGCAACTGGGGACATGATTTGTATATTGTCAGTCCTTATGTGTATGCTCAGATAAATTTCTGTTTGATTATAATATTCAATCTGTCCTTATTATGCCAAGCATAATATTATGCATAATATTATTATATATTATAGCACACTGGTTTGTGAAAACCTGCTCGCAGTACTGAAGCATCATGCTCAAAGTTTCAATTTGCTCTGTGCTAATAAAAGAAATTAGAGAGATTATTGGCTGTAACACATTTTTCTAAATTGTTTTGTGTTTTTTTTGTTTCAGGAACTGATGAAAATGATTATGCTGGTGTGATGGTAAATATTATTTCTATATTTATCATCTTTCTTTTCTTTTAATCTCCTTATCTGACTGTGTTTGAGCTCTGCTGAATTACTGATTAAATTTGTGTGCCCCAATTACAATTACATTTGGGCTTTTAGATAAGAAAAATACCTAAAGAAATATTTGGCACAAAAGATAATGCTCTGTTGTGTCCTGAAATGTATCCTTGTGTCTCTGCAGAACAATGTGACCCAAACTACAACAGCACCCTGTCATCTGTAGCCCTCAACCTCCTAGTCCACATTCTGTCTGGGACACAGTATACACAGACAAATACTAAAAGCAGGTTATTTGATGCAAGTATAATGGTGTTTTTTAACACCTATTTCCCTAATTCATCATACTGATTTCAAATCATATTTGAATTTTACTACGATATTACTACAGTAAAGTGCACTGATAATTGGTGAGATGAGAACAATTTGTATTTAATTATTTTTAATACTTGAAAAGAGAGTGATGCAAATTGTTTGCTTGAACTAACTGAGTTAATGCCAAGGAAGGACAGAGTACATTATCAAAAACCTCACACATACTGCACACACTCTCTTTAACCTCCTCCCCTCTGGCAGGCGCTACAGATCCCTGCACACAAAAACAACCAGACACAAGAACAGCTTCCTTCCCACTGTCATCACCATGGATAAGTTGTCATCACCACTTTGGACATTCACCCACTTCTCCTACACATTACAGACTTTTTCATTCCATATGCATCTTGCACATCACCTTTGTACCACTACTTTTTGCACCATGTCTTACTGTACACATTAAATTATTAGTGTACTATTAGTACATAGTATATTGTATTACTTGTACATTATGTTGATGTGCCTGTATGTATATTGTTGTCACTACTTTACTGTATGTGTCTATAGTGCTTTATCTACTGAACGTATATTACTACATGTCTAATTTGTTGAATGTATAGAGTTAACACCTGCAGAAGTCAGTTTCCTTGTATATGTAAGTATACTTGGCCAATAAATCAAATTCTGATTCTGAGAGTTAGGCTTTGCCTCTCACCTCCACATAGCTCACACCTCTTGTGCTTGAGCACAAAAATAACAAAAATCTTCTAACCTAAACATATCCTTTTGCTAGTGTCTAAATGAGCCTCTAGATGGCACCATCTCACCGTCTGAAACACTTGTTGAATCATCACACTGGGGGCAGCAAAGTTATAGTTTAGGCGATTTAGTGCCATCTAGTGGTCATTTCTATCATGCAGCTGCTACTGCTCATGTAGAAGAGCCACTGAACCCCTTAACAGGGGCACAAAGGACTGATGGGACAGAGGATGCTTAGCCCCCCAGTCTTTACGTAGAACTGCACGTGTTTTAATCTCAATTTAATAGACTATATGAAGTTATTCCTGAGGTACAGTAGAGTTATTCAACAGGGGGACCACAGTGTTACTACAGATGCTACTCCAAATTTTAAAATAATTATATTATTTTCTAGTAAGGAGACTATATTAACAAACATGATATTAGTCTAAGGTATTAGTGTATTGATAAGAATTACATAGATTACATCTTCCTAGATACCAAGGCACTTTACTGTGGAGATGGACCTCACTTACCACCATCAATGTGTAGCACCCACCTGGGTGATGCACGGAAACCAATATGCACCCCCCTGTGGAAGTGAATGAATGAATGAGCCAATTCCAGCGTAAGGTGATTAGGGGCCTAGTCAGAAATGAGCCAGGTTGGGATCTTTTAGCCAGGACAGAGAAAACCCCTAGTAGTTCTCAATATACTTCCTCAGACCTCGGCCTTCTGTCCTTGTGCCCCGGAAATGGAGAAATCATTTGTTTAATTGAGAGGAACAAGGAGAGAGGTCTGATAAGCAATTAGCATTTAAATGCCGCTTTTCTATTCCCATGAGCACTCCTCTTTGGACAAGTCTGTGTGATATACATCTGTGCAAAGGTAATTTCGGCTCACACCTTATTGTTTGAATGGACTGTAACCCATGTTCCCAAGTTACACACCTGTGTGCAGACCATATGACACTCACACACAAGGTCTTCCAGGCTGCACATTAAATGATCTTTTTCATGAATGTGAGCTAAAATAGTCTAAGTAACAAGACATACAAATTATTTAGATCAGGAGGGAACACTTTGACCTGCAACATAGTCAGAGGCAGAGGTCATAGAGAAAGGCCTCAAGAAGAGGGGAGGGAGAGAATTGGGAGCTTTGAGTCTGATATCATGTCTAGATAAATGTCCTGTTGATCACTTACTGTACTGGCTATGTTTCCTGTAGCCTGTTTTGCTGAATGTGCCCATCATTATTGATCTATTGTTGTGATTAATATGATATTAGTTTTGCTCATTACAATTATTATGTGGCTAAGTGAGGTTTGTAACCTATAGTCTGCTTGTTACTTGTGAATGGGGACATGAGTTGTATATTGTCAGTCACCTCAGACAAATTTCTGTTTGTTCATAATATTCAATTTGTCCTAATTATGCATCGACAATTCGGGTCAGGTTGAAAGTTAGTAGGCTACCAATAATGTACATTATAGCTGTGTAAGAAAGTGTCATAACCTGATTTCAATTTCAATCGTTTTTTTTTTTATTTATTACTGATGGGGTTTTATCCCCCCGAGGATAAAATTCATTCAGCAGAGGTAAAAACCAGAGGGGGGGATGATTATGATTATGAAACACAGGTGTCACTATATTTATTGTCATTATATTAATATTTGTTTATAAGATGTTTAATGTTCACTGTGGGCCTAGGGAGCGCTGTAATTTCAAATCCTATGTGTACAACCTACATATGAGTTTTGACAATAAAGCTGACTTTGACTTTGACTGAGGTGTGCAAATGTTTTCTGCACCAGATATACTACAGTGTTTGGAGCAAAACTGTAACAGTGCAATTCTTTTCACTTGTGGTGCACAGAACAGGATTTGTGTGCCTGTAATGACGAATTTGTGATGGTGTAACTGCTACATTCTACTTGTCCATCTAGGACACAGTTTTCATGAGCGTAGAAAATGTTTCATTTGTGAGGCGAGACGTGGGATTTGTGTACTTGCAATAAGGAATTGTACTTGTGCACTTGTAACCTCTATGTTGTATTTGTAGGGTAGAAGTAGGGGTTCTGCTACTAAAATACCTCCATATCTTAGGCCTATATCATTAATTATGCTCTAACTTGCATAGGCTACATTTCAGATGTAGAAATATAAACATTTTTAACCTGACTTTAAAACGTCAATTTCTGCCATGTGTTCTTATATGTGTGTGTGCGTGTTTTCTTATTAATATATATTTAAGCAATATAACATGAGTGGGAGTGAGGTTGTTCATGGATATCCTCACGAGTGTGGTTCGTCCGCAGGCACGAAGCCAAAAGCTGAGGCTGAGTGCCGCATAGCTAAAGCTTGTCAGTTCTTTGCAAGCTACATGCATTATTCACATGTATGCTAGTCTGCTGAATAAAAGTTGTTTAAATATTTAAGCTTTATTCATATTCTGCGATAAAAAATGCTTAAAAATACTTAATTTCATGTAATCATTAATGTCATAAAAACATGGAATTTTATTGCCATTATGGAAATGACAAAAAAATAGGTGTAAGTGTCTATGACCATTGTATTGATTAAATGTGTGCAGATTGCATTGAAATACTTAAGAAATCCTTGGTGTGGTTCAGGAGTTAAATTGTGAGCTGGGCTGTTTAAGATTTCAAAAATATTGTGTACTATAATGGCTTTGAACATTTCTGGTCATTTCAGTGCTTTAAGCCCTGTTGTGTGTATCCCACAGCACCCTGTACAGTAACCGATGTGGTGGAGTGGTGGAATAATGAATTGATTATGAAGTATTATCCTGGTGAAAAGTTAGGGTAGGGTGAATTTTGATATCAACACTTTTTCACTGGAGTTGATGAAGCTGCAGCAGGATGGCATGGGTATCTACATTGCCAGTATCACAGAAAAGGAAACCATCTGTGATTCTGGCAATCTTGTGCTCACCCATGACAACCTTTCTGTCGTGGGTGAGTACAATAAAGCAGCATTGTATAGTTAATTTAATTTACAATATACCCCCCTACATCCACTAATATACTGATATAATAGCAACTAGCGATGCTCATTTTTATGAGTTATGTTGACTGACAAGGTAATAAACTATTTTGGTTTCATTAGTTTTGGTTTAGTTTGACAGCGGCTCACTGTCAATTACCTCCAAGTGCTGTAACTGTGCTAGGAATTGCTAGAGGGGGGATGGCTGTGAACTTCTATCGAAGATGAAATTGAGACAAAACTAATGTATTCTGTTATTCGTATGTTTGTTTTGGATATGCTAAATTATGTTTACAATAAATAATACTCCAAAGCATTGTACTAGTTTTGAGATTTAATTGATAGTTTGTCATGTTTTCAAATATTGGTTTGTATTTGCATTTCAGAGCCTATTGCTGCTCCTACACTGACTGTGGTGTCTAACTGGTCCAGCAGTGACCCTTGTAATGAGATGGTGACCTGCAGAGCTCCAACTGCAACAGGAGTGACTGCACTCTGCTGGGAGGAGTGACAATCACTCCCAATCTTGTAGTCTTTACCAAAGATGGATACATCGTCTGTAACCGTAGTGACCAAGTCACTTGGCCCACTCTAGACATGTCATCACTCTGTCAATTCTGCCAAAGGTAAGATGACAAGAATGATATAGAAAGGTAGTCACAGGATAAATTGCTAGCAAGTGACCAGGGGCCTCATTTATAAACCTGCAAAGGATTTGCATCAAAATGTGGCATAGGGACTAAAAGCGGAAAGTGTGTATGCTTCATGTGAGGAAATACAGTACAGTGAGAAATTTGAAATGATCATTAATTTGCTCCTCTTTCTCCCCTCACAGGCCACGGTTTTGCTGCATATTTCACAGCGTTTTTGAATATTTTACTAAATTGAAGTCAAAAGTCTCTGCTGAAGCCACTTTTGAACGTTGCACTCTCCCTTGTTCTATTGTGCTACCTGCCGTGCCCCCAGCTCTGCAACTTTCAAAATCATATTCAGACAGTCATAGAGGCATAGAGGCCACACAAACAAGTGAAATGGCTTGATATTGCAGACACAATAGAAAGACATAAAATACTGATAGCAGCACCGTTTGTAATGGAGCTTAATGATGCATTGTGACCGTCAAGGCATGAGCGGCATTAATACCGGTTCTGGATGCCATTCCTAGCGTGAAGCACATGTAAAAAATCCAGAGAAACATATATGGATAGAGGGCTGGAAAACCAGACTGTCTGGCAGAAATACAGACGAATGCCCACCCTAGTCACCTGTACCTTGGTGAGTGTTGCAGCTTTTAATGGAAGAGACATAGATAACCAGCATAGGTAGTATATCAATTTCTAACCATTTGATTTTTGTGTGCATTGTAAGGAGTATCAACCAAACGCATTTGAATTCAAAGCACAGATTATGCAATATTTTACAGTTTTTGCATGTATAACGTAAATTCCACTTTGTTTCTCGTGTCTCAGCTTTCTACCATTGGGGTCACAGTTTGTTCTTCCTACAGTTTAAATGTGCGTACGCATGGGTCAGAGCTTACATAGAGGAGTGCACATTTTCTATCAAATTCACCTTTCATAAATCCCAGAGTTTGCGTAAAAGGTGGTGTATGTATTCTTTTGGGCTTCGCAAGGTTTATAAATGAGGCCCCAGATGTTTGTCAAGCATGTAGCTCAATTAATGTCTGTCAGTGACTTACAGAGGAAGGCTCTACTCACAAGATTCAAGTGACTTCTGGAGTTTTATCTGTGATTGTGGCTGTCTGTGTATATATGCCAGTCGAAAACACAAACAGAAGGCGAAAGGTAAGTTCAGCTTGCACCTTATTGCTTGAATGGGCTGCATCACATTTCTCTTAACTGCTTCTTTAGGAGAGATGTTAATTATGTGATTTGTGTACCTTAGGTCTCATTCTCATAGAAAGCACAGTCTATATCCGTTGCTGCCCATTCTCGGTGCTTGTGCATCTGTGTATTCACACCAGAAACGGTCACCTGCACACAGGGACACCCCCGGGGGGAAGTTACAATGATTCCAAGGGCCTGGCACTGACTAGAGAACATTTTTATATCATAATCAATGTTTGGGAGGCCCAAACTAATTTTCTGTCATAGGGCCCAAAATTTCTAGCAGCGCCACTGCCTGCACAAGCCGGCTGCCCAAGCTCTCCTTTAAAGTCTATGGAGACCAAGTTATACTGAGCACGGCACACATGGACAAATAGAACTCGTGCTGCTGCTGCACGGGCGCCGCTCAGAACACACCTGCGGTGTGAATGACCTAATCTGTTAGCATTCTAAACGAAAACGGACCAAAAACGTGTCCGCACCGTAAACTCACAGATTGCGATGTGAATGACACAACTCCACTGCCCCCAGAATAATGCCCTAGCCTGGACTGGTCTTCTCTCTTACTGGCTATAGTAGCTCCATGGACAAAAGCAACTGCAAATATTCTTGTACTGACGTTTATTTTATTCTAGGACACATCTTCAACCTCTTGCATACCACCCTAACTCACCAGTGTCAGAAACAGGCTGTCAGAAACAGGTTGTCATAGTAGCGCAATAACGCGACTCCTAGGTTGATTGTTGCGGTAGGCTAAAATATGAGCTCCTGTTACTTACTTACTATATATATATAGTCATATAGAGATTAACCAGAGAGATATTAGAATTGTTTTAACTGCTGTCTCTACTTATATATCGAATTTGTTATAATCAAATGCTAGGTACTTAAAATGACAGTTAGCCAAAGAATGTTTTGCCGTTTAATTATACTGTATTTTGACACACAGGAGCCAGAAAGTTAAGAGCTATCGCACTGACATCTCGTTTTGTATGTGCTATTACTTGCCAGGTATGTTAATTATTTGTATGTGTCTGAAAAATGAATGAGATGTTATCGGTTACGGTTCGAACAAATTGTACATCTTCACTATATGCCATTTACTATAATAATATAATAGAAGTTACTAATTTTTTAAACTATACGATCACATATACACACATACGATCACATATACATACACATATATATACATACACAAACTATACAAAAATATTGAATATTGAATACACTATTTGTACCCTTAGTTTGCGTTATGCTGGTGATTGTTGCGGAGCCAGAAAGTTAAGAGCTACCGCACTGACATCTGGTTTTCTATGTGCTATTACTTGGCAGTTTAATAAACGAGAAGCTGTGAAGCTTCCTGTCCTTTCTGCCTGTGATTCCTGCGAGAGTAGCGTCAGTCAAAATCAAGGGGTTACACGTGTAACTACAGCAAACAAACAACCTGCTTCTCCACCTGTGTGACCACAGTGCGTAGTATGCTGAGGGCTGTGCAGCAGTTGTGTTGCAATGCTACTCCTGTGGTCATAGTGAGTGGAACAACAGATGCTAATGTGCATGAGAAATATGATTCTATTGAGGGTACCTTTGTTTGTTGCCATCACACATTTGAGCCTCAACGCCCACATGGTGGCTTTAGATCATTTTCCTTTTCAAGTCTCACTATCTACACCATCTCATCTGAGATGTAGCGCAGTCCCCTGAACCTCTGGTCTTTTATCATATACTGTCTATGGTCTTCTGCAATATCTGATTCACATAAAATGTGCACATTTTGTGTCATGGAAACGCCACTGACATTGCTGGTATTTCTGGGTGCCATACTTCTATCAGGTATGGAGTCTTGATATTTTGCACTTTCTTAATTGTAGGGTAAATATTGATAATAAACATTAATATGCAATATGAAAAAAAAAAAATTATCTAAGAAACAATGATAATTAAATTGATTAATTGTTCACTTAAAATAGTAAATAAAACATTACCAACACATTTGTAAAGGATTATGAAGTACTCATGATGCTTTCTAATGACTGACATAAATGGTTTGTAGCAGACTTTTCTGCAATTCTGTTACTGTAACTGGACTAAGTTAAAAGTGTCATAGACCAATGTCACAATGTTGCAAAGGTGAAACCAACAAATCAAGATTAAGGCTTTTCCCATATCAAATTGATTTTGTAGTTATGAAATTAGCTTAAGACAGCTGCAGTATTAATTCATCAGCAGCTAGTTCCAACAGTTTCATAAACATTCATGTGCTTCAAAACAGTTTTATTATGATCATATTTCATATTATGTCATTTATTATGTCCCCTTCATGTTGACTTTGTGTGTAACATCTTGATTTAGTTTCCAACACAGACACTATTGCAGATAGACTGTAGAGCTGGTAACTCCCACGCATTAAGCTTGAGAATGAGAAGTGAGAGCATAGTAACACACTAACTTTTTGTCTTCGCCTCCTACACTTCCTATGATGTTGATGTCTCTCAAAAAGATCAGTGCCTTAATGCAGGCTTGAGACGGTGTATGCTTGTATGCATTCACATTGAACAAATCTGCAGAAGAATCTGCAGAAAAATGACAGTGGACTTTATGAATGCCAAATTATGGAATGAATGAACTTTGTTCTTGGTAAGTTTAAATCTTTCTTTTTAATGTCTACAACTACTAAATATTTGGGAGTCTAAAGTCTGTTGTCATCTTGTGTTTTTGTATTTCAGAGCCAATTTCATTGACTGACAGTGGTGTCCAACTGGTCCAGCAGTGACTGTAATGTGACAGTGACCTGCAGAGGTCATGACCTCTCTCTGACCTTCAGCTGTAACAGAAGTGACTGCACTCAGCTGGGGGACCTCTCCATCACTCCCACTCTAGCTGTCTTCGCGAAAGATGGATACATCATCTGTAACCATAGTAACCAAGTCATGGATGATGGAACTTCACAGAGCCATTTGATATCAGTATGATGTTATGATACTTGTAAACAACAGGAATTAGTAATAAACCAAATGTTCAGGTTTGTTGCACAGTTCATGTATCCTTCTCTGACTTACAGAGGAAGAATCTGCTCTCTGGACACCACTGACTGCTGGATTAATGTCTTTTGGGATTGTTGCTGTTTTAGTGGTGATGTGCAACTGTGAAAACAACAAAGTGAAGAGCTCAGGTAGATTTATCTCACACTTTATTGCTTGAATGAGCCAATGGTCATATTTCTCTAAATAGTTTTTTGTTTTACTTCTCAGAATCAAGGGATAATACAGCAATATGGGTAAGTATAAGTTCTATATGTTATAGTGTAGTTCCACATTATACATAGGCCTACATACTACAGACAAGTTCTATATGTTATAGTGTAGTTCCACATAATACATAGGCCTACATGCTACATACAAGTTCTATATGTTATAGTGTAGTTCCACATTACACATAGGCCTACATGCTACAGACAAGTTCTGTATTCTATAGTGTAGTTCCACATTATACATACATTTTACATACATACTGTGCATAGCCTACTGTACATACATAATGGTTCTGTTCAATATTTTGTTTTAAAAGTTTTTACCAAGAACAGAGGTGCCAGAGAGAACAGCAGACAACAAAAAGGAAAAGCCAAATCTTTGTGTGACAAACTATGTGAGCTCTTGTATTAAATTGTATTCACCTGTTTTGTAAGTAATGCTTAATTGGGGACCGTTCAAAGAACTTAGTGTAAGCCCACTCTTGCTTTTCTATTTTCAGATACAACTTC
Source organism: Tenualosa thibaudeaui (assembly GCA_027481765.1). Taxonomy (NCBI): domain Eukaryota; kingdom Metazoa; phylum Chordata; class Actinopteri; order Clupeiformes; family Clupeidae; genus Tenualosa; species Tenualosa thibaudeaui. The sequence continues at coordinate 14,634,293 of JAIFZK010000022.1, forward strand.
TGATGAAAAAATGAGCTCTGCTGCCCTGGTCACAGATGTAGCACCAAAATATGTTTGTGTTGTTAGGTTTCTAAATGGAGGCATTTAATTGAAATGCATAGGGATTTACACAAAAGGTTTGGTAAGCCACATGCATGCATCACCCCTGTTGTAAGCTGCTGACACCTTCTGACAGTATTGTCATGAGACTGAGTAGGAATGTAATTCTCCTGCTCAGAAAAAAGCTAATTGAGACATGCTAATTAGAGACATGCAGCTTCTCATTTCAGGTTTTTCACATGATGTAATACACAGTAGTTCTATATTTTATTTTTATTTGCTGATGTGTAAGTAAGTACAGTTCTGTCCTTTATGTTTGTGTTTATTGATGATACATTTTGAATAAATTATCAGTGTATGAGTTTTGTACATAACATGACCACTGCATGGCCATGTTAAAGCATGGTTTGTTGCAATGTAAGCACTCAAATTCACCACATTCATTGCTGAAGAAGGAACATCTTACCCAACTTACTTGTTGATTAAAAATACTTCTTATTGAACATTAAATGTGTTCAACATGTAAATAAAGTATTTTTTTTTTCCAGAAACATCTATTGTACTCAAGTTACATCAAGTACAGGCTATTGCCGCACACACAATAGAGCCACAAAACCCTGGTTTACTGTTGTTTGCTCATTGTCACTTAACTTCAAACTTACTGCTTGATCTATCTGCTTGTTAATTAAAGAACGTATGTTTGGGCTGGTTGCTGGCCGTGGTCCTGAAATGACACTGACGTCCGCTTGCACCCCCTATTGAGGAGCCACTGGTATCAGGGGAGTTACATGAGGACAGAAGACGGGGGAGTTAACATCTGTCAATCATCTCTTTGGGCTCCTCCTAAACTTGGTTACAGTCTACACAAACATTTCACATGCAAAATGCAGGGACATTATATCATTTACTACAACCTATGCTTTCGTTAACCTTGAGAAATTTGTCTCTGTGCAATCCTGTGCACCATAGCACATTGCACTAGTTACTGTTATTATGTTACAGACCTTGTGTGGTGGTTTGTGTGCTAGTGTGTGTAGGTGAGTGTGTCTGTACAAACTCGTATTCACTGTTTCACTGAAACAATTCTGCAGCATCAGACAAGGTATACTTCAGTAACACCCAAATGTATTTCTGTGTTTGCATGGTATGTACTGAAAATAAGCTTGTTGTGCTTAATGTCAAACATCCAGAAATGTATGCAGTCTTTTTGATTTTGTATAGGAATGTGAATTTATTCAACAATTTGGTGTAATTGTGCCTAAAATTGTCCTGTGGTGTGAGATAAAACAACTTTTAATAACATGATAATGGGGTACACATTTCTCAAACAGCTCAGCTTATCATGTATCTTATATCTTTTTCCATCATATTTTGCATATTTCTTGAGACTCCTTCTCACAAATAAAGAAAAAATGCTAGTGTTTGTGTATGTGATGGCCTGTCTGCATGTAGTGCATGTGTGTAACTACAGCAAACAAACAACCTCCCACTCTACTCTCCTACTCCACCTGCATGACCACAGTGCGTGGTATGCTGAGGGCTGTGCAACAGTTGTGTTGCAATGCTACTCCTGTGGTCATAGTGAGTGGAACAACAGATGCTAATGTGCATGAGAACTATGATTCTATTGAGGGTACCTTTGTTTGTAGCACTCACACATTTGAGCCTCAACGCCCACATGGTGGCTTTAGATAATTTTCCTTTTCAAGTCACCTCCTCATTTGAGATGTAAGCAGTGCTCTGCATTTTTTCAGCTTTTTTTAATCGTAATACTGTCTCTTGTCTTCTTCAAGATCTGCTTATTGTTTAAAACTTTCTTGCGTAATGGAAATCCTTTTGACTTTGCTGGTCCTTCTTTGTGTTATGCATACGTCAGGTATGTACTTGATTAATGGGCCTTTTCAATTTCAAATGAGCTTTCTGTGTCTATGGAATATATAAGAAAAATTGGTAATTAAATGTCATGTATAATACAAGAAAAAACTATGGGTTAATTATATAAGAAGAATGACAATACAATTGTAATTAAGTTAATTAATTGCTAATTTAAAAAAACACATTCATAAAATGTTATGATGCCTATATATTAAATGTATTTCATAGTCTGTACAATAATGCAGGCATGGACTCCCCCAAACATACTATATCTATCTACACATAATCTCATGGTATTTTCTGTTATCTATCTCATCATTGTGACGTCTCTGAAATTTCATTTCTAATGCCAAACTTGACACTGCTGACTGTAATTTTTTGCAAAGAGCGGTAACACTCCCTATGAACCTATTCATACGACATTATAAACACAAACATAAAGGGTTATAATGCATTCATAAAGCCTTATAACTAATGCTTATAAATTCTCCTGACTCATAAGGCATTACAATGTTATCATAAAAGCCTTTACAATTTGATGTGTCACAAAGCATTATAAATCATCTTTGGCCTTCTGGAGGAAACATACCACTTTGCTTATTGTCTGTAATGGTGCCTTATTATGGGCTCATCTCACTTTACTGAGAGTATGTGTTTGTTACTCTTTCTTATTTGGCTTTGGCATGAGTAATTGGACATACAGATAGGTCTCAAATTAGAATATTAAGTTAATTAAAATCAATTTCAGTAATTCAACGTAAAATGTGAAACTCATGCATTATATTGATTCATTTGACATTAAGTGAAATATTTCTAGCCATTATTTGTGTTAATTTTGATGATTTTGGCCAACAACTAAAGAAAACCCCAAATTCAGTATCTCACAAGAATATAACATGGTCATTAAACCAGGTATTGGTACTTTTGGCAGTGTGGGCAGGTGCCAAGTGTTGCTGGATGAATGAAATCAGCGTCTCCATAAACTTTGTCACTAGAAAGAAGCATGATGCTCTATACAATTTGGAACATAAAGCTTTAAAGAAAAAGAACTGCTTTGTTGTTCAAGATGAAAGCATCTCATTTAGACATCAAGGTCCCAGGAAGAATGGAAAGGCAGAAAATCCAAGTTGCTTGAAGTCTAGTGTGAAGTCAGTGAAGATTTGGGGAGTGATGTCATCAGCTGGTGTTGATCCACTGAGTTTTATCAAGTCCAGATCAATGCAGATGTCTACCTGGAAAGTTTAGAGCACCCTAATGCTAGTTTCTAATGACAAACTTTATGGAGATGCTGATTTCATTCATCCATAACATAATCAAGACCATAAATACTAACATCAGTTTATTTCTCTTCCGTCCTATAGTGGTTACTTCTGAAATATCTGTCTTCACATTGGAAAGAGGGTCTGCAATATTTGAGAAAGTGCAAAAAAATCTCATAGCAGAGTTTGATGAGATAAGTTGTAAAATGAACTCATCTTATAATATAATGAGGTTTTTTCACCTTCATAATCATCTGATGGTTGATGATGGATTCAAGGACAGATTTTTCTTCAATACAACCACATTCAGCCTGGAAATGAGGAATCTACTAAAAAATGACAGTGGGCTTTATACATTTATAATCAGAAGGAATGCAACCAGAACAACTCTTATGTATAAACTCTTCGTTCTTGGTAGTTTTTTTTCCTTTTACAATATTTACAATACCAGATGCAAAGGCATATTTGTTTGTGAGTCTATGAGGTCTTTTATCATGTTTATATTTGTGTTTCAGAGCCTGTGGCTGCTCCTGTTTTAACAGTTGTGTCTAACTGGTCTAGCAGTAATTCTTGTAATATGACAGTGACCTGCAGAGGTCATGACGTCTCTCTGACCTTCAGCTGTAACAGTAGTGACTGTACTCAGCTGGGAGATCTCCCCGTCACTCCCACCCTTGCAGTTTATATCAGAGACAGTTACATTGTCTGTAACCATAGTAACCAAGTCAGCTGGCACAATGCCATTCTGGACATGTCATCACAGTGTGAATTTGAGCATGGTAAGATATAAAAAATTAACTACATACAGATAGAGACAATTACTGGAATTAGACCCTACCATCTATGCTAATCGTTTAATCATTTATTCATCAGATGTTTGTCAGGCTTGCGGGACTGTGAGTGTATGCTAATGATTTGCAGGGGAAGACTCTACTCTCTGGACACCACTGACTGCTGGATTGATGCCTGTCGGGATTATTGTTGCCTTTGTAATGATGTGCACCTGTCAAAACAGCAGACTGAAGAGCTCAGGTAGATTTATCTTGTATTTCATTGCTTGAATGGGCCGTCTCATGTTTCTCTAAATGTCTCTAAATATTTCTTTTCCTTTCTCAGAATCAAATTTAAGTGATACAGCTATTTGGGTAAATATAAATTCTATATTTTATGTTATAGTTCCACATTATTATCAGAGAATATCTTTATACATACAGTATATATATGGCCAAATACAATGGAATTTTGTTGCCAGTATGGATGTGACAGTTTGCATGGAATTGCCCATATATACATCCATCATGCTGTACATACAACATACCTTTTCTGTTCAATATTCCACTCTCCAGTTTTTACCAAGAACAGAGGTGCCAGAGAGAACAACAGAGAACATAATGAAAAATCACAGTGTGATAAACTATATGAGCTCTGACTGATATTACCGTATTAGCCCGAATATAAGACAATATTTTTACATTAGCGGAGTGGAAAAAAATGCCCAAAGCATTTTTTTGTGTTAAACGAACCTGCAGTGTCTCATTGGCCTGTAACTGTCACAGATGATGGAGAGGTAAGAGATAGTCTTAAATAAATTCAAAAATTAGCCTCAAGTGGTGTGAAAGAATGACTAGGTTTACATGAACTTCAGTATTCAGGATACAGTATTTAAAAGAAAGTATTTTAAAGGATACAGTATTTAAAAGTTCACGAAGCCAGTTTTTCATTTCCGATCATATTCAGGATACAAAAGTCTCTGATGCGGCGCAATGGACTGTCACAGTAGCAGTCTATGACCAAACTAAGGAAAACTCACATATACAGATAGGCAATGCTGTGTGCAGTTTTTGACATGCCAACACCTGTCAGCATTGCAAAGAAAGGTTGAAAATCAGTGGATTTGCAGTGGAAATGAGAAAGTGAATCACCTGTGACTGTCTCACGGTCAGGGCCAACTCACCTCTTTGACATGCAAGGCTGTAGCCTCAATGCAGACCACTACGGATAATGCATATGTTTTCTGCTTTGTAAATAGCCTACAGTGTATTGTTTGCACTTTCATGGACAGTTGTCATTCATATGGTAGCCTTCTATTCATTCAATTCAAATGTGACAAATTTATTAAGTAATTAATTAAATTGATTTCATGCTTTAATTTATAGTAATGATATAGTTTTTTCTACAAATGTGGGTCTAGAAAAGGGGGGTCATCTTATATTCGGGCCAATACGGTACTACTTGTACTCCCCCAGTATTAAATTGTATTCACCTGTGTTGTACATAATGTGCAAAGGGGGTTTTAGCATAGGCTACTCTTGCTTTTGCTTTTCTGTCTAGATACAACTTCTGAAACAAGACTGAGCTCTGCCAGCATGCCTACCAACTTATGTTTGTGTTGTTAGTTTCTAAACTGAGGTATTTGATATGTCAAACATGGATTTACCCAAAAAGGTTGGTGAACGACCACAGTTTGTATCATCCCTATAGTGAGATGCTAACACTATCTAGCAATATTGTCATGACATCATGTATATCATGTAAAACAGACATATGCTAATTAGAGATATACAGCTGCTAATTTCAGGTTTTTCCACATGATACTACACATACAATGCAGTAGTTCTATAATTTTCTCCATTTTACTGTTGTGTAAATAAGTGCATTTCTGTCCTGCAATGTTGTTTATTTTGTGGATGATTGTATTAATTTTGTAGGCTACCGTTGCATGGGCATGTTAAAGCACAGTTTCATGTGATATACTATCTGAGGATATTTAAACACACTTCTCAACTTCTCTTTTTCCACCACACCTATTCCTTGTATGAAAATATATGGAAAACTGGAGAAGTGAGCTCATCCCCTTTGTGCAGACTAGGTCCTAAACCTCCTGAATGTTAATTAAATGTCTATTAATAAAGGCGAGCACTCAAAATGGCTATATTCATGCTGAAGAAGGGAACAAAAACGTCTGTGGGTCAATTAAAAAGATTTTGTTCAAAAATATCATGTATTCTAATGCCTCAATCATCCTTGTACTCTCTACTAGCCAAGTAACATCAGGCACGACTTCACATCCAATATAGCCACCAAACCCTGGTTCACTGATTATTGTTTTTTTGCTCTCTGTCACTTTCACCAGTTCACTCCTAGGTTTGCTAATTAAAGAGTGTGTTTGGCTTGGTAGCTGGCCTTGGTCCTGGAATGCCTCAAGCAGAGATTGCCAGAGAACAATGGGTAACACTTTACTTTAAGTTTGTCCAGTATCCATAAAACATTATAATTACATTCATAAAGGGTTATAATATATTCATAAAGTCTTATAACTAATGTCATTAGTGTTCATTACCGTATACATTCTAATCACTGTACTTAGAAGGCATTATAATGATATAAACCTTTACAACTGAAGTGTCACAAAGCATTATAAAGCTTCAATTTGGTAACTGTCTTTCATATGCCTGATTGCTCTTGCCAATTAATGAAGAGTTGCTCATTGCATACTCTAAGTAGAGTGAGATAAACACATGATTATTCATGAAGATCACAGAGGCACCATTACAGACAAGTGGTGTGTTACAGACAAGTGGTGTGTTTCTCTAGTATCAAACAGCCAAAGAAGCTTATAATGCTTTGTGACACTTCAAGTTGTAAAGGCTTACATGATAACATTATAATGCCTTATGAGAACAGTCATAAGAATGTATAAATAGTTATGAACTCTAATGTCATTAGTTATAAGGTTTTATGAATGCATTATAACCCTTCATGAATGCATTTACAATGCTTTATGAATACTTTATGCATAGAAAGAGTTACCGAACAATGTCCACTTGCACCCCCTATTGGGGAATGTGAAAGTAGAGCTACCAGTGAAAACGGGGAGAAAGGGAAGTAGGAGGGATCATTTGTGAGTCGACGCAAGGAGGCATGACTATGCCAGATAAAATTGGGTAACACTTTATTTTATGGGTCAGTAGAATATTCATAGCAGCTCTCGTAATTTCCTCAAAAAGTATACATGACTGTTTCATAAGACATGAGTCAACATTCATACCCAACCATGCATAAATGTGGAAGGTGAAATGGCGACAACTTACCAAAATGAAAATCCAACGGTCTCAAGGCAGCTTTCAGTTTTGGTTTTAAACCTGTTTCTGATTATGTCAAATCAAAGTGAATCTGTAGGCTTATATGGGCAAGTCCACTTTCATGGAAGAGACAGAACATGAGCCAGCATAAAATTTACATTTACATTACATTACATTTATGCATTTAGAGACGTTTTTATCCAAAGCGACATACATTTTGTCAACTATCAATTGTTCAGGTGCCTTGCTCAAGGGCACAATGGTGGCAGCTGGGATTTTTAAATGTTTTGTAAAACATTTCATGTAACCTTTACAGGTCATAGACTTCAGATGATATTCATGGAATATTTAGAGGTGATCATATGATTAATTTAATAGTATGTGTAATTTTCCATCTTAAAATTATTAACAATATGATCCTCTCCAAACTTTGTACATATCTCATGAATATTTTCTGAAGTCTATTTGAAATTGTCACTTTACTAAACAAATTGTGAAGGAACCTGTTCATAGCCATTTTGAGAGATAAGAATTTTATGTTGATACGTTATCATAATTCTGCCTTGAACATTTATGTAAGGTTGGAAATGAATGAATTATGAAACTATCATGACTGCATTATGAAAAAATGAGGGCTGCTATGAATGTACTCACTCAAATAAACAAAAATTGTGCTGGCAATCCTGTGCACCACACCACATTGTACAAGTAGGCCTACCTCTGTTATCATGTGATCATCACTGTGTGGTCTGAGTGCTAATGTGTGTATGTCTATGTAGGTGAATGTCTGTACAGTCTTGTATGAACTGCTCCACTGACAACAATTCTGCAGCATCAAGTGTATGAACACGTTACTAAAAAATGCAGGATATGTATGGAAAAAGCATTTCTTTAAATGTTAAGCATTAAAATGATTTGTGTTGTACTGAGCCTTAGATTTCCAAAATATACAAATATGTGATTTTGTATTGGAATGTGAATTTAATCATTTGTTGTGGTTGTGCCTATGCGTGACATGGAAGTTATTTTGTTTAAAATGATAATGAGACACATATTTCTTAAACAACTCCACTCCATCTTTTCATTTATACTTTCTTGATGCCTAGGTCTTTCTTGTGCAATTTCTTCATATACTACATTATATTTCTTAACACAAAGCAAGATGTCTGTGCTCAATTTCAAGCGGTGTGCTGTGTGCATGTAGTGTATGTGTGCTTGTGTGTAACTATAACAAACAAACAAACTCCTACTCCACCTTTATGACCACAGTGCGTGGTATGCTGAGGGCTGTGCAACAGTTGTGTTGCAATGCTACTCCTGTGGTCATAGTGAGTGGAACAACAGATGCTAATGTGCATGAGAACTATGATTCTATTGAGGGTACCTTTGTTTGTAGCACTCACACATTTGAGCCTCAACGCCCACATGGTGGCTTAAGATCATTTTCCTCTTCAAGTCTCACTATCTACACCATCTCATCTGAGATGTAGAGCAGTCCCCTGAACCTCTGGTCTTTTATCATATACTGTCTATGGTCTTCTGCGATTTCTGATTAACATACAGGTACAGACTTACTGTAATGGAAATCCCATTGGCTTTGCTGGTCCTTCTGTGTGCCATACTCCCTTTAGGTATGTGGTCTTGAATGATGTACTTTCTTAAACAACTCTTCAGTGTCTATGAGTACTCCATAGTCCTTCATGAATGCATGTAATGTTTCATTTGCTATTTTCATAACCAAATATTTTTTTTCTTATAGAAATACAAATATTTGTGTATTGTATGTTAACTTTAATTATCATTTTAAAATTTAATGTTATACATTATACTCATAATGACTATCATAAATGTCAGTGAAATGTCAAGTCACGTAGTCAAACATCTGTAATTATTTACAAAAAATTAAATTGATTAATAGTTCATTACAATTTGCAAATAAAACAATGCAAACACATTCATAAAACATTATGAAGTACTCTTAATGCCTTCTAATTATTGACATCAATGGATATTATTAAGTATTCAAAAATAGTTGTAATGAGGTAATATCAACTGCTGTGATGGTCTTATGTTCATGTTATAACGTCTTACACTTACTGATTATATTAGTCATTACAAGACATTATCAATACTTATGAATGTTCATGATTTATTACAGGCCTATGATATGAAATTATATGATTAATATGATATGAATGATATTATATATGATATTACTATAATATAATTATTATATTGCACTATATTTTATTGATATCTTCACAAACTAACTAAACTAATGTTCTATTCAGTTGTGTAATACAGCAGTTACACATTGTAGAATGTGCTCATATCACAACCAGATGAGGATCAATTGTTTTGCATTCAATTATATACATGTTGTTTCCTCATGTTATTTTCTCTCTCTATGTTTTGCTTATTTCTATGTAATTTATGTAGGCTATGTTTTTATGAAACACGTGCCATATACCACCTTTTAATTAATCATTGTGTGTTTCAGGCTACATGTGCAAATGGTAATCTGTAAAGCAGACCTTTTGCTGAAATTATTTAAGAATTCTGTTATTGGTTTACAACTAAAAGAAGTGGGCATAAAGTTAAAAGCGTCCTGCTGCTCTTGTAAATTCCGTTTTATTTTTTTCCCAAATTTCGTTTTTTCTGATTTATTTTTTTTGCCGTTTCGGATTTTGGTCTTTTCAACCCCTCAAAAACCTCTTTGGCTTGAGGCCCTGTCAAGTCAGATGTTATTGGGGACAGAGGACCCAATCTACATGCTCTACCACACTCACATGCCCATGCACCTTGTCCTCTCTCGGCCTATACCCGATATAAAGTACCCTATCAATCAATACATGTAAAATCATAAGCGTCATGAATAAGCTAATTCTGTTGTGTACATATAATGTGAAAAACGTTTTAGTGTAGGTATGCACATCAGTGGCTCTTAAATGTTTCAACGCTGTTTCCGTGATCAGTTGCAGTAATCCATGTCGATGTTTTGATCATTTAAATAGGTTATCGTGACTTCTAGCCTACCAACAGCAATAGGTAGCGGTTTCACTTTCTCTTGCACCAAATTATATGCGTCTACCAGTATGGTTTATTACACAAAATCAGCAAGTAGTTCTTGGTCGAGAAAACTTAATTTTTAAACCAGTACATTTACAAACGATGGAGGGCTGGAGGTAGGCTAGGCCACTCCTGTTGAAATGCTGCGCATAGTAGGTAGCCTATTTAAACTCGCATGGTAAACGTACGTGATGATTACAGGCTAAAGCGCAGAAATATGGTAAGGATTTGCAAATCGGTGCAAATGGTTTAGACTAGAGATCTGGAAAAGGTTGTTTTTAATATATATATTTAAATGTCAAAATGCAAAAACCGCCAATATTGTGCGATTCCGCGTTTACAGGAAAGTTCCGTTTTATGTCTGGATCCCGTGAATCCGCCCGCGTTTTTCGCATCGCGGAAATCATAGGGCCTTCTCTTGTGAGCAACAGTCATGGACTAGTGTTACAATGCTGCTAAGTTGAAAACCAACCAATCTTAAGGCGTTACACGGCGTTTCTAAACAATTTTGCTATGAAATTAACTTTGTTATTAGCAGTGTTGTTTCAGCAGCTTGGGTGCGTTTCTACAAACCATCAGTGGCTAACAACGATTGTGATGTTGAGCGTTTCAACCGTAATTCGCAAATTTGGTGTCTCTGCAAACGTTGGTTCCAACGATAAATCGCAAACACGGTCGGACAGTTTGGTGGTTGGAAAGACCCGAGGGCAGTCGTTCCAGCCAGGTTACGTCTTTTGGTAGTTCTTGGTAGTTCCTGTTGGTGGCAGTAGCCTATATATAAATATATATTAATGGTTTACAACTGAAAGAATTGGGCATACGGTTAGAAGAGTCCTGCTGCTCTTGTAGGGCCCTATGAAATCCGTTTTATTTTTTCTCAAATTCCGTTTTATTTTTTTCCTCAAATTTCGTTTATTTCGTATATAACGTATCTGTATTGTGTGCCAATAGTTAAAACTCAGGAAGAGTATTTTCTGATGCAAAAAGCATGTTTTTCAGTAAAAAATAATTCAATAAAAAACGAGAGAAGCTGATAGCCTACTCCTACTAGTCGCAGTCCACCTTATTCGAACAGGCATTTCGAATGGAATGAATTAAATCCATTCACAGACTTACTCTGCATCAGTGTGCCGTCAGGTGGCATGCCTAGTTAACAATGTGGTGGACGTCGTGGTGGAATAGTAACAATGACAAGCGCTGCCAACCGGTGGGATCAGGTTAAATTCTCACTGCTTCACTGTTAATTCTTTAGCTAAACTCAATAAATGCCCTTAATGATGTCTGTTGAAAACTGTGCTGTTTGTATTATGTATATAATTACAATGACAAGAAAACCCTTAACAGAACATTGACTATCATGGATTCGAACATCAACCTCAACGACACAGCCTCTTCACCTCGAGACTACTGAATGTTAACAAAAGTGACAGCTAAGTATAATTTCAATGCAGTGAGAATAATATTCACATTTAGATAATATTTTTTTATCTTAACATCATAAATAGGCCTAATGTTTGGAGGAAAATAATTAGGCTACTTTTATGTCAGATTGAGTGCAGACTTTTGAAAAATTCACCATCGTGACCACAAACAACAACATACACACGCAGTAACGTTTGTGAAATATGGCAACTTTATCTAGACCAATAGCATTTCTCTCTGTCTCAGCAACGACGTTGGTCGAGCGAACGACCGATATGGGGAAATGCGATGGAGAAGCACCGCTTTCTAATCGCAGTCATGAGTGGGTCAGTGTCTGCATCGTCCTACCATGGTTTAGCAACGACTGAGCTAACATTTGAAACCCACCCCTGGTTAACTGATTCCACCAACATTTAGCCCCAATAGTGTCGTAGCCTAAATATTGATATGCTTCAATACAGTTTTATTTCTTCATTGCTATAATTTTGCATATTTTGTTATTTCCTATGTCCCTACGCACTGACATTGCTTATTATGTGGTGATTTACTGAGACTTCAGTGTAACAGTTTGCAACACAAACAGCTTTGCAGACAGGCTGTAGAGCTAGTAACTCCCACGCAACTTGAATGAGAAGTGTGAGAGCATGCCTTTTCTCACACTTACTTTTTGTCTTCGCTTCCTACACTTCCTATGATGTTATGTCTTTAAAATATTTAAGATGTAAGATACAAGATCAGTGCACTGATACAGGCTTGATACCTTGTGTGCAGGCACGTCAAACAAATATAAACTAGCCTATATAAAATGTACATGGGAAATTCCACGCAAACGTCCATCAAAATCACGCCAACAAAATGCCAAGGTGTATGATGCGAATAAGTATGTGAAAAATTTCATAAAGTTTGTTCTACAACCAAGAAGAGTGAATGCTTAGACTTGATGTGATCATCATTCACATCGTACCATATGAAATTGCCCACATTTAAATCTGAGATGTTTTTTTTTCTCAGATATTTCATAGTTAGTTATTTGAAGCAGATGGCTACATAATTAAGACCATAAATGCTAATATCAGTTTATTTCTTCTGTCCCACAGTGGCTACTCATGAAATATCAGCTGTCTACGCATGGGAAGGAGGGTCTGCAATATTTGAGAAAGTGCAGAGAAATATCATAAGAGAGTTTGATGACATAGGTTTTAAGATGAATGCATTCTATAATATAATGAGTTTTTTTCACCTTCTAAATCATCTAATTATTGAGAACGGATACAAGGGAAGATTAATCTTCAGTACAACATTCAGGATGGAACTGAAGAATCTGCATAAAAATGGCAGTGGACTTTATGAATGCAAAATTAGATTGAATGAAAACACAACCACTGTATGAACTCTTTGTTCTTGGTAGGTTTAATTCTTTCTTTTTAATTTGTAGAACTACTAGATATTTGGGAGTCTAAAGTCTGTTGCCATCTTGTGTTTTTGTGTTTCAGAGCCTGTGGCTGCTCCTACACTGACTGTAGTGTCCAACTGGTCCAGCAGTGACTGTAATGTGACAGTGACCTACAGAGGTCATGACCTCTCTCTGGCCTTCAGCTGTAACAGTAGTGACTGCACTCAGTTGGGAGACCTCTCCAACACTCCCACTCTAGCTGTCTTTGCGAAAGATGGATACATCATCAGCAGACAGAGGGAGGCCAAAACGGCGTTCCTCAGAAGGAACATTTATTTTTTTTTTTTCCTTTTCAAATTTTTCTTAAAAACTGTGCAAATATTTACAGTGAAGAATAAACTTCCCAAAATGCAAAAGAAAACTTGTGAAGTACACGAAACTAAATAGGCATTGGTTCACCAGGCTATGTCAAAAGACCCTGTACAACATTTCTCAACAGCCAAGTAGTGTACCTTCAACTCAAGATTCTTTTTCCCAACTGAGGCTCTTGGGCCTAATACAGAGCAGTGCTAGCTGCAGCCCCTCCCACAGGGTAGCCCAAATGCAAACATAAATTAATTAACTAAATAACAACATCGTGATGGCCCAATAATAACTGAAAGAAACAAAAACAAAATACACAATAACTCAAAATTATTTTCAGTAAACAAAAAGCCTTAGATGCATAATAAAATACCTGTTTCCCCATCGCCACCCCCGTCACAATGGCGTAGTCCACGAAATACCCGGGAACCATAACTAGCCAATGGAACATTCCCTCGGTTTCTCCACGATAACCGGGAAGTTCGGATAGCGCGGTGAGTAACAGAAGACAGTTGTTTTTGTAAATGCTAAATACTAATAAACTTCATTGTTTTAAACAGCCAGTGTGTATAATTGTGATTCTCTGCAACCAGACATGCTTAACACAGTTGAGACGATGATGATTATGAACATGAAGTGTGAATGGTAGACGTAAGTTTAGGACCAAACAATTGCTACTTGAAATGCCGGTAGGCCTTTCCCTGCACCCTCATAACAATGTAAGGCTGAAGAAAGGTTATTGCAAATGGTGGGGTATGACATGTTTTGAAACCAGAATTACGAACAGTACAAAACGGTAATGCGAATGAAGTTGAAACATTGCCGACAAATGGCTGCCTATGTACTGTGCGCTTACGTGAACACTTGTCTGAGTGAGCGTCATGGCTCAGTCCGTGACAGTGATGTTTATGATCCTTGTAAACCACAGGAATTAGTAATAAACCAAATGTTCAGGTTTGTTGCACAGTTAATGTATCCTTCTCTGACTCTGAATCTGCTCCCTGGACACCACTGACTGCTGGATTAATGTCTTTTGGGATTGCTGCTGTTTTAGTGGTGATGTGCAACTGTGAAAACAACAAAGTGAAGAGCTCAGGTAGATTTATCTCACACTTTATTGCTTGAATGAGCCAATGGTCATATTTCTCAATAGTTTTTTTGTTTTCCTTCTTAAAATCAAGGGATAATACAGCAATATGGGTAAGTATAATTTCTATATTTAATATATTATATATTTATAGTGTAGTTCCACATTATACATAGGCCTACATGCTACATACAAGTTCTATATTTTATTGTCAGGCACAGACGGGACTGAGGCAGGATTCCGACAACAAAGTATTTATTAAACAGAAAACAAACTGGGAAATAACAAAAGTCGTATCCGCTACTCTAGCGGAGATAAATCAAAATACTAACACTCAGAGGAACTAGGAAACAAACACAAAAGTACTGACTAGGAAAAACCGGGAGATAACTATACCAAATGGGAAGTCTGGGTACGCGGGAAGAACAGGACGAGGAAACACGGGAGATAACGGGGAACAAGACTGACGCAGGAGAAGTCCAAGGGAACAGTGACGAGGCCAGACACCAGGTGAAGCACGGAGGAGGTTTAAGTAGAGTGGAGACCAGGTGACACCAATCAATACTCAGGAGAACGTGACCGTGCGCGGGGAAGTGATTGTGATCTGGGAGAGAGATTGCGAGTTGAGTGAGGGGGCGTGGCCGTGACCAGATCTGATGCAGACCTGACATTTATAGTGTAGTTCCACATTATACATAGGCCTAAATACTACAGACAAGTTCTATATTTTATAGTGTAGTTCCACATTATACATGCATACTACATACATATTGTGTATAGCCTACTGTACATACATAATGGTTCTGTTCAATATTTAGGTTTAAAAGTTTTTACCAAGACCAGAGGTGCCAGAGGGAACAGCAGACAAGACAACAAAAAGAGCCAAATCTTTGGGTGACAAACTATGTGAGCTCCTGTACTGAATTGTATTCACCTGTCTTGTAAGTAATGCTCAAAGGAGACCCTCAAAGAATTTAGCATAAACCCACTCTTGCTTTCCTGTTTTCGGATACAACTTCAGGAGAAAGAGTGAGCTCTGCTACCCTGGTCACAAGTCTAGCACCAAAATATGTAAACTTATAATAAATAAGTTTCTAAACTGACACAACACAAAAGGGTTGGTGAGCCACTAGCATGCATCACCCCTTTTGTAAGCTCCTAACACCTTCTGACAGCACTGACACAAGACTGTGTAGAAATGTAATTCTCCTGCTCAGAAAAAAAAGACAGATATGCTAAGAGAGACATACAGCTACTCATTTCAAGTTTTTCACATGATGTAATACACAGTTGTTCTATGTATTTTTTTACTGCTGTGTAAATAAGTACAGTTCTGTCCTTTATGTTTGTGTTTATCTTTATGTAATACATTTTGAATAAATTATCAGTGTATGAGTTTTGTACATAATATGACCACTGCATGGCCATGTTAAAGCATGGTTTGTTTTAATGTGTTATCTGAGGATATTAAAGTCTCACATTGTCTCCTCTTGGTCATTAATTTACTGCTGAACATCAAGTGTATGGTAAACCGGTGAGATGCACTTGACAAATACATACACTAAACTGGGTGCCAAGACCTCCTGAATGCGAAAATAATGTCTATGAATAAAGACAAGCACTCAGTCACCACATTCATTGCTGAAGAAGGAACATATTATCCAAAATGTTTGTGGGTCGATTAAAAATACTTCTTATTGAACATGAAAGGTATTCAACATGTACATAAAGTCAATTTTTTTAGAAACATCTATTGTAAATCATTAGTTATCCTTGTACTCTTCTACAAAGTCACAGAATTGCCTCAAGTTACATCAAATATAGGCTATTCCTTCACACACAATAGAGCCACAAAACCATGTTTTTTGGTCATTCTCTCACTTAACTTCAAACTCACTGCTTGATCTATCTGCTTGCTGATTGAAGAGTGCATGTTTGGGCTGGTTGCTGGCCGTGGTCCTGAAATGACACCCATGTCCGCCTGCACCCCCTATAGGGGAGCCACTGGTAAAACAGGGGAGTAAGTGGAGGAGGAGGGATAATTCATGAGTCAACGTCATATGACGTATGGATGAGCAGGCGGGTTTAAATGTACATGAAGACAGAAGACAGGGCAGTTGACAGCTGTCAATCTGCTTCTCTGAAACAGTTCTGCAGCATCAGACAAGGTATACTTTAGTAACACCCAAATGTATTTCTGTGTTTGGCGTAATTGTGCCTAAAATTGTCCTGTGGTGTTCATGAACATTATAACGGGGTACACATTTCTCATACAACTCATACAACATACAACATAATATTTCTTAAGACTCATTCTTACAAATAAATAAAAAACCCTAGAATATTTTAGTGTTTATGTATGTGATGGCCTGTCTGCATGTAGTGTATGTGTACTTGTGTGTAACTACAGCAAACAAACAAACTCCTACTCTACCTGTATGACCACAGTGCGTGGTATGCTGAGGGCTGTGCAGCAGTTGATTTGCAATGCTACTCCTGTGGTCATAGTGAGTGGAACAACAGATGCTAATGTGCATGAGAACTATGATTCTATTGAGGGTACTTTTGTTTGTAGCACTCACACATTTGAGCCTCAACGCCCACATGGTGGCTTAAGGTAATTTTCCTTCTCAAGTTTCACTACATCTACTCCTAACTTGAGATGTAAAGCAGTCCCCTGAACCCCTGTTTTTTTGTCATATACTGTCTCTAGTCTTCTGCATAATCTGATTCACATTAACAGGGGCAAAAACTTTCTTGCATCATGGAAATGCCAATAACTTGCCTGGTTCTTCTTGCTGCCATATTTCAAGGTATGTAGACCTGATTAATGGACTTTCTATGACAAATGACTTTTCAGTGTCTATCAATGTATGTGAGAAAAAATGGTACTTAAAATTAATAATGTAATAAGAATAATTGGTAAATAAAGAAAAATTGGCAATGAAAATAATCAATTGCCTTGGTAATTAAAAATAGGTATAAAGCATTAGTCTACCGACATATTCATAAAGGGTTGTGAAGTATTCATAATGTCTTCTAATGACTGACATAAGAGTGGATATACCAATTCAAAAACAGGTCTTATAAAGCACACCAGGCTTTTCTTCTGTTACATCATAACACGTAATGACATGACATATTCATACTTTATAACATTTTATTAATCGACCTCTCTCTCTATATATATATATTATTATTATATATGAATCATTATAAAAACTGATTTTTTGCATATTTCTAAAAATGGACTTAAAGGGTTTTGCATCTGAACTCTCTCTCGCTCTCTATATAATTTATAAATAATTACTCTATTACTATTACTATAATTAATCACAATAGATACTTTAAATTAAGCACGATTAATCACACATTTTACAGAAAGAATGTCACAAATGCTCCTGTTTAGCGCAGGCTTCAGGAAAGTGGCGCTCCTCGGTTTCCTTCACACCCAACGTGAAAGAGTTTAGTTGCCGCAGGTTGGCTATGGGAAGGGGTGCCCAGGGGTGATCGACCACATGATTTTGTAACCCCCCCGCACACTTGCCGTACTAGGCGGCACGCAAGTACGGCACACTCCCTCTTGCTTGAAATCTACAGCTGTGTATGGATATATAGGCCTATTATAGCGCGCGCGCACACACACACACACACACATATTTATTTGGTGTGTTTTCAGTGAGTCGATTTGATTCACAGTTTGCAGAAAACGGGTGGTAACTCCCACGCATTAATCATGAGAATGAGAAGCTTGAAAAATACCTTTTCTCACGCAATCGTGTTCTCTTCCTCCACTTCCTATAATGTTATAATGTGTTTACAATATATTTGGCTCAAATTTCTTTACTATCTACATTCTCAGATGTGTGTTTTGTTAGTTGTGTTTTGATGTCTCTCAGATGTGTGGGAAGAAAGTTGTGCGTCGACGCGCCTTTTTTGGCCGGACCTGTAGTAATTTTAATCCAAAAAGTATATTATAAGTATTTCTATCGGTTGCGGTGGAGACATGAAACGCGACCCATTGGTTGATTTTCTTGATCGACATTGGGCTAGTAGTCCAATGACATCTCTCAGATCCCCCCTCACCCTTGACCTAGGTTATCAAATTTTGTCATTGGAGTTCGACCGGAGTTAAAGGTTTGTGGAGATGGATCATAAACAACAAAAACGCAAGAGGGTTACAGAGAAGCTGAGAGAAAAAAAGAGTCAAAAGCTTACAAGTGGACGCTGCAAAATGTGCCAGAATCACAGATAGGCTGTGTTTGCCACCACAAGTTCGACTTCAGCAGCGCGGCCGCAGGGCCGTCTACATAAGTGCAGAAATAGTCCCATCGAGTGCACAGGCTTTTGGAGTGAAATAGTTTTAATGTGCAACAGAGTATTCCGGGTTATTCGGAGACGGCGGGAGACGTGACCCAGGAGGGACAGCGAAGAGGAGGTCAGAATATAGCTACTCTCAACCCGTAAGAAGACGAAATATTAGCGGAATGAAGAGGGATTTTTCATGTAGGGAGGGCTGTGTGTGTGTGTCTCGATTGCTCGTTTGGCATGGATTAAGTGTTTGTCTGCAACCAGCATCAGCAGCAAATAAGCCACCTCCATTTTACATTACGCGATTTGATTGTTGTCGAAAATAAGTTATCCACAACAAATTGACGAGTGGTCGGCAAACCTATCAAATGTCTTTGCGCAGACAGGTGGATACGCAACACAGGCTGCACACCCACGCAGAAAGACACTGAATGAAACAGAAATGATGATAGCCCTTGGAATTAATAATGAAAATGTTATGGGATGTGTGTATATCTTCACTAAATAGTATTTTATATTTTGAAACACAATTTGTGCATATATCCTCTGGTAGGCCTATGTTGTATGGTAAATAACCGAAAATACAAGGGACATTTTTTGGCCAGTCTAGCCCTGTAACTGTTCATACATTTTCATGACTGTACTCATAAGGCATTATAATGATATCACATAAGCCTTTTTTGCAACATTTTATTGAGTGTGCACACAAGAACATTTGATTATTTTAGTAACATGTAATGAAATAAAAAAACATAAACCTATAAAATAAATAAATAAATAAAACGGATGGTGGTAGTGTAGTGGTTATGGAACCTGGCTAGGACCAAGGTACTTAACCCTAAGTTGCTCTAGAGGAGACTGGCCCTAAACAGTTGATAGCTGACAAGTTGTAAGTCGCTTTGGATAAAAGCGTCTGCTAAATGCATAAATGTAATGTAAACATTTTGATATTTAGTTCATAATTCCACAAGCACAGATGATGCAACCTAGATAAAAAAACACACATACTCAAAATTACTGTTTCTTGACGACCCTTGTGAGATTAAGCTGCAGGCAAATGCATAGTCTAATGAATAGAATAGCCTAAAGTTTTTTTTTTTCTCGACTCAGATGTCTCAAAACATCCTGTGGTATACACTGATTTTTGACCATAAATATCCTACTAATATCAGTTTATTTCTTCTATCCCATAGGGGCTACTCAAGAGATATCAGCTGTCTTCGCATTGGAAGGAGGGTCTGCGATATTTGAGAAAATGCAGAGAAATCTTGCAACAGAGTATGATGATTTAAGTTGTAAGATGAACTCATCTCATTATATAATGAGGTTTTTTCAGCCTAATAATCGTCTGAAGGCTGAGGGTGGATTCAAGGATAGATTGTTATTCAATACAACCACATTCAGTCTGGAACTGAAGAATCTGCAGAAAAATGACAGTGGACTTTATGAATGTGAAATTAGATGGAATGAAAAAATAAGCAAACTTATGTATACACTCTATGTTCTAGGTATGTTATTTCCCCCCCTTGGCTATTCCCATTGTATGTTTGAAATGGACAGAATGGTTGCATCACAAATAATACTCCAAAATATTGCAGTCATTTTGGAAAGGTCTCATTATTAATTTATAAGGCGCCTGTGGAGACCTGTTTTCATGTGCATGTATTTTGCATGTATTTTGTATTACAGAGCCTGTGACTGCCCCTGTACTTACTGTAGTGTCTAACTGGTCGAGCAGTGACTCTTGTGGTGATGTGACAGTGAGCTGCAGAGGTCATGATCTCTCTCTGACCTTCAGCTGCAACACTAGTGACTGCACTCAGCTGGGAGGCTTCCCCATCACTCCCAAGCTTACAGTCTTTGCCAGAGATGGCTACATCATCTGTAACCATAGTAACAAAGTCAGCTGGCGCAATGTCACTATGGACATGTCATCGATCTGTGTACCTGAGCATGGTAAGATGGAAAAATGTAAAGGAATCCATAGCCATTTTGTGTTGTTGGTAGTGGATTTCTCCTTTAACTACACATTGACAGAGCACATGATGTGCATAGCCTAAGATGTTTATTATTAGACGCTTGTAAACAACATGGATTAATAATAAAAGCTGTATTGACCAAATTTGATTCAAGCTTGCTTCACAAACTGTAAATATCCCAATGACTTACAGAGTCCACTCCCTGGATATCATTGACTGCTGGATTGATGTCTGCTGGGATTGTTACTGCTTTCACAGTGGTGTGTGTTTGTCTAAACAGAAAACTGAGGCGCGCAGGTAGATAGAATAATATATCTTTAATTTAATCAGGTGATATAATATTAAAATATAAAATATTATTTCCAAGAAAATATATACCTCAGTGAATGTAAACCATAGCTTCATAAACATCACCAATACAATATAGTCACAAATACAGTTTCATATGCAAACACGAGATTCAACTCGTGTCACATTTCTCTAAATTTGTTCTATTCTGGATTTTTTTTCTTTTCAGGAAGAGAATTACATAATTATGCATCAATCAGGGTAATAATAATAATAATCGTCAGAATAATAAAATATGTTGTGTGTTTTTGAAAGGGTTTAAATGGAATGGAAAATAAATGTACGTCCTGAGAAGAACTTCTTTGTGCTATGCTAGGGTGCGTTTCTACAAACAATTGTTGGCTAACATTGCTCGCAATCTTCGTTGTTAGAACTGTAGTTTTCATATTTGATGCTTCGAAAATCAGTAGTTCCCGCAATCAGTCGCAATCAGAAAGTTTGTTGGTTGGAACAAGTGGTTGATAGTAGAGCATCGTTGGATATTTGGTGTTGTCAACATTTTAAATGCATTAGTTTAACTTGAATGACCCTCTAAACAGGGCTGTGAGACCCTTGGGAGGTGCAGGGGCTCAAAACTTAAATCTCAACAATTAGGCCTACTATGTATGTTGTCAAATGACATGTGCTGTATCTGTGCAGAATTAGTTTTTTTATTCAAAATATTGTGCTTGACGTTATTAGCATGGGACTGTGTTTTGATCGACAGAGCTTGCCTGCCCTTGCGTGACTGAACAACAACACATTGTAGAGACCGTAGTGAGTAGGTCATTGCTTGTGAAAGTTGTGTCGAACAACCATGTTTAGAAACAACTGAGCTAACATTTGGAGAAACGCACCTGTTTGGTTTTAAATTAGAAAAATGTTTTGCCTAGCAATGTGTTCATACCATGTCTATTTATGTAATGTATTATATATGAACTTAAGTAGTTAACTACTATTACATTATTACACATTAGAGATTAGAGACGCATAACCTTAAAAAGCAAAACAAATAAACAAAATGTTTCACAAATATAATAACATCTTGCAAATAAGTTGGAATTCATGGCATTTTGATGGATAAAAAAAAAATTTAACTTCAAATGACCAAATAGCCTGCAAATGTTTCTGTTCACTATTCCACCCGCCAGTTTTCTCGAAGACCAGTGGTTTCAGAAAGACCAGTAGCATACAGGAGAGAACAAGATGAAAGGGCCAAAGCAATGGTAACTATGTGAGCTCTGGATGTCCATTACCGATGCTACTTGTACACTACTGCTGCCGGAATATTCCTATGTTCCAACTATACCTGTTTTACCGTATGTGCAAGACCAATTTATGTAGCATAGCATACAGACCCCCTGTAAAACAAAGTAACAGTGAAGATAAAACATTGGCAACATATAATTTAATATACAGGTTTATTTATTTATTTATTTATTAAAAAAAAAATTTAAAAATGTGAAAATGGCTCATTGTTGTGTCCTTGTCTTTGCAGAAACACGTAATGCATGAACCAAAATCTGAACCCGTCATCTACAGCCTTCTTCAACCCCCAAGGCCAGAGGCCAAATACACCTGAACCTCTTCTGGTTCTCAGATGTCCACACCAGGGCAGGCCTGAAAATACCCCTCTATATCAGGAGACTCAGAGAGCTACTTTGACATAGTCAGCGTCGACATGTTCACATGTTTAATATGCTTTGTGGCTTTGTGTTGTACATATTTGGGCAGCTGGGTCGTTAGCCTGTGTAAACATCAGTCGAGACCGAGGTAATGTCAGTACTGGAGAGGAGTGATAGACTTCCCATTTCCAGGGACGTTATCTTTAAAATTAAATTTAAACATTAAATGCTTACCAAAAGTCTTTGGAGGAGCCGCAAACACATCTTTCATGTAATATCATTTAAATTAGGACAGTACACATCCATAGTTCAATTATAGACAGTAAAGAAGTAGCCATCAGTAATTGTGAATCATACTAACACGCCACCTTTTGTGGAAATATACTAATTTTCCACCTCCCCTTTAGTTAAACAATCAGGTATTACCTTCCTCCACTTCATCTAGCCATTCACTCAGACTGACTTTAGCACTTTTAGCTCCAGCCTAGCATAGATCATTGAATTGGATTAGACACCTTTTTTTCCTTAGTTATAGCCAAATCAGGTGTGCACTACCAACATCAACCAGATGTTTGATTTCATAGAGATTTTAACAGGTTTTGTAACTTTTGTGACTGTTATTCGATTTATACACATTATACACACTTTGACACTTTGGAAAGCTACTCTTAACAGGGCTTTCAACTCAGCAATGAAAAAAAAAATCTGACCTAATTCTAGCCATGATTCATCTAAGTGCATGTAAGTCAATGTCTATTCATCTTGGTTAATTTGCTTGCGAAGTTCTGGTCACACAGATAACATCCATACATAAGTCGAAACTACACAATCTGAGCTTTCCAATGACCTAGGCACTGTGATAAACGGTTCACAAGAAAAGTAACTTTGAATGTACAGAAGGCTACATTACTTTTCTTAATGCATTCTGCAACTACACGTCCATCACACACCCACTTTGGTGCATTAATTCACAAACTCTTCCTCAACAAATGAAAAACCTTATGTCATAGGGTCAACATGTCAAAATACACATGACAACATACAGCCTGTTGTATTTAGGTCCAATTAAGTAGTAGTAGCGGTTTTAGGCACGGGCGAACAGGGAAGCCGCCCGGGCCGCCATTTTGAAGGGAGCCCATGACCGCTTAAAAAAATATATCTCTGAATACCTATCATATCACTGTGTGGGCAATTACCACATTGGCGCCCCCTAACTGCAGGCGTCCTTGCTTGCAGAGAAGGTGCCGTGCACAGAAGCTGTGTGTGAGAAGGGCAAAGGGGAGGTATAGAGCAATGCTGTAATGCAATTAATGAGTTATGCTTAAGTTATATTGTTTTAGGAATTGCCAATATTTTTACAATATTTTGGCAATTAAATGAACGTGACCTCATAACTGACATTTTAGGCTGTTGTGAATAAAAAATAGACAGAAGGAACAATGTAGGCTTTGAGTCGAGACATGGGATTTCAAAAACGGAAAGACAAAGAAAATGAGTCAGATAACAAGCTCTGATAAATGCTGTATAAAAAAGAAAAACATTAATGTAGCTTAAGCATGCCCCAGCCAAGCTGCAGCATCTTGTGCTTAAACAATGTTCAAACATCATCATTTTTATTATAATGTCACTTGTAGCATGTGCACATTGGCTTACTGTTTAAGTATTTTATTTGTTGTGTCTTGCTGTTGATATATTTTTCCCCTTCCCTATTTTTTGCTAATGAATCTCCCTCACAGACTAATCTTGTTTCATTTTTGCAACAGTTATTCAAACATAACTTTTAGTTTCAATCAAGGTGTTTAGGCTTAGCTGCTATAAAGTCTATAAAGTAGGCTACAGGCAGTCATTTACAGTCTTCTTATGTATC
The DNA here is from genome assembly GCA_027481765.1 of Tenualosa thibaudeaui. Classification (NCBI taxonomy): domain Eukaryota; kingdom Metazoa; phylum Chordata; class Actinopteri; order Clupeiformes; family Clupeidae; genus Tenualosa; species Tenualosa thibaudeaui. Next base: position 14,658,991 of record JAIFZK010000022.1, read on the forward strand.
AGGTTTACTTGTGAGGGCCTGGCAAGTCAGGATGTATAGGCTATCAATCTGAGGTATTGCATATAATTTAACAGAATGCAGGAATCACATCTACTGAATTCAAAATGTTCTGGGAGACCCATCTTCTTGTATTGCCCATTTACAGCAGTACTATGCAGAAAACACCAAAATGTAGGGGAATGTGAAAAATCTAATTACTAAATTCCCATGCATCCCCAAGCCCACCTTGTGTAGTTAAATTTGCAGCAATGTTTTGTGTCCGCCCCTTTAAACGGTCAAAAGTAGATCTGAATGCTGCAAAGGGCATCTACAATGCTAATTCAGTAAATAGGTTATCTATTTACCATATTCAGCATGATAGGGGATTATGCTGCCAATAAATGTACTAATTCCAAATTAAAAACTCTAATTAAAAAAATCTAGTAGTCTTGCACAGTGGTACCATACAAATTATTTCAAAAATATATCAAATAAAATAGATAAAGATACAATATATCAGCTGTGTACCATACAAAGCAATGCTATGGGTGCAGAAGGTACAATACAGTCGAACTAGCACCAATAATAGTATCAAAAGATGTACCATAACAAACAAGACATCAGGGGGTTACAGACTAGAGCATTTTTGAGTTGAGTTGCTAAAATAACATAAATGTATAGTTTCAGTTCGTTTTGAAAAACAGAAAATGACAGCTTATTTCCTGTTATATGGAACTTTGCCATTAAAATGAGAAGGTTAATAATGTGCTTGTGTGTTTTACTGTGTGTGTCAGATTCTCAGACATACACACATTCTTTTCTCATATGCACATATTCTCTCTGGAGATAAAAATATGAATGTATATCAAAGGAAAATGTATGTATGTGAGAGTAAAACATGTCTGTGAGAGATATGTATGTATGCAAGAGTAAAAATACGCACATGTGAGAGGGGAATATATATGTTAGAGTAAAATCTATGTATGTGAAAGGTGTAAAATGTATGTATGTAAGAGTGAAAACACATGTATGTTTACATTTACATTTATGCATTTAGCAGACGATTTATCCAAAGCGACTTACATATTTTGTTAACCATCATCAGGGCCAGTCTCCCTTCGAGCAACTTGGGGTTAAGTGCCTTGCTCAAGGGCACAACGGTGGCAGCCCGGATTTAAACCCACAATTTTCCAGGCTACTAGCATGCTAGCCAGGTTCCTTAACCACTACGCCACCACCGCCCATGTATGTGAGAGGAGAAGGCATGTGAGGGGGCCAGAATGAATAATATCTTGAAGAGGCCCTCATATGCTCATGTGCACTTGTATCTATTTTGTTTTCTAGGTGCATCCAGAGGAACAAAGTGATAGTGAGGAAGACCTCTGCCATAGCAGCCAAAGTGACTCTGGTACACCGACAGCCAAACCCAAGCAGCCAAACCAACTTCTTCAGCACTGCCTGCCTGCGAACATTTTGGGCTGCCACTCAGAGAGCCACTGGTCCTGGGGCTGTATGACTAACAATAAAAAGTTTACATTGCTGCACCTCAGTCACAAAAATCTGCTGTAGCTTCAGCAATGCTGATATTTTTGCTCTTAGACTGAAGATTCCATAACCTATATGAAAGTTGTGCCACAATGAGTATTTACTATCATTTGCACCAATCATACAGAAAATTGTAACCAGATTCAATAATAAGTTAAGTTTCTGTTATGATAGTGATCATTCTACTTCACTTTTATGAACTGGGATTGAAAATCAGTGATTAACATTACTTATACTAGTCAGACTGGACACTGTGACTGGAACTTGATCAGCTTTTTTATTTTCATAATTTATTAATATTGTTATATTGGGATATATGACATTTTATTGTATGTATTTAGATCATTCTTTCTGATTTTTCTTATCTCTATGTGTTTTATAGAATGAAAAAAAAAAACAGACTAAACAACTGTTTATTATAATTATTGACTTTTTATATTCTGACCACTTTGTGTACCTTGGTTAAGGTTAATGTAGCAAGCCCAGGGCACCAATGAAAATGTAGGATGTCTTGGGGGAGTTATGCTCCCCTAGGAAAGGGATGGACGTCCCTTGTAATAAATATACAAAAATCACAAATCTACACAAGGAACACAAGTTTGTGCAAGAGTGAACAGAGACAGGATTCAATAGTAGCAATAAATAAGTTCTTTATTTAGTTACCATTCATCAGAAAGTAACAGCAACGGGACTAAAAAAATGCCGCAGTCGCACAGCCAATACGCAAAGCAAATGAAACAAAAGTGCAAGGCACCTGACACAGGGGTTGACTGGCCACTCGTGGGAGTTAACCAAAAAGAACAACAAAAACAAACCAAAAACATCACGAGACGTTCAGACAGGGCTATAAACTCAAATAAAGAAAACCCATAAACAACCAAACAAACAAATCAACCAAAAAAGGAAATGCCCACATACACACGCAGACAAACGATAGCAGCAGCACTCACCACCGGACACACGCACACACACACATTACCGCTGGAATGATTTAGCCGTAGCTACAAGCCTCGCGGAACGAGAGGAAAAGCTCAATGCAACAGGCAAGACATCAACTGGAAACAAAGCAGCAGTCGTCGCCAGCAGACAGTTCTTAGAGCCCTGGACGTCAGCAGGCCACTCGCTAAACAGGGGACAAGTCCCCACACGCCACACAGTCTAATAAGGGTAGGCAACAATAAGTCCAGTAGCCTCATACTAACATAAATACATCTTGTATAGCAAGATAGCTACGTACCGGAACACAAGCGCCGATGCCACACAGATGCAGGCTTGCAATATATATATATCTGTAGCTACCTCCGTTTGCAGTGGGACAACTCCAAGCAAGTTTCTTTTCAAATTTAGATGGTGGAATATCACTGTTTACTACTGAGTACTAAGTGCAGCAATATGTGCAGGAACCCACATCAGTGTCAACTCAATGCCTTTTCTTGCCGCATCCGTGATTGCAAAAATGATATCATAAATGAGGTCTTGCCGACTCCTTGGTGAACCTGTCCAAATACTACTGACAGCTGATACAGAGGCACTGCACACACCAATATTTTATGATTATCTGAGCTGCCCATTGCACTGCCATTAGGATAGCATACAATTCTACTCTGACTTTACCTGTTTCGTCAGCCATCTTTAAAGATCCAGCTGGAGATAAACACCAAATAAATACGTGCAAACGATGGACCAATGAATGAGCTCTATTCTTAACTGGTTCTGGGGGCCGTGTTCTCGGTAGCAGACACCTGTGGCTAGGTGTCCTGGTCAAGTGGTGCAGTGACAACAACCTTTCCCTGAACGTGGAGAAGAACAGATTGTCGTAGATGTCAGGAGAGCACACACGCAGCTCGCCAACCTCACCATTAACGGGGCTGCTGTGGAGAGAGTAAGCAGCACCAAGTTCCTGGGTGTGCACATCTCTGAGGACCTTTCCTGGTCAAAGACCACTGCATCACTGGCCAGTAAAGCCCAACAGCGACTCTATTTCCTCTGCAAGCTGAGAAGAGCCAAAGCCCCAGCACCCACCATGAGCACCTTCTACAGAGGCACCATAGAGAGTATCCTCACCAGCTGCATCACTGTGTGGTATGGCACCTGCACCGTGTCCTGCCGGAAAAAGCTACACTGAGTAGTGAGAGCAGCTGAGAGAATCGTGGGGTCTCCCTTCTCTGCAGGACATTTACCACACCCTCTGCATTGCGGGTGATCCAACCCACCCATCCAACAGCCTCTTCAGTCTACTGCCATCAGGAAGGAGATGTTATGTTATAAGATGTTTAATGTTCACTGTGGGCCTAGGGAGCGCTGTAATTTTAAATCCTATGTGTGCAACCTGTACATATGGCTTTTGACAATAAAGCTGACTTTGACTTGACTGACTTTATCAGAATTTAAACATAGAAAATTATTATCATCCAGGTTTTTATGTCTAGGAGACAGGCATCAAGTTTAGGCAGAGGTCGAAAACTGGGGCAGGAGAGCAGGGCACAGGTCAAACACAGTCTGAAGTCATCAACAGGAAAGCAGTGGGACTGGACACGGAGAACAGAGGACAGGGACAAGCAAAGAAACAGGACAAAGACACAGGAACAGGCGGATAACAGAAACACAGGAACTTCAGGAAGCAGGATTCGGGAACGGAAACAGGAGCCAGGGTCTATAATGCTTGCTGAGCGTAATGCTTAAGATTCGCAGACGATCTGACGGGAACACTAGGAGACAGGGGTTTAAATACACAACAAATGACAGGTAACAAGCAACAGGTGGACCGGTAATGATTGAATCAGGAAGCGTGAGTGAGTGGGAGGGCAAGTGATCAGAGAGAGACCGGGTGATACTACCGCTAATAACTCCGGTCCCCAATGTTGTAGTTACCGAGGTGAAGGCGTTGTCGGCGGCCGCCGTCCATTGGAATGCTCTCTTCACACTGGTCAGGGCTGTCAGGGGAGCTGCCACGGACCTATAGTTCCGTATGAATCGCCTGTAGAATTAGCAAATCCAAGAAAGCGTTGCAACTCCTTACGGTCGCCGGGTACCGGCCAGGAGGCGACCGTAAGCAGAGGGTAGCGATTCTTTACCGTGATCTCATTCAGGCCCCTGTAGTCGATGCATGGCCGAAGAAAACCATCCTTTTTCTCCACGAAGAAGAATCCAGCCCCAGCAGGAGAGGAGGAAGGGCAAATGATGCCAGCGGCCAGGGCATCGGAGGTGTATTCCTCCATGGCCCGTCTCTCCGGAGCCAAGAGGGAGTAGAGACAACCCTGGGGAGGAGTGGAACCGGGGAGGAGGTCAATAGCGCAGTCGTATGGGCGGTGTGGAGGTAGGGACGTGGCTCGGGCTTTGCTGAACACAGCTTGTAGCGCGTGGTAGCACTCGGGAACACCGGACAGGTCTGGCGGCAAGAAGGCAGGTCCAGAACGGGCAGGGGGAGAGGCAGAAAGCAGGCAAGTTTGGTGACAGTCAAACCCCACTCCAAGACTGCCCCGGTCCAGTCAATGCGAGGGTTGTGCTGGTGCAACCAGGGGAAGCCAAAGATGAGGGGCTGGCCAGGAGAATGGAGCAGATGGAACCGAATCATCTCCTGGTGATTCCCAGAGCTGGATTTTCACTGGCTCTGTGATATGGGTAACAACATATCCCAACAGATGGCCATCCAGAGCTCGGGCAGGAACGGGGCAGGCAGCAGACGGAGCTTCAGCCCCATCTGCCGGACGAGAGACGAGTCGATAATGTTTGCTTCCGCGCCAGAGTCGATGAGGGCGGTTAAAGCATGAGTGTGCCCGCCGAGATGGAGGTGGGCTTGGAGGACTGGGTAACTGTCGAGCTCAGCCGGACTCCTCCTACGTCCGGTGAGCTCGCCCTTTTAGCGGACACGATGAAACCCGGTGAACCTCCCCACCGCAGTACAATCACAGGTTAGCCGTGAGGCGGCGCCGTCGTTCCTCCGCAGACATAGAGGTCCAACCAACCTCCATGGGCTCTGGGGGAATTTTCTTGACCAACAGGGAACGTCCGAGAGGGGGTGTGGTGCGGAACTGCGACTGGCCAGGGTGCGGAAATTGATAGAGTAGTCTGCAATCGTGTGTCTCCTGGCGCAGCATCATCAGGGCTCTGGATGCCTCGGCAGAGGATGTCCTTTACCATCTCATCGCCGAATTGACTGAAGGAGGCACAGGCAGGTGATTGCCGCTCAAACTCCGCCGTTCCCCATAGCCAGGGGTTTAAATACACAACAGATGACAGGTAACAAGCAACAGGTGGACCGGTAATGATTGAATCAGGAAACGTGAGTGAGTGGGAGGGGCAAGTGATCAGAGAGAGACCGGGTGATACTACCAGGCAGTCATGACAGAGAGGTATGATTTGTACCAGGCTAATGCTTTGATGCCTATCATGTGTTCAAGCCTGTGTAGTAGGATGCCATGGTCAATAGTGTCAAAGGCAGCACTAAGATCCAATAGGATTAATATTGATATATATACATTATCAGATGCGATAAGGAGGTCATTGAACTGATTTTGTACTATGATTAGCTCTAAAGCCTGACTGGAAGGTTTCCTGGATATTATTTTCATTTAAGAAGCTAAAGATTTACTTAGACACAATTTTTAAAAGTATTTTTGATAGAAAAGGGAGGTTAGGCTTTTGAGGCTTTAGCTGAGGAGATCAAAGACATAATTTCTGATATTATGGTGGGTGTGAATGAATCAAGGTATGCTACAGGTTGACTAGAGCTAGCTGTAACCATTACATGTGGTCCAACTGGATTTGATGATACAAGGGAGTTCTTTATTTTAAGTCTAATAGATTAAATTGTCCATGAAGTCATTGCTGCTTAGATTTATAGGAATGGACACTTTGTTCCTGCTTTCTGGGGGACGGGATATAGTGTGAATTTTGGATTATTTTTATTGTGTATAAGTGAGGAATAATATGCTGATTTGGCATTGTTAAGTGCTGTCTTGTACTCTTTTAAGCTAGCGTTCGGAAGCTATCTTTCGGAGGGTGTGGTTACCTTGATGTGTAGGTGTATTTACATTTTGGCAGAAGCCGATGTGATCGAGCAGAGATTGGAATCCATTTGCCAGGTGTTTGCAACATCCATGTGGATATTAAAATCACCCAATATGATTATCTTTTCTGTTTTAATGACTAGAGAGGACAGGAAGTCAGAGAATTCTGATAAGAATTCAGTGTAGGGGCCTGGAGGTCTATATAATGTTACAATTTTTAAGGGTTTAGCACCATTCCTATCAGGATGAATCAAGTTAAGGACAAGAACTTCAAAATACTTAAAAATATAATCAAGCTTAGGGGCCATGATGAGATTTAAATTGTGAATTGTGGCTACTCGGTGGCTACTACGGCCATAACGACGTGGTATGTGATAATTTAGATGACTTTAGATGACTTCAGGCTGATATTGCAAAAGAATGCAGCTGCCTTATGAGCTATATATCAACTCAGTAGGAAAGAAAAGTATTCAATTCAAAAGAAGATTATATTTGTAGACCAGCTAGTCCAAATATTGAATAGTTTCATCTGTAGCAAAAAGCATTTTTAAGTAGAAAGGGTTGAAGAGCTGTAGAATGGTAGCCTAAATTTTGTAAATGATAAATATATTTTACTGATAGAAGAAAAAGGCCATGTACACACGTAGACGGGTATTTTTGCAAACGCACATTTGCTGTCTTTCGTTTTCTAAAAACTCTTGGGTCCACACACGACTGTTTTAAATATATTCACATCCACACAAATCCGCTCCTGAGCGCAGCTGTAAGCATACCAGACCAGTAGTTGTCTAAAAGTAAGACAAAATCTGTCCAATCAGAGAGGTCCTACGAGGCGGAGGTAGAGTTTTTTGAAAAATAACTGATTGAAAAATAACCAACGCACTCTTTCACCTTTGCTCCTCCACAAGAAGCAGTAGCTGTGTTTTAAAAAATAAACAAGCAAAAAACACCTGTACCAGGGCAAGAAGTAACAGGCTTCTCTGTTGATCCATCCAGAAAGAGTGCTTTGGAATCAGCTATTTTACACCAAATAACTCTACCTCCGCCTCGTAGGCATATAACTCGTGCAAGACGCCGTCGAACATTTTGGGTCAGAACAGGACGCACTGCCAGCTGATGGGAGAACTTTGAGATGGAAGTTGTCCTCCCGGATGAATGGGGAGAAATTTTCCGCATGTCCAGGTCCTCCCTCCTGTCATGGTCAGAGTTACGCAATCCTCATAGTCTGGTATGCTCACATGCGCCTTACGTGAGCGTCTGGGATTGGTTTGTTCTTTGGCGCTTAAAACACTCGTTCTCGTCCCACTGCTTTTGCTGTTCATGGTATGTACATATGTATTTTTTTATTTTAATTATGTACGTATCGTGTAGGCATAGGCCTCTTTTAAAATTTAAATGAGTTTTGCTAAATAACAATTCAGTGCAGGCTACAGTTTTGCCATGCAACTTGACTTGACTTGTGATTCGCTCACAGATGACTTCCGTGTTATCTTGCCGCGGGAAGATTAAAAATGCCTCGTTTAGCCAAGATATCAAGGAGAAAAAACAAACAATTGCTTTTAGCAAGGTCTGCGAGGGTACGAAATCCGACTGGATTATCTTTCAGTCATCCAGGGAAAAGCGCGTCCGACCGCAAGTTGTCAGCAAACCGCGAGGTTGTAGAGGGTGCCACTGAACGTGCGACACAGCAGTGGTTGATAGTGCATGTGTCGCGATTGAATGAGTTGATTAATGATCTTCTCTGCCCAAATTGTGCTGCTGCATCAGGTTTATCAATAAACATTGATCCACAGAACCAGGGCAAAGTGTGTATACATCCACACGACTACAAAGTGAGACCCGCGGAGATGTTGCCTTTGACGTCAATGTGCGCATGGTGCTTTTGGTACATGAGTTGGGTATGGGCTATGCTGCACTGAAAAAGATCAGCAAGGTCTTGGGGATCCCTTCCCTTCACTTAAAAACGTACCAGAGGCATGACAAAAGAGTTACAGGTAGGCTATGGAAAGATTGAAGGAATGAGGAATGGTTGAAGACTTGATAATAGTCATATAATAATAATATAGCTATAACAATCAGATGTATTAGTTAAATACACACATTATTATGGCCAGTAGGCATTAACTCTCTATACACATCCAACACATACCACCAGTAGTAAACATATAGTGCAATATGCAATATAATACAGATAATAGATTAATCATAAATTATCTGATAAAACAATTTCATGGATGCAAAGATGAATTCATAACAGGAATACAAAATGGCATCACAGTGTTTCAATTATAATCACAATTATTCTTCTGACAGTTTTCTGTTTTCAGTTCAGTGGCAAAAACAAAGGACATCAAAAAAGCTGCAGAATTTGTAGCATAGGGAGTGGTTGTCAGGGGTCTCTCAATTGTTCTCCGCTCTCCTAAAAAAGCACCATCTGGTGTGCAATGGACATGCAATGATATCTCTGACTTCATACCCTTAATATTACCCTGATTAATTACCATCACCACCCCCCTCCAAAAAAACCCCCCACATTTTTTTGTCTGCACTTTCTGAGTGCCGTACCCATTCTTTTATGTGCATGATTAGTCCTAATGCATTCCAATTTTATAACTTCATGAACCCGGTAGGGTTTCAAGTCCACCACCTGTCGTAATGTAGAGCTATCTCCATCTGCCAGCATTTCAGTGTATCTGAGCTGATGGTGGTTTTCGCCATGTCCCATTGAAGGAGCCTCCAATGTTTAGCACTGCGTCTGTATCCTGACACAGTGATTCAGCGACCTCTGCACTCTCTGGTCCTTTCCAAAAGAAATTGGGCTTTTGCCACTCAAATGAAAAATGTACTGTATACAAAAAACTGTATCAAATGACCATCTTTGTGGGCAAAAACAGAGTGGAGGCGGCTGTCTGTATGGCCATAACCTCGTTCAATGAGGGTGTGTCTGCGATTCTCAATGTGATGGCCAACCTGTGGCTGGAGAGCACAGCAATAACACTGAACACCATAAAGCAAGCTGACATGCTGAGGGTGACCAAAGTAAATGCCATCCAGTCCCCTCAAGCAAAAAAAAAAGAGGAAGCTTGAAAGCAATGAGAGGAAGGTGAAAAGGCACCAGCAAGAGATGGTAGAGGGGGCAACATATGGTGCTGGAATTAAAATGTAGGCCCAATAGAGATGTAGTGGAGGTGGAGGTGCTTAGACATAAGATTACACAAAACTTGTAATACATTTTTTTCTCATATTGGTCCAAGTAATGAATTGGTAAAGTGTCATGGTGATATGTGTAAATTAAAAATGTTACCCTATTCACCTGTATCATACTATTATGATTCACCTGTCGTCGCGTTACAGCAGCAGCAGCCATGTTATTAAAGTACTTGTTTAGATGTTCTTTATATATTCAGCACTGTTAATACTAAGAGTTTGAGCCTTTATTCAGCAGATTTTACTGTATAAATGTATGAAAATCCCTATATAAATCTTTAAATGCTGTTTTCTCAAAATGCATGTTTTTCATTTTTAGGTTCATATTTCTCAGCCTATGTTGCACCTACATGCACCAAACCTTACAGTTACACTCATAGCATTATGATAAAGAAATCCTCAGAGGAATTTGTGGATAAATTGTTCCTGGCCAGATTTATGGGCAAATTTATGGGCAATCATGGCAAAAATAGGGTTTTTAAGGCCATGGGTAGTATATTTTGATTTCCCAGGCCATGAAAACAGATATCCTAAAATCCTCTGAGTTTTTTTTCTCATCTTGTATATAAACAAAATGAAAAAGAATTTTGGTCCTGCCTTTATCACAGTTTCAGATAAATGCACCAGAAATATATACAAAAATGCGCATATTTAATGAGAAAAATTCAAAAACTTGTAATACATTTTTTCTCATACTAATGTAAATAATCAACTGGTAAAGTTTCATAGAGATCACTTCTATTTTAAAAATGTACCCTATTCACCTGCAGTGTCTCGCCTTAATTCAACAACATTTCATTGTGCAGATGAACATTTAGTGAGGTTGCATGTTCCGCAATATTGTAGCATAACATCTCTGAGATGGTTGGCTCTCAGTTTTATACGTTGTATTTTTGCATTTTAACCAACATGACATAAGTAGTTTATAACCGTTTGTGAGCAGCTTTTAACCCATCATATTCTGATAAAAACCAAACCACCCTTAACTAAACCACATGTAGACATCATTACCATTAGTATGGTTATGGTGGTTATGGTGTTGAGTTGTTTGTTTGCCCTATAGGACCCACAAAGGGTGGCCATAACAGTGACTGCATTTGAGTGTCTCATTGTTTAAACTGAGATACTTGCTCGTCACCCTCTCTCACTATAAAATATGCTGCACATCTATAACTAACAAAAAGAAGAATTATGCCTTTTTTTAAATGCTATAATCTGTTAGATACCAAGCCCAAAGCTTAGCGTTGGGAAGGATTAGCAATGTGCTTAGATACAGTTTATTATTTTATGTAGGCTATATATATTTATACTTATTTTAATTGTTAAACCTTTATGTTTATAGATTTGTGTATGACAATGTTATGTGGATGGCCCACGTTATGTTAATACTTGGATTTCTTCTTCTATTCATTTGCTCTTCATCTGCTCCTTCTACAGGTAGGTTTAAAGTCATTACAAGAGGTACCTATTTTTGTGTCATTTTTATCCAATCTTTGCTTTTCCTTTTCCTCCCTATGTTATTATTATTATTATTATTATTATTGTGCATTTCAAGATGATATCTGTCCAAAACATGAAACAATGAATGAATGAACAAAAGCAAGATGGAAAATTTTACAAAAATCAATTTTTAGTATTATAGTATTTAATACTCTAACATGGCCTCATTCTCATGGCCAATTTCAGTCATACAGGTTTGAGAGCAGATATAGTAGTCTATAACTATCATATTAAATGTGTGCAGAGAGCAACAGTATATCCACATCCATAGCTTTAAATTTCTTAGCTGTAGTGCTGGCATTCAGTCGTAGGTTGTGTAAAATGGTTGTGTAAACACTTGTAAACATATTATATGACTATTGTGAATATGATTGCTTTGAAAACATCAGGTAATTTCAGGCACCAAAATTGTCCGTGCTTTAACCTTTTGTCTGTACTGTATGTATCTCACAGCGACCTGTTCACTGACCAGCTTGTATATGCCAGAGGGTACATCTGTAACATTAAACATGGAGTATGAGTCTGCAGCAGCTGACATCGACGTGGTGGAGTGGTACAACAATGAACTGATTATGAGCTATTATCCCAGTGGAACGTTAGTGGTGCAGCCACCTTATAAAGGCAGGGTGAAGTTTGATAAATACACATTCTCTCTGGAGTTGATAAAGCTGCGAAGAGAAGACAGTGGATTTTACCGTGGAGAAATCACAGAGAAGGAAACCATCTGTGCTGCTAAGTACAACCTTTCGGTTGTGGGTGAGTAAGCAACATGGTGGTCATTTTACTTTATAAATAAATAACACCCTCAAAATTCTTGAAAATATTTTGATACCACACACTGACCTTCAGTAAAGAGATTGGAGCCTCTGACTTTGCCCTGGTGTTGCCCAATACAACCCCTTTTAACACATTGATCCTAACAACCAAACACAGTTAGACTGTAACTAAAGAATCTGAAGAAAATTAGAGTTGATTTTAACAATGTGAAATAAGATAGAATGCCAACATAAGCAACTGTTCTTTTTTCATTTATCTGTCCCCAGTTATGTTTACCACAGATAATACTCCAAAGCATTTTATCAGTTTTGAAAAGATTTAATAGTTTGAAGCACATTTGTTTGTGTTTTATGTTTCAGAACATGTGACGGCTTGGGTACTGACTGTAGTGTCTAACTGGTCCAGCAGTGACTCTTGTAATATGACAGTGACCTGCAGGGGTCATGACCTCTCTCTGACCTTCAGCTGTAACAGTAGTGATTGCACTCAAATTGGAGACCTCCCCATCACTTCCACCCTTGTAGTCTTTGCCAGAGACAGCCACATCATCTGTAACCATAGTAACCAAGTCAGCTGGCGCATTGACACTTTAGACATGCCATCACACTGTGAATCTGCCAAAGGTAAGATAGCAAGATTAAACTACATACAGCATGAGTCTAACATGTTTTGGATGAGATGCTTGCAAATGACCAGATGATTGTCAATGTATGCCAACAGGAAAAGACTCCACTCTCTGGATTCCACTGACTATTGGATTGATGTCTTTGATTGTGGCTGTCTGTGTGGTGTACACCTGTCAAAAAAGCAGACCGGGGTGCAAAGGTAACCTCAGCTTGCACCTTATTGTTTGAATGGACTGTAACCCATGTTCCCAAGCTGCAGACCATATGACACTCCCACACACAAAGTCTTCCAGGCTGCACATTAAATTAATTTTTTCATGAACTAAAATGGTCTAAGTAACACCGACATACAAATTATTTAGATCAGGAGGGATGACTTTATCCCGCAATATAGTCAGAGGCAGAGGTCAGAGAGAAGGTCCTTAAGAAGAGGGTAGGGAGAGAATTGGGAGCTTTGAGTCTGACATCACCTCCAGTTGACCCTGCAGCCTATTTTGCTGAATGTGCCCAACATTATAAATCTATTGTTGTGATTAAAATGATATTAGTTTTTGCTCATTAGAATTATTCTGTGGCTGTGTGAGGTTTGTAGTCTACAGTCTGCTTGTTACTAGCAACTGGGGACATGATTTGTATATTGTCAGTCCTTATGTGTGTGCTCAGACAAATTTCTGTTTGATCATAATATTCAATATTACCCTGGACAAACACTGGTTTGTGAAAGCCTGCTCACAGTACTGAAGCATACTGCTGAAATTTCAATTTGTTTTGTGCTGACAAAAAAAAAATTGAAAATTGGCTGTAACACAGTTTTCTAAATTGTTTCGTGTTTTCTGTTTCAGGAACCGATGCAAATGATTATACTGGTGTGATGGTAAATATTATTTCTTTATTTATCATCTTTCTTTTATTGATGCAATTTGTGCTGCCCCAATTACAATTACATTTGGGCTTTTAGGTAAAAGAAAAATTTGAAACAAAAGAAAATGCTCTCATGTATCCTTGTGTCTCTGCAGAACAATGTAACCTAAACTACAACAGCACTCTGTCATCTGCAGCCTAGACCACCTTAACATCCTTCACACAGAGACAGAACAGCACACAAGGCAAAACACATAACAGGGAAATAAAGTGCTGAAGAAATCAGTACAAAAGTAGAAAAGTAAAATAAAACTACAGGCTAACTACAAGTAATAGGCTATAGTTCTTATCATAACAGGAGTCCTTATCCTTGTCATTAGTCCTTATCATACTTCAGCACCTTGTTTCCCTGTTATGTCCCAATGTGTTTACTAATGTTAATTCCATAAAAGTTTTTTACTTTTATACTTAACTTTATACTTAACAATTTTAATACTTCAAAAGATGTTGATATAAATTGTTTGCTTGAACTAACTGGATTCAGGAGAATTCTGACTCTGATTCAGAAAGACAAAGTATTTTTTGCTCTGAACAGAACCTTCTTTTTGATACCATTTATCTGTTCTAGGCCTAATGTTAATTCCATGAAATACTGTCATGCAGTTTTCTTAATAAAATTAATACATGTATCATGTCTTTGAAGGTTGCACCGTCTTTTATTCTTTTGTCAGGTTTTTTCCCCATAACTGACAGTGATGCCTAACACCCTGACACTACTAAGTACATTTTTGTACTTAGTAAAAAAACACAAATGTTTTTTTTTTTATTACCAAAGTGTTGCACAAGAATATCTCATGATGGCAAAGTGGTCTTCTAAGACATTTGCCACCAAATGCTTATCAATGCAACTGTTAACAGACATTCGTTCGACAACATTTCAAAACTTGACACATCCAGTTAGCACCGCTGGAGTCATTATTTGCAAGTGGAAGGAATATCAAGTTTTCTATTGAGGTATTGAAGTTGCTCAAGGGCCTAAGAATATGTATTACGGAGGCACATACCAAGGGCCAAAGTGGTTTCTTTGTGACGTCATCCAAGGGAACCACCCCAAAAAAGCAAATTCTTTGACACTACTACTAAAATAATATTACATATAATAACAACAATGACAATCATCATCATCATCATAGGGCTTTTTCACCTCCACATAGCTTGCACCTCTTGTGAAAAATGTAAGCCCTAAAAAAAAAAATCCTCTAGCCTAAACCTATATGTTGCTGCTGTGTCTAAATGAGCCTCTAGATGGCACCATCTAATACACCTGTTAACTCATCACACTTGAGGCAACAAAATACTAGTTACTCAACACAATAAAGCATAGTATTTCATATAACACACGGTCAGTGTGATAACAGTGTGGTAAGATTTCCCCCAAAAATGTGACTGTTATTTATAAGTTTGATGAGGTTTGAAATGGTCTTTAAGACAGGAGACCCCTTCAGGAAGAACATATTGTGTGTGGCATGCCCACTCTTGAGCTTCAAGTCCTATGCAGTTGAAGAGGTAGGCCAGGTAGGTCTTTTTTTTTGACTCAACTTACATTTCCTCTTCAACACAAAAGTAAACCTTTTGGATGTAATTGCTGGAGAACTTTCTATTTTTCACCTTCCTCCAAAATACTGCTAAATACATTTTTAAATCCAACTGAATACTACGTCATTAATGCTTTTCAACTCTGCAGCAAATACGTTTTTGTATTCTAGTCATCAAAATGTCTGCTGTTTATCAGCCTTGAACCTTAGCAAAATTTAGCCAATTGTACTTCTGGTCTTGATACATGTGGTCTCTTGCCTTCTGTTTTTCTGATTCTTGTCTATTACAAAAGGCAGTAATCTTATGGAATAGAATGCCCATTGACTTTATTGGTCCTTCTAGGTCCCAGGCCTCCACTATGTATGTTGTGCATAGACACAGTGTAAACTTCTGCCTTTAGGAAGATGCTCTAGAGTTACCACTGTCAAATGTATTAAATGTAAACACGTTATATCAATCCATTCTATTGCTGAACCAACTAAGCTAAAATACAGTGCAGTATTAACTCAGAGTTATAGGTCTGTTGTTGTTTGATGTATGAGTGTGTATGAAAGGATGTGTGATGTGGTACTTCATTTCTGTGTAATGTATGTTTCTGGATGTTTTCTAATCTGGTGAAAACACATCACAGTCTTGATGCTTCAAACTACAGGTTACTGCAATAAAATGTAATTCTTTAGCAGCTTAAGTTAAATTGTTTTCCTCAGAGTCTTAAAAAGTCTTGAAACAAAAAAAAATGAATTTAAGGCCAGTGTGAATATGTTTTTATTTGAATCTTACTGATAAACTTTTACTGTACTTATGTGTTGCAGACAGGATAAGAGGAGGTTTACTTCCCCCAGCTGGTGTTTCATGCCCCTACAAAGCACAGCATCTTTGAGCTGTTTTTTGTTGAGACACTGTCGGCAGATAAGCTGATAGACAGGCTACTTTTTCCATCAGGCACAGAAACGACACAGTCCAGTGAGGTAAGCCAAAGAGCTTACAAGAGCAACAGAGGGTCAGAAAACTCCAGAGGACACAAGGACACTTTATACTTTATACATTTATATATTTATTAAAGAGACTTCTGTGTGACTCTCCTGACATGACATGCCCATCAGATGATCTAAACGTGACTAGCAAAATCTGTTGTGTCACACGAACTATAAAATCTGGTTTCCTGGATTGTGGATGTTCGCCATTTAGTAGGTTATTCACAAATTAATGGGACACAGAGTCTAGACACTAGCTTTGCTCAACTGCAATTAGAGGCAGAGACAAAATACCAACAGGGCTCTCAAAGAAGACACCAACAACGGTTGTTTGGGATTACATACACTTTGAGACTCTTATCAGGTCGTAGGACTACCCACCATACAAATTGGATTATGTTGCAAACTTCTGGTAACCTGGATGACTAGAAACCTGCCCCTGAAAGTGTGTTGCAAATAGTCCACTGCAGTTGCAGGCTGTAGATGCACATGTGAGACGGAAAGATGTTCCTGTATGTCTGCAGGACTATCTTGCACAGATTTATGCCAGTGCCAGAATTTTGCACGTTTCCATAGACAGTGATGAAACTGCATCTGACGTCAGCTCTCCTGAGAGTGACAGTCATGACTAAGCCACTTTCAGTGTTACACGGAAATATGATTTCTGATTGATTGATTTTGTCATTTGTTATGCTGGGACCTAGACATACTAAACATTACCAGTACCAAAAAGGCATTTGTGTACATGTTTATCTTCATGTTCATAAGAATTGATAGTTTCACAAGTGCTCTTAAGGTCCACAAGTGGTAATAATAAACTAAACAGGAGTATCTGTATATGACTGTTTTATTCACATTCATTCACAGTAATTCATCAGATAATTTCATCCAAAGCTATAGTGAATTTAGATAAGCAAGAAAACTGCTAATCATTTAGACAGATAGATAGATAGACTTGATTTATCCATCCATCCATAATGCAAGAGAGTGTTAGTGCCAGTACACTGCCAGTGCATTCTACATTACACGGTATCAGTTGCATGCTGTAACACAGACAAAATGACAGACCAGCTTGCTTGGAATTTTGCTCTCGTATGTAGAACTTTCAGGAGTATTTTCTTCATCATCGCTTCTACTCTCCGAATCCAGGTAAGCCGCCATGTTGGATTCTGTTTACTAAATGTGGCCACCTCATTGGTCTAAAACGATGACGTGACAGTCGTTTTACTACCTCGTCATTACACCGATCACCAACACTGATCATAACAAAACTGCGTCATTACAGTGGCGTTAATCAGACAGGTAGGCTATTCGTCGTCGTGTCCTCCAACTTACCCAGCGTTCAGACGAAATTGCAATATCGTATTGTGAGTGTGTCTGTGAAAAAGGTGAGTGTATGCCTACAGAATTATAGTATACCGGTATTTCAGATTATGAGGCTGTTGTACTTTCATTTATGCAGGTTTAGATAGGCTATGGCAAATGGTCTTGCCTTTTATTGGTAATAATCACTTGAGCCACAAACTTCAATTGCCATAAGATAATCAATTAATAAGCTACTCTGAAGTTGAATTAACTTTTTCGTTCATTATTTTTTCGATAGAGGTGTAGTGGACATTTGTTTAGAGGGGATACGCGATTGTAATGATGCAGACCTAATTGCACAGAAAGGCATTCACTTCTCCAAAACCTACGTTGATAGTATCACTGCATACTTATGGTCATCCTGTACTGTTAGGTTGCATGTTCATGACAATAGAGGGCTTATACGAGAGGTTTGCTTGACGTGCACTTACTGGTACCACTTAAATCATGGTGTTCAATCTATTAGAAAATACCCTAGGCTATGGGCCTAGCATGATTTAGGCCTAAGTGTTGCTATTGGAATGAAGCCCTGAGTGTTAATGGATGTGAAGCCTAACACTTTCATACTAATTTGCCTGCCGTACAGTCAGTGTGAACAAATGTCATAGAGGGGGCTATTAGGCCGATAGTCAAGCTCTCCCTTGATGGGTAGCCTAACTTTAAATTTCAGATACTAATTCTATCTCACAATGTCCAATATAGTCCAGTCATTCTGTAGGCTAGGCTAGGCTTCTCAAATCAATGCTATTCAAAGCGGGAAGCGAGTCGCCTAGACCTATACTTATAGCCTAGTTTCACAAGCGCAGAAATGAAAGACATTTAAAGCAAAATTAACGTCAGTGGCATTGGCCATTTAGATAGGAAGAAATAACCATTCTCTTCTGCAGATGCCCATATCAAATCGGAATTCAAAACAGTAATCTGCACATATTTTTGTTGGCAATGGAACTAACAGTTTTACAAAAGCAATATAAAACTCGTGGTCGTGGTTACCTACGGCACTCAGCCTGCGGCCGAATCACACCCATGAGGATATCCACGAACAACCTCACTCCCACTCGTGTTATAGCCTATTGATTAATTACTACAGGGCGCACAGTGATTTGATAAAACATGGCTAATAAAGCACACTGCAGTTACAGAAAAAAAACTTGAAGTCAATAAACATTTTGTTTGTGGAAATTATATGAAATCAGGTGGTTTACACGGTGTCGTCAAGAGTCAAGAAATAATGGTAATGAGAAAATATTAAGACAAATAATACAACCTGTTTAAAATGATTATTTCAAAGAATTTGTTTAATTTTAATTTGTGACATGTGCTTTTTAAAGGTTGTTTGGCATTCTGTGGTGGAATATGGAGACTCAAAAGACTTTCATAAGGAACCACAAAATAAACCTAACTGAGATTCTGTCAACTGAAATCAAATATATCCTGCAGTACATGCAGAAAAGAAAACTTATCACTGATTGGGAGTACCAGGAACTGTGGTCATCTAAAGACACAGATAAAAATATTACTATTACCACACTGGATAAAGTGATGAACAAGGGGGAGGACACATGTAAAATGTTTATTGAAATGCTAAGTGGGGAAACGCAAATCTTGGAAAGATTTCCAAACCTAAAAGACATCATACAAGGTAAGATAAAGTCACACATATATCCATAGCAACCCACCAAGAGGATATGTATATCATTACTAGTTTTCACATAAGACACCATGGCTAAATAATAAACCCATTGTAGTCAAAAGTGTTAAGTTGTAATCAACTGAAGACTTTTCACCTTTCATCCAAAAGTCAGTTCTGACCTGGGGGGTATTTCACAAAACCAGAGGAAAGACATCCAAGATAAGTGACGAAAGTGGGGCTTGACCTAGCCCTGTCTGTCTGAATGTCAAGCAAGGATGAGTTGGAGTGAAAGTCTGAACTCAAGGATGACTGAACCCATAATGACTAAACCCGAAATTCTGGTTAGGCATTGGGTCAGTCAACCCCGTGTTGGTTAACATTCAATTCAATTCAATTTTATTTATACAGCGCCTTTTACAATAGTATTACTGGAAGTAATAAATGTGTGTATTAATTTTTCAGCATCCTCAAAGGATAGGAACTTTCTAACCTTAGCAATATTTCGTAGGTGGAAAAAAGATGTTTTTGAAATGTGTTTAGGGAGAGGTACTGGTCAATAATTACCCCGAGGTCTTTAACTTTTGTGTTGGATGATGGTGACAGGCCACTGAGTAAGTTTTGGTGAAAGGGTAGAGTGTTGGTCAGCTGTTTAGGGCCAATCATCATAACTTCAGTTTTATCAGAATTTAAACAGGAAATTATTAGTCATCGAGGTTTTATGTCTAGGAGACAGGCATCAAGTTTAGTCCTTGGCATACAGTCATTAGGCTTCATAGAAAGGTAAAGCTGGGTATCATCAGCATAGGAGTGGAAAGTAATGCCGTGTTTCCTAAAGGTAACATGTACAAGGAGAACAGCAGGGGACCTAGCACTGAGCCTTGGGGTACACCAAACTTTACTTTGGTATGGGTTGATGACTCATTATGAGCATGTACAAACTGGTAGTGACCTGAGAGGTATGATTTGAACCAGGCTAATGCAGAGTCATGTGTTCAAGCCTGTGTAGTAGGATACCATGGTCAAAGTGTCAAAGGCAGCACTAAGATCCAGGATTAATAGCATAGGATTAATATTGATATATATCCATTAGCAGATGCGATAAGGAGGTTATTGAAGACTTTAACTAGGGCTGATTCTGTACTATGATTAGTGTATGGCAGATTTGGCTTGGGTGAGGGAGGGCTAGGCAGGAGTTTAACAGGGAAGGTAACTGGCTTGAGACCAGTGGGGGTGTCGGGTGAGAACACAGTCCAGTCAAATGCTTTGAATTTCAGTTAGTATTTATTTTGGAATTACATGTCCCAGTACACTGAGGATGGGGATGAGCATGTGTAAAGGTGGAATGTTTGAGTGTGTGCTAGTCTAAGGAGTGTGTGTGTGTGTGTGTGTGTGTGTGAAGAGTAAGTGTGTTTGTGTGGTTTCTTAGGAGGAAAGGAGAGAGGACACAATCAGCTCAATGCCACAATAAGCCAAGCATAACATTGCAAAGGAGCCAGGAACACACAATTGCCCATAAATACTATGATGGCATACGTCAAATCAAATAAAAGACACAGTAAGGGAGCAATGCAAAAACACCACAAACTTAGAAGTTACCAGGCATATCAAAACTGAATGTTCACTAAATAAGATCAGCAACCTTCCATAGAAACAGGAAATATAGAACTTACATTGTTCAATAACGCACACAAAGGCAGCAGCCTGTAGACAAGTCCATGAGGCGTCTGAGCAGAGAGAGAATTTTGGGCACAGGTATGCCTAATAAGTCTGTGGCCAGGCATGGGCTGATTGGGCCTAATTGAATAGAGGTGAGTGGGGGAAGTGTGTGGGAGCTGGAGATGAGCGTGGTCAGCAGGAGCAGCTGAGAAGGCCAAAACTCACAAACAATTAGTTCTAAAGCCTGACTGGAAGGTTTCTTGGATATTATTTTCATTTAAGAAGCTATAGATTTGCTTAGGGAATATTTTTTCAAGTATTTTTGATACAAATGGGAGGTTAGATATGGGTCGGTTATTAGCAAGGACATAAGGATCAAGGTTTGGTTTTTTAATTGATGGTTTAATAACAGATGTCTTGAACGATTTTGGAACATGCCCAGCTATGAGTGAGTCATTTATAATTTTAAAAATCGTCTCAGCCAATAGATGGAGAGCACAACATAGAGTTGTGCGTGTTCACACAAACTTATAAAGACATCATTTATTGAGAGCTGAAAATGATGTGCGCCAGGGAGGAAGACAGACACAGAAAGAAGAAGAAACCAAGAGAACGGCCTGCATCTGCCTGCAATTCGGCCCCTAATTTAACCCAATAAACATGGAAAATGATATAATAGTATAATATAATAGCTAACAAAATATTCCAAGCACAGCCATGAATTTTAAATGTAATTTAAATGTACCTCTCGCACAAATACCCAATCCCAACATTTACCGGATTCCTTCCCTCGTACATGTCTCAAGCTCAAACACTTCAGCAAAATTAAGAAGTTGGAAGAGCATTAAACAGGAGGAGGGAAAATAATGGTAAAAAAGGACAAAGAACAAGACAGTTACATTAACATTAGAGTTACTGCGACAATGTATCAGCCAATACATTATCAGCACCCCGAATGTGTTTAATTTGAAGGTTGTACGATTGCAAAAACAAAATCCAATGCATTAAGCACTGACTTGGACTGTGCAAAAAATGAAGAAACGTCAAAGGATTATGATTGGAATTAAACGACAACTGGCGCGCCATCACCAGGGTCTCTTTTTCAATAACCGAATAATTGCATTGATGAACATTAATTTTTCGGGAGAAAAAACAAACAGGATTATCCACCCCATTATCATGCGTCTACAACAACACTGCTCCAGCTTCTACCTCACTTGCGTCAACTTGGATTTTAAATGGCTGATCAAGCTTAGGAGCTGTGAGGACTGGAGCAGTGGTTAACAACTTTTTAACATTCCGAAAAGCCCGCTCGCATTTCTCTGACCAACAAAATTTGACTGAAGCCTTCAGCAAATCAGTCAGCGGAGCGACTACTGCTGAGAAATTTGGACAAAAGCTCCTGTAATAACCTACCATCCCGAGAAAGTGCATAAGTTCTTTTTTTGTGGATGAACGCTCAATGGCCATCACTTTAACACTAAGAACACCAACTTTACCGTGACCAACCTCTTTCCCCAAATAGGTGACCATAGCTCTAGCAAATTCGCACAGATTTACAGTCAAACCTGCATCTGCCAACCGCACCCGCATAAGGTGCTGAGCCCAGATATCACTACACGCAACAACATCATCCAAGTACACAGCAACACAGCAAACTCATTACAGATTAATAATAGAAACCTGTCAGAGTGATAAAATAAGTTACTTCTTGTGCTCTAGGTGTTAATGGAACCTGCCAATACGCACAAAGCAAATCAAACTTGCTCACGAACTTGGCAGCCCCAACCTGGTCAATGCAATCTTCCATATGAGGAAGCGGGAAAGCATCAGGCTTGGTGATCTTATTTATTTTGCAATAGTCTGTGCAAAATCAAAATGTTCCATCTGGCTTGCCAACCAGAAGGCACGGAGAAGCCCAACTAGAACAAGAAGGCTTAGCCAAATTATTCTCTAAGAGATATTGAACTTCGGCTTCTAACTTTTGCTTCTTGTCTAACGGCACCCGGTAAAATCGCTGCCGAATAGACAGAGCATCACCCACGTCCACATCATGCGCGATTAGGTGGGTGTGAGATGGAGTGTCACCAAACAGCATGGGGAAATCCTCTATAATTTGTGACAACTCTGTGCGTTGCAACAAGGACAAATGTCCCAACAACGGTTCTAGATTTCTCAAATTCTCAAAGTCAAAGAATTTTTCAACCTTGGTTGCATGCCTGCAGTATCGGGAAAAACCTCACTCTCCGCTGCCACTGAAAGAGGCAAAATTCCTGCAGACACCTCGACAGAATTCACAGTCAAAACCCCAGCCGCTACAACAGATGGAACTTTGACATTGCACTCACTGGCCAAAAACAGCTGCCTGCGAAAACCGTGCACAAACTCAGCTAGAGACTTTGGTGGCTCCTCCCGAACCAAACCACCTGTAAGAATAGCTAGTGGGCCACGTACTTGATGTCCAAAAACAAGCTGATTTAGGCTAAAACCCAAACTCTCCTGCATAACTTCTCTAGCGGCCAACATGAGCCAAGGCAGGTCATCCTCCCAATCATGCTTTAGTTCTGCACAATATGCGCGCAAAAGAGATTTGAGTGTCTGATGAAATCGCTCCAGATTTGAGGGTGATATGCGCTGGACAAATGTTGTTGTCCAAGACACTTCAAAACATCAGTAAACATTGTAGACATTGTTTACTGAACCCCGAGATGGCCAGATAAATCATCATGGGCCGTTTTTAACACCACCTCCCGAAACTGAACTGGAACCACAACTTGAACCAGCGACTCACCCACGCCAAGCTCACCCTGCAGAGACCATTTGCGCAGCAACACCTTATCCTGAACAAAATACCAATTTGTTACACAGGCTATTTCGTCAGAAGTCAAAACAGCATCAAACAACCCTTTTAACTCTGGATCACCCTGTTGGGCTGCTATCCACTCATCTTGTGAAACAGAAGAGGGGAAAACAGACCAACCGGTCACGAGCATTTTAAAGTGAACTTTAACATCAGAGAAGGACTCATCAGACTTAATCTTTGACATGGAGAAGAACACACAACCGGTGAAGGTGACACATCTCTCCACACAAAAGAGCCAGCTAGATTATTACCAAGGATCATATCCACGCCATGCCCTGGCAAATAGGGACGAACATGATGAACCTCAGTAATGAATGGAGAATAGTCATGTTTTATCACAGGATGTTCGTCAGATAGATCAACCCTTTGAAACACAACATCACGAGTAATTTGAGGAAAATCAGATATTGCATCCACCAACAAAACACTGAGAAGCATCAGGCCCAGTTCTTCTCGACTTTTGTCGTAGAATAGGACACTCCCCTTTCCAATGCTCTTCTTCAAAGCAGTAATGACAGACCGATTTTTTATCTGCGCTTCCCTTACTGCGAGCATTCGAGATGTAGGTGGAGACTCAACTTTTCTCGGGCGCTGTACACTAAAATGATCCCCACGACCAAAATCATTACGCATGCTAAAATCTCCAGGATGTCTATGGGTCAAATTAAACTCATCTGTCAAAGCTGCAGCCTCAGCTACAGTTTTCGTTTTATTTTCACTCACATGTGTAACTTCCCAATCAGGCATGGTGTTTTTAAGTCACCGCATCACTGGCCAAGAAAGCACAGCAGCATCTCTACTTCCTGCGCAAACTGAAGCGGGCAAGTACTCCACCACCCATCATGACTGCATTCTACAGAGGAACCATAGAGAGCATCCTTACCAGCTGCATCACTGTGTGGGGTGGGAACTGCACTGAGTACAACATGAAGGCTCTACAACGCATCGTGAGGACAGCCGAGAGGATCATTGGTGCACGACTCCGATCCCTGCAAGACCTGTACACCACCTGCCTCACCCAAAAAGCCATCACAATTGTCAGCGATGCAAGCCACACAGTCTGTTCAGTCTCCTGCCCTCTGGAAAGAGGTACAGGAGCCTCCGCTTCCGCACTACCAGACTCACCAACAGCTTCATCCACCAGGCTGTAAGACTGCTGAACTCTTTCCCTTCGCCACTCCCAGCCCCAGCCAGCAGAGACACCAGGATGGCAGGAGTCTAGGAAGACACTGCCCCCAACTGAGACTATGCATAGGCAAATTGCACACATCTGCTGCTAATGGTTCTGTTTTTATATTTATATTTGCACCACTTATTATAACGTTACCTGTATTTATACATGTGTAATGACAATAAAGTTGAATCTAAATCTAAATCTTATTATTATCATTAATGCTGCTACTGTGGCAAGTACTGCCTATTGACATTTGCACATTGCACTTTTGCACCAAAAACACAATTACAACTACCTCTAAATGCACAAAGTTGAATGAACTTCACCTCATGCCTTGTCTGTCTTGTCATGCCCTGCTACATTAGTAGTGTACTTAGGGTACTCTGTGTCTTGTCTTGTCATACCTGTTATGTTAGGTAGTAGTACTAGGCAAAAGTAGCCTTAAGCTACTTGCACTTGTTTATTTATACAAACTTAGGACTTAATTGTCTTGTTGTGCATCTGCACTTTACTGTTGTCCACATACACGCATGGGACAGTGGGAAACGTAATTTCGATTCCTTTGCATCTCAAGTACATGTGAAGAAATTGACAATAAAAGCAACTTTGACTTTGACTTTGACTTTGAGAAGGGTGTGGTCTACAGTTCACACCTCCACCTAAAGTCCAAAGAATTATCTCCTGGTTCTCCATCACTAGGCCAAAACTAAAGAAGCCTTTTGGATAAAAGGTGAAATGTCTTCCAGCTCCAATAAGAAGTCCAGTTGTTTACAACTTTTGACTACCATGACCTGGATGAATGAGAATCTTCACAAACAATTAATTCATGCACATGTTTTATTTTTGCACATTTTATAATATTATTTTTTCTTTTTCATACAAGGAGCAAATGTCAGCCCTGAACATGAGAGAGAGTCAGACACTGTAACAGCATCTAGGTAGGACTCCCAGTCTATTTGGATATGAAAGTAGAGCAAACCCATACTACATTTTTAAGTATAGACTCCACATCACTATATTATAAATAATATATACATATATCAAAATATTTTTTGTGTGTACATATAATGACCCTGTTACAGCATTGTGTGTGTACAGGCTTGATAAACCCTACAGGGGATTGGGTCATTGTAATCTCTCATGGTTTGCCAATTTTCCTCCATCTAGGTTTGCTTCCCAGTTCCCAAGTCACCATGTTGCTCCAAGTGCCCCAGTGCCAAAAATCAATGTTGCCCCAAATAACAATGTTGCCCCAAATATCACTGTTGCCCCAAAAATCAATGTTGCCCCAAATAACAATGTTCCCCCAAGTGCCCAAACTAGAACAGTGTTTCTACCTCCTGTGTATCAATTTCTCCTCGCTAATTAGTTGCTAAGTAACGCACAAAAGAAACTGTATGTGTAGAATGAAATGACTAGACCCTAGTCACCCTTTTCCTTTGTCTTTCTGGTCAGGTGGGAAAAGTGTTTTTTATTTAAAAAAAAAAACAAAACAACTTTTGTTATTTATTTACTCATTTTGCATGAATAGTTAGTTGTTGCATCAAAAGTTAGGTGCATGCAACATTATGGACATTTTGGCAGTGGTAGTGTAGTGATTAAGGAGCCTGGCTAGTGTGCAAGTAGCCTGAAACGTTGTGGGTTCAAATCCCAGCCGCCACCATTGTGCCCTTGAACAAGGCACTTAACCCGTAACATAATTACCCGTAAGTTGCTCTATGGGAGACTGGCCCTGAACAAGTGATAGTTGACAAAAGTTGTAAGTTGCTTTGGATAAAAGCATCTGCTAAATGCATAAATGTAAATGTAAAATGGACAGCAATGTGTGAAATCAGAACTTTATGTATGATGTAGGAAGTTTTTGGTTCACTGTTAAATTAATCCACGTAATTTGCATTTAGGGTAACTGAGGATACAAAGGCTGGGAATAAACGAAAACTTCAAACAGATGGGACCATCAAGAAAAAAGCTGCAAGAAGCAAGAAGAGGAAGCTGGCAGAGGAGAAGACAAGGTTACCAAAGGAAGTCTCCAAAACCAAGAATCCCCCTGCTAAGATGTCCAAAACAACCAAGAAATCAGTGGCTAAAAAGTCAGAGAATATACCCAAAGAAGCACAGTCTATTAATCCTCAAAAGGTAGAAACACCGGTAGCATCCCAAAAAGCTAAAGTTCCCAGGCCCAATGCCACAAAGTCCAAAGCTCCAAAGTCCAACACTCCCAAGCCCAAAGACCCCAAACCTAAGGCTCCCAAGCCTAGGGCTGCCAAGGCCTCCAAGCCTAGGGCTCCCAAAGACCCCAAGCCTAAGGCTCCCAAAACCCCCAAGCCTAGGGCTGCTAAGTCAAAGAAGGCTGCTTCTAAAAAGAAATAGCCATTGCCATGCACAATGATCCAACATTTTTGATGACATTGGTAGATCCTCATTTCATCAACTTAAAAATCAATTACTGTAATAAAAATCAATTATTGTAATGAAAACTGTAATAAAAATGATTAAAATTATTATTGTAGTTTTTGTGACTAGCTTTTCAGAACCATGCTTATACCACAGCATGGTTAAATTTCCAGTTGTGATGCGCTATTTAGAACGTGTATTATGTAAGGGATAATGGCCAACAAGGTGTGCTGTTATACAGAATCAAGACACCAGAACCACCTTTACAAAATATAAAATCCATACACTGTATGTTTAAATCTGAAATAATATTTTTATGCAAAACTGAAACATAACTAAGGCATAAAATATTGGTTTATTTTGTCCCACGGTAGTTACTCAATAGATATATCTTCTTTGAAGCCATTTAAACTCATCCCATAGTATAATGATGTTTTTTTTATCCTGAAAGCCTGTTTATTGAAGATGAATACAAGGGAAGATTCATCTTCAGTACTGGTAAAACCACATTCAGTTAGTGCCTTCACTAACAACAGAACTTTGGAACCCAAATGTAAATCTATCCTGTATGGTACTCACATTATGCATTGTGCTACAAGTCTTGCATGTACTGCATGTGAACCAACATGCTGATTTAATGTGTAATACCAAACAACAACAACAAAATAAAAACTGTGGTACAGTTATATGACCTCAATGTACTTGCACTGACAGATGCGCCAACTGCTTGAGTGCACTATGATCTTCTTGGGGGCAACAATGGGGGCACCCCATCACGTCAACCTGTTGAGTGGTCATATCTTCAAGGCCACAGATGAACTATTAACATATTAAAAAAGGGAAATAAATATATAAACTTACAATAAATAGCCTAGTATGCATAACCTATACAGACAATGTTAATTTTTGGTTGCTGTACTCCAACAAATGCAGCAAGCTGCTAAGCCTGTGGTTAGACAGGAAACTAAGAACAACATTCAGTTAACTGAAATTACACCTTGGAGCCTATAAGGGCTTGCAGAGGTTAGCTTGTCTCCCTGTCAAGTTATATGTCCTTCATTTGGATCATATTGCTTGCTTTCTTATACCTACCTCCTAAATAGGTAATGATGTCAACTATGGCTCGAGAGGGCCTGCAGACCTTGATGGGTTAGACTGCAGGTGCAGCTATTTCAATCTAGATGTAACTTTTTAAAAGAAGCTGAAGGAATCCCATGAAGGTCTGACTGACCGAAACAAAAAGAAGACAAGTAGAAGACAAGAGACAAGAGAAGTAATAAAAAGGTTTGTCCATAAAAGTAGCAGTGCTATGCTTTTCTGCTTATTTTTTTAAATTATGTCAACTATGACAGTGAGGATTAATGCTTTGAAAATACAATCAGTTGTTACAAGATCCAGAGCATTCTCACATTTCTCTTGAAAATGTCTGTTTGAGCTGTTTGTTGGGCTTTTGTGAAAGATTTCTATCATGTTTACGTATGTGTCTCTCTTGTGTGTGTGTTTGTAAGTGTGTATTGATTGCCTACAAGCTTGTGTGTACTTCTTCACTTTGACACTTTGGTTAACACCCCAGTGCAAATAGGTATTTTTGTTTGTGTGTGCAGACACACAAACAAAAACTTGCTCTTGTAGTGTTTTTTGTGTGTGCAGACACACAAACAAACACACAGACACACAGACAAGCAGCCTTAGCAACACAAGACCAGGCCAGCTCCAGTTCTTGTCTTTTAATGTGTCTCTTGTCCTCTATGTTATCTGTTTCTCGTTTCACAGTCAAACATCTCTAGCGTGATGGCAAGCTTATTGACTTTACTAGTCCTTACATCGATCAGGTATGATGACTTGATTAATGGACCTCATCAGTTATAAATGGCCTCTATCCTTATGGATCCGTGAGGATGTCAGAACAAAATGCATTACTATTATTATTATTATTATTATTATTATTATGTGATTACAATAGATATATCACTGAGCAAAGTGCAGTTTGTCTAGGTAAAGTTCTTGTGTATGAACTGCGGCAGTAGGAGAGCTGAAAGTGCTAACGTTGAATTCAAACGATGTGTTCCAGCGTGTAACATACGTCACAACCAATCAGCGATTAGCTGTCATGCCTTGCTTGAGTTGTGGTTAACAAAGTATTGCACTGAAAACATGTGAGCCTGAAAATGGAGATTATAGATTTTTGAGTCAGAATCCAAGAATACGGTACAATTATTGGTATAGAAGGCAATGGAAATGCTGCTTTTTAGCCAGGGAATGTCATGGCAAAGTCTGACAAAGTTTAAATATATACGGTGTTATATATTTACACCGTATTTCTCCTTTAACTGCATGAGTCAGCTAAGTCTGTCAGGCCTTGAAGGGATGCGGCACTCACTATTTTGAACAGTTTACTCATTTTCCACCTCCCCTAGAGTTACACAATTGAGTTTTACCATCCAGCCATCGACTCAGTCTGACGGTAGTGTTTTTAGCTTCAGGTTAGCATATATCATTGAATCCTTTTTGTCACTAGCATCTCACCCATTAGCATCTTGTTTAAAAGTGTCCATAGAATTCAGGTATTTTTCCTATGTGAAGCTTGACTCTTCTGTAGTTACAAGGTGTAGACTGACAGAAAGTGAAATGTGGCAATTTTCTAAGCCGACATGTCGTGGAGCTGTGGCTTGAACTACTTGCGCTACTTTGGCTTTAGTGCACCTACTAGCACAGGGCCATCTTGTCTTAGTTAGTGCTTAGACTCCAATGAGTCAACTCTAGATTCACAGTCTGCATCAGAAAATACCAATGTCTCAACCAAGACTGCGAACCTTCAACCACTGAGAATGAGCCATGCCATACATACTTTTTCTCACACAAACTTCTAATTTTGGCCTCATCTGATGTTTTGAAATTCAGCAGTAAGTAAACTTGCACCTTACTGCAGTTTTTGTAGTGCACAATCTGCACAGGACAGGCTGACCAACAAATTTCTGCGTGACAATAAAAAAAATCATTGACACTTTGCATGAGGAGCAACAGATTAACTGTTTATGTCAATTATTTTTTTTCACACATTTGTCACACATTTGCAACTACGCTCTTGTAGTGGTTAGTTCACCTTCCGCTACAAGTCATGCTACATTTCTTCCGTGTTTCTGATAAAAGTCACCTCAGCAAAGCAAGGCTTCAGCATTCTATGTTTGTTCATTGTACAGTGTCTCTTGTCTTCTGCATCTACCACTTGTTTCACATAAGAGCACATATAAAAATGTTCTTGTGAAATGGAAATCACAGTCAGTTTGCTGGTATTTCTGGGCACCATACCATCAGGTGAGAAGACTTGATTAATAGATCTCAGTTACACATATTCTTTCAATGATGACAAGTAAAAATGTCTAAAAAACAAGTACTGCTGTGATAACAAGTTTATATATGGACCCTGATCTAAATATGAAGAATTCAGATGCAAAACCCTCTAAGTCCATATTCAGAAAAAGCCAAAACAATCCAATTGGAGTTGGACTGATAATCAACTTTATTCATCACAAATAGACTTAGGATTTTGCATTGAACTCTTTGTGTCCTTTGTTATGCCTAGACCCTATGCAAAGGGTTCTGTAATGGACACCATCATTTTTTAAGTATATGCTTACTGTGGGTTTTAGTTATTTTATTAGACATAAATAGTTTTAATAGTTTAAATACTTTTGTATTTTGAAAGCAGTATTCCATAGTTGTTTCATGCTGACATTGTGTCTTATTGAGATAAAAGTTGTCTGTCTGTTACTAAGGGTTAAACATGTCAACTCAAGAAGTGTTAAAGCAACACATTGTAGAATTTGCTCGTGGGGTCCCCCTGCAGTTGAGAAACGGTATTGTCTGTAGCAACTGTTCTAAAATCTAAATGACAATACTGATAAACCTACGATAGCGGCGAACTTTCCTGATAATTTGCAACTAATGAGCGATTACTGTCTTCAGGTCAGGTAAAGTAGCCTAACACCATTTTTGTAAAATCAAAAACAAAATATATCTCAATAAATATGACAAAGAAACAGATATTTTGTTTTCTTTTTTCATCCCTGCCATTTCATTTTGATTTGATGGCTATTGTTTGCTTTCACTACACTAAACTCGACGAGCCAACATGTTTCTAAAATCCTGCATTGAGATGTCAGGCACAGAACATTCTCTGCAAAAGTAACACAGGGGAGAGGGGGTCATCGGCATTACACCTGAAGACAAATGTACTAGCTCACCATTGGTGGGGCATCCCTTCTTCAGCACACGTCGGCGAGTGCAAGCCAGGATAATATTCACCATACTTACTCACTCTTACTTTATCGCTCCCTAGCTATTCTAATTTTTGTGTCTTCTGACTACACATTTACCCTACTTTTTTTTCTTAGTCTTTTCGGCCATGATTAGTGCGTCCAGATTTTCAAGGCCTCAAACCTGGACACTTGGTGAGCAGCCAGATATGCTAGCCTACTTCAAAAAACAAGGCTACTACAGGACCTATGCCTACCCTCATTCTCTCACTCTCCCTCGCTCCTAGTCTCAACAGCCCCTCTCTCGCTGCATCTGCCACTTGTTCTAAAAGGTTCTCCCATGTACAAAAACATCTGTGCCTACTGGAGAGGGTATGGTAGCTTTTGCTAGGCTACTTGTCTGGGAGCAGCTATCTAAATATGTGAGACTGTATTTGACTGAGTGTATGAACTAGTGTTGAATTCATACCCGTACATCCATACCCTTTGGTGCTGAAAGCACTCACTAAGCCACCCTTCGAGCCTATGGAGCAAACTTAGCTAAAATGGCTACACATCAAGATGGTGCTGCTACTTGCGCTGACTTTGGTTAGGCAAGTAAGCGACCTAACTGTTGTCAGTTAATCCTGCATGTCTGCAATTTGTGGTGGACGACCAATATCTACAGGGCCGCCAGCTGGGTATCTGGAGATACGTTTGCTATACGTTTCTATAGCCCCACAAGCACAATTGCCTGCTCGGTGTTGACAGTGGTGTGCAGTTAGAGTGCTGGAGGGGATGGCCAGTGTAAGCTGAACTGTGCCGGCACAGTCAGTGATGTAGGCTACCTGGAGCAATTTCATTGTGTGTTCTTATGGTGCTTGTGTGCGTGGCGACACACCACTCGCTGTCCATGTGGACGAAGACAGACTGGCTGTGACGTGTGGCCTACAGAATGTGTAGTATGCCTGGTCGCAGTGCTTTTTGTTTGTAAATTCAGCAGTGGTCAGTGCGCTTGCTGTGAAATCGATCTGACCCTGTGGGCCAGCATGTGCTGGACGCACCTTGCCTAGGCAGAATATATGAGAGCGCGTTCCTATTGGTTAATGCCGAGTAGTTTCACTGAAAGAGAATGTAAAGGTTATGAATACAACCATGGTTCTCTGGAGGAGAACACAAGGTGTTAATCCTCTATGGTTGGCTCGTCTCAGGAGTGCGTTTGTGTGACGTCGCATCAGAATGACACCGGCTTATATAGCTCTGTCAGTCGCTCCAAAAGCCTTAAAAAGGACATATGACAGGATTTTTTCAGTGGCGATCACATGATCAGGGAATGGATTCCCACTGGTAAATGCCTTGTGAGGCCCGAAGTCGTGTCAATGTAGGTGATGCAGACGCTCTCAAATGATGACGAAAGTGTAATTAAACCCACTGGGAGTTGTTGCACCATTAGAATAATCTTGAAAATATAGTTTTAAGGCTGAGTTCATGGGTGGTGGTCACCTTTCTTGCTGTAGTCTAAATGTGACGTAATGAACACACCTTTGCTTCTTCCTAAGTGAAGCTAACAAGTTCTGTCCACTGTTTTCTTCGTTTGATCCTGTGAGGGAAATTCGGTCTCTGAGAGGGAGCTCAGCTGCTCAACCTTGAACACAGCTTCTGGAGTTTCCACCATTCAAGTACACTTTAATTCTTAACTTTAAAGCTAACATTAATTCTAACATTAAAGCTCCTTTACCAGTATGTCAAAATTATGCTGCCTTTATATGCTCTATTATGCTCTCCCTCATTACTTTCTCTTTCTCTGTCTGTCTATCTGTCTGATTGTCTTTGTTGCCCAGTCTCTTTTCTCTCTCTCTCTCACAAACACACACACACACAGGTATGCAGATTCTTTGAACCCATCCATGGCATTGCAACTAACTACAAATCCCTCTCTGAGCTAAACTCAGGGGTTGGCAGCCTTGGTCATGCATGAAAACAGATTGTTGCTTTTCAGATATTTTCAGTGTTATATCTATAGTAATGATCTGATTTTTGCTATTCAACTTTTTTACTATTAAAATTACTGATTTAATGCAGAATTCAAACAGTATACTAATATTGGTTTATTCTTTCCAACAGTGGTTACCCATGAGACATCGGTTTTTGCATTGGAAGGGGGATCTGTTACCTTTGAGAAAGTGCAGAGAAATCAACCACATTCAGTCTGGAACTGAAAAATGTACAGAAAAATGACAGTGGAGTTTATGAATGCCAAATAAGATGGAATGAAAACAAAAGCAGAATTATATATAAACTGTTTGTTCTTGGTATGTTTTTCTCTTTTGTACCCAACATTTTTACTATTATAAGGCTTGCAACATACTCCAATAGCTTGTAGGGTAAGTGTACCCATTAAGCCCACCAAAACCTTTTGTTTTTCATCAATATTGGCATGGTTCTAGGGTCTCTTTTATGTATGGAGCCTATTTTTATAGTTGTAAATTAGGTTAAAAAGGTGAAAACTGAACAATTCAACACAAGAGTTTAGGGAAAAAAATGGTTAAAGGGAGGAAATCCTCATTAAATACATTGAAGTGGGCTTAGATGGGGCATAGTGGGCTTAATTGGTACCTTACTGATTAGTAGTTACAAATGACAATATATTCCTCTCAAAATTAAAGATATGCATGAAGCCAAAATATAATCGAATCAAGCTAACTTAAAACTGGCTTATGTGATTGATTTGAAATTAAGACATGGAGTTAACAAACTGCTGGATTGATTAAAGCAATGAGTAAGACAAAATATTTTTTCTTTTTGTAAAATTTGATTTCCAAGTTGAAAGTGGGCTTAAATGGTACATGGGCTTAATGGGTACTCTTACCCTACCAGTTTTGAAGAGATTTCACACTTAAATTGTGAGCCGTTTGTTTTCGTATGCATTTTAGATTCCATGGCTGCTCCTGCACTCACTGTAGAATCTAGCTGGTCCAGCAGTAACTCTTGTAATGTGATGGTGACCTGCAGAGGTCATGACCTCTCTCTGACCTTCAGCTGTAACAGGAGTGACTGCACTCAGCTGGGAGACGCCCCCATCACTCCCACACTGGCAGTCTTTGCCAAAGACAGCTACATCATCTGTAACCATAGTAACCAAGTTGCCTGGCACAATGTCACTCTGGACATATCATCAATCTGTGAATTTGCCAGAGGTAAGATTATAACATTGTCGTAGCCTGTGACAGGATAGGTCTTGTTAATTAACCAAAGTACATCTTGTTCCTTACATACAGGGGTGTAGTAGTAAAAAAAATGTGGCTCAAACCCGCAACCTCACAACAACAGCAGCCTTGGACTGGGAGGCCAACACCCTAAGCTAGTTTACCAAAAAGCCCAGGACACTCTTGAAGTGTTGGGAGGGAGGCTTACTAACGTTCTACACATGCAGCTTGGCTAGCCGGCATTGGTTACACTCACCCCCCACCTAAAAACCTTACTCCCATCCGGGTCATGGTACATCCGTAACAGAGATCATCCTGCGCAATCCAGTCTGGGGCTCAAACCCACAACCTAACAATGACAACAACCTCAGATCAGATGGCAAACACTCTAGCCAGTAAACCAAAAAGCCCAGGCTCTCAGTCAAGGGTGCATCTAGATTTCTAGGCTACAGGTGTGCCTAAGGCCTTGTCATCCTGCACTACAGGTGTGCCTAAGGCCTTCTCATCCTGCACTACAGGTGTGCCTAAGGCCTTCTCATCCTGTGCTTGTGGCTACACTCCTCCTTCCGACTTGGCTTGATTTGGTTTCTTTGCCATTTTCCCCTAGACTGATTGACACCACATTTTTGTCTTAATTCGGCTGCCATATTGCATTTTATTGAAACTGAAACAAATTTCTCACAGGCCACATATTTTACCCGACTGTCATGAAACTTTGCACAGATGATCTTCAGACCATGCCTGATAAAAGTTATCAGTTGAATTTTTTGTCTGCGAAAGTGTACAGCCATCACAATCAAATTCGATGGCGAAGCCGCCAAACAGGAAGTGTTCTTATATCTCAGCCAAACTTTGGCTTATTAACATTGATGTGAGTGCTTATGACCATCTGTCTGACCTAACTACATTCTGTTGCCATGGCAACTTTGGCCTGCTTCACTGCTTGGTCACCTCATTGCTGCTTGCAGCTATATTTTAGCATAGTTTTTCCCAGGCAAAACGTTCGCAGCTAACACTAACATTAGCTGTCAAACAAGTGGGAGAGGGGGGACACCTCCCACTTTATGCAGACCAGAGTTGAGTCCTCATAGATGATACAGCCTGTCATCAACAACTTTATATTGAAACATTATGGCACTCATGGCCACTCACAGATCAGAACAATTCACGTTTGCTCTCATAGTAATTACAATCATTGAAAAAAGAAACCTTTTTCACATGGTACCAGGGGCTAACCAGGGGAAAAACCGGGGGGAAAAGGTTTCTTTTTTAATAAATGTTGGTCAGATTTGTGGCTCAGTCAATGTATGTCAATGACAGATTCTACTCTATGGATTCTGCTGATTGTTGGATTGAATTCCGCTGGGATTGTTGCTGTCTGTGTAGTGATACACACCTGTCTAAACAGAAAGCAGAAGAGCACAGGTAAATTCTGCTTGCACTTTGTTGCTTGAATGAGCCATGTCATATTTTTTTTTATCTAAACTGGTTCATATTGTCTTTTCAGGAACCATTAGAAGTGATTGTGGAGCTTCTCAGGTAAATTGTAACTTTAATAATATTAATTAATTATATTATATTTTTCATGTTTTTATGTGTATTGTTCTAATTATGGCTTTATGGCTTATTTCATACTCATTATAAGCACTAACATGTTTCTGCAGATCACAACATGCACAACTACCATATTGCACAAGGAACCAGTGCCATTATTGCCATATTGCGCCTCCCTTAGGTATTCTTTTGGATGATGACAAATTAAAAATTTCATTTGAGATCAGGGACAGGGTATCGCCCAGGGATCAAACGTTTTTGTACATAGATAGATACTTCATTTATCCCACAGGAGATTCAGACATCCCATGGCATCCATAACATGACATATACAGTACAAAAATTACAGAGAAAATGACTAATATAGCCAGTAAGAGAGTCCAGTGTGTATGTACTTATAACATGGGAAGCAAGTCTATAGCAGCAACAGACATCATGGCTGAGTGGTTCAAAGGGAAAATCATAATAAGGTATCGTCCTGGCACAATGCTAGTGGTCGAGCCATCTTACAAGAGTAGGGTGAAGTTTGATAACAACACTTTCTCCCTGGAGTTGATGAATCTGCAGAGGGACGACAGTGGTTCCTACTATGGAGTCATCACAGAGAAGAATGGAGCCATCTGTGCTGATCAATACCTCCTTTCTGTTGTTGGTATGTCAGGATAAAATTGAACCGATTAATAAAAGGTACCAGTAATGGTAATGTCCTGTTAAAGAAGTATTCTTTTCTCTTGTTTTGTTTTTAGATTCCACTTCTGAAGAGAGAGCAAATTCTGCCCAGATCACAAGTCCATCTCTTTCAATAATGATTGCTGGTGTTTTAGTTTTGCTAAACATTGCCTTTTGTTAACTTGAAACATTTGAAATGTCAGTCTTGAAATACCTAATATTAGTGAGTAGAATTGGACTTTGTACACAGACCATCATCTTATAGGATGCCATGATGTTACAACAATCTGTGAGCTGAACACTGTACATGAATCATCATTTCTGTAGAATTGTTGTAAGGTTTTGTAGGCATGTCATTTGACATGAATATAAGGAATAGAAATACCATATGTGTGCGGCTAATTTCAGTTTATACAGTATGTTATCAAAACAAAGTGTTTACATTTTACAGTTGTTTACAGTTGTTCGTGCGAGTTTACATAGTACTGTTACTACTGCTGTATTTACTCTGTACAAGATGTCTTTTACCAACATGTAGAGAAATAATAGAATGTCTTGTATGTGACCAATAAAGCAATGTGTCCTTGTGATCAGCGTCTTCTTAGACTTGGTATGTTTTGTTTTGTCCAATACCATTAGGACTGCATTTGCTTTGTTCATACTGAAAATGACTGAATTCTGTATAGAAATACATGGAGTGGCCATGTGGTCATGTTCCAGATACCACTTTCAGGAGATGTAATATTTTCTTATATTTTGTTTATCTTCACAAAAGTAGTTGTTTGTTGAACAACTAATTCTGCTCTTACCAGCTTACCATGCAGGTTTAGTGACAAACCTGGATAAGTTACACAACACACTGCAAAACAAAGGAAGACATCCTAATAGAGGAGTGCTATTGCTTGTTTCTCCAAGCAAAGTAAAATGCTAGGGCACTTTTCTGTTTTAATTTATTCTTATTCTTATTCTTATTAATTGAAATATTGTAAACTAAGCTGTCATCTGATGTCAGGGATGGGGGTAAATTTCCCTGTTGTTACATGGTGGTGTGTATTTTCCCCTGTATTCAAAATTCAATAAACATTGTGTAATACAGAGTATAATGCAATAAAAACTAATACATTATATCATTGGCATTACAGTAGATCCAGGTACTTTTTGAGAGGTAAAAACAACATATGCATGTGAGCTTCAGTTGAACGGCTGTTGGCCACATTACACACATTTATTCACACACTGACAAATCGTGACATGTTACTTGACATGTCTTGGCTTGGTTGTTAGGCGTTTGTGGTAGCACATGGACCATGTAGTTATGTTTTTGACTATACAACATCTAGAGCATTTGTAATTCGGAATACAGTCCTCTACTTTAAACAAAGGGGATTTTAGCATTGTTTCAATGAGGGTGAAAAAAACAACAAAGAAAAGTACTTTTGCTCGTCACAAAACATGTTACTCAATCACAATCGAGAAAATGCAGTGGCACCTCCTGACCACAAGAGGTCATTACAGTTATGTGGAATTGATAAAAAGTCATCTGTTGAACAGTGAATAAAACTTCTGTCCAGTGGATAATCTTAAAACTGCAACTCTTGCTTTTTCAACTTAAAGTTCACCTGTACCTGTACCTGTTTACAGTGGATGACTTCAGAACGACACAATTTTACTCTGTCTGATAAAATACCCAAGCAGACCTATAGTCTATTTTATTAGCCTACCCTAATGGGCAAAAAGTCATCATGTTGGCTCTTCTGAAACTAACACACAATGTTGAACATCATTTATTACTTTTTACATCCTGCAATTTCACCAAATTTGGGAGTGGACAATGTAACAGCAGATGTATTGCCCCATGCCCAGAGTGTATGAGAGTAGTTAGTAATGTAATTTGTCCTCTCTTTTTTGTCTGCATGCTCTTGTGCTCTTGAGGTAGAGCATAAAGACCTGCATGTTGTTTTGTTGTTGTTGTTGTGGTTTCATTCAGCTGACTTTTCAGGATCTGTCTCATCCTCAGACGGTACTTGGCAGAAGCATTTTTCCTTGTTGCCTCTTCTTGGTTCCCATTTATCTGCACCATTCCCAGGAATTCATAATAGCTGTCCTACACATCTGCTATGTTGCCCTATGGTAGTGTTATTCCCTTTGTTGTGTGTGACCACCTTTCCTCTCTTTGTTACCATATTGGCACACTTGCCAAGCCCTAATGTCATTCAGATGTCACTGATTGCTGTAGACGCTGGTGGAATTGATCAGGGAGTCAATTGAGAATGAGGAATTATGTCACAAAATGTACTGTATTTCGGGAAGGCGCTGCCATTTTGGTGTGTTATGCTTGATCAAGGTTGATATAACTATTCCCTTTACTAATATGGAGTTGATATGAATTGATATTGGCTTGCTGTAGCTAAGGCAGTTTTACTGGCGAGAGTTTTCTTGTGGAGAAATGGGAAGAGGAAGGCTTAAGGAAAGGTATCCATCTGAAGAACCGCAGCGCAAGCAGCATTTTTTTGTTTGGTTTTTTTTTTGATAGTGCATGCAGCATTTAGCCACTGGTGAGTGATTGTAAGGTTACATATACACAAGTCCCCTTTCTGAAATGTGTCACTGTTTGTCAATCCTAATAATTGTCTACCCTGCATATTCTCCATCTCCACAACAAGATTTTATTGTATCTGGAAATAGGCTGTTTTTCTGAGCGTCTTGTGCCCATATTTCTTTAAATGCATGGACAAGTTAAGACTATAGTTTGTAACAGCCTAGCCTACGTCTAGTCAAGATGCCCTTTATTTAGCCTACATGTGGATAGCCTACATAGTCATGTAGGGAAATTCAGTCATAAAAAATAGCATATTTAAAGGGGACATTGAATGGATGAAAGGATAATATCAACTTTAATTTATCAGAAATAAGCTCAGGCGGAATTTTACAAGTCTAATTAAATCGTGGTGTAAATTAGGTGGTGTACTAAATAGTCCTTTTGGTAAAACTGTGTCCTCTTTGGCAACCACAATTGAACTACTATGGCTTTGTGCCCTTTGACATTACTTGTAGGCTTTGTTCTAATTTGCGTAATTTAAATAATGTTTTAGTGGCTATTTTTAAGTTCATTCTTTCCATATGAAAGAGGGCACAACCATGCCTCATGTTCATGATAATACATCAACAATCCTATCTAAGTAAAAGTAATACATACTTGCTTTTAAATGTACTTAAAGTACTAAAAGTAAAAGTACTGGTGCAATATGTTGTCTCTTAATGGTCTATATATCAATATAAAAAATATAGCGGATATTATATAATATAATTAGCTAATATATAAGTGTGTCTATATAAAAACAATAATTGCTTATATTAGGCCTGTCATCACTGAAATAGACTACAATCTTCATTATTATTAACGTGGGCATTTTTTTTGTACTCAGAGCTTGATAATCTGGAAGGATATTGAAAAAGTGATTGCCAAGTACTTGTCTATCTAAGGAAAGATTGAGGTGAAGTTTGAGAGAAAAATGCAGCAGTATACTACTGAACAGAAGAAGAAGCAAGAGAAGATCAGGGCTGCTGAACTGA
Organism: Tenualosa thibaudeaui; assembly: GCA_027481765.1. Classification (NCBI taxonomy): domain Eukaryota; kingdom Metazoa; phylum Chordata; class Actinopteri; order Clupeiformes; family Clupeidae; genus Tenualosa; species Tenualosa thibaudeaui. The sequence goes on from JAIFZK010000022.1 coordinate 14,699,387, forward strand.
AAAAGTGCCTGAAGTTGGAGGAGAAAATGAGGAAGGAGCTCCAGAAAGCTGAACAGGCTAAACTAAAAGAAAGAAAGAGGCATGAGGCCAAGGACAAAAATGAGGCTGAAAGGCCTGAGAGGAAGAGGGCCAGGATCCGACGGCCAGTATTCTGCCTCTGGCCATCAGGACCGCAGATAGCCATTTAAATGCCCTAAGCAGAACTGTTATGTGGTGCACCCACACGCTTCAGAAAAATACATCAACAAATAAAAATTATTTGCCTGGTATGCAACATTTATACAGTGTTGGAAGAAGTACTGGACCTCAGTACTTAAAAGTACACAAATAACCAGGAAAATATATGCTCAAGTAACAACTACAACTAAAAGTAAAAGTACTGGTGCAATGTGTTGTCTGTTAATGGTCTATATTTCAATACAAAAAATAGGCGTATAGAATTAACTCATGAAATTGCAAAAAAAAAAAAAAATCATGGGAATGCTAACTGCTTCCTGAAGGAAAAAGACAAAACTTCCACTAATTCTGTTTACTGTTTAGTCGAAATATTTGACCCCTTACATGCAATCAATAGGGTACGTTTTTGGTCTCAAAATTAACAACAACCTGTCCATCTACATACTAGATAGGCTGGTCAAAGCAGTCAGAGCGATCATGGCTTGTTCTACCATGGGCTGCTCCATCGCATCCAAATTCTCCATCTCCATCCCCATAATTGTTGACAGCAGTGTTGACAGTTTGTAAAGTGGAATAGGTTACACGCACAGTTGCTTAGATAACATTAGGCTTACCCATTGAAAATCAAGCTGTGACGCAAATTCAGTGGATCAGCATGTCTCGCAGCAACAACTGGGTGACTTCTTCTGATTAGTTTAAACTTCCTAGACAGCCACGCAACCTAGGCGACTTCAGGAAAATAGTGATAGCCTAACAAAATGTAACGGGATGCATTTCAGAAATGTAGTGGAGTAAAAGTACAGATAATAGATGCAAAATGTAGTAAAGTAAAAGTAATCATAATACATCATTTATAATAAAGTTTATTAAGTAGAGTACAGATACATGATCTGTAACAATCTTTAACAATTTAAACTAGAACCAAAAAAACCTCATAATCAAAATGCTATTTTAACATGGAATATTAAACACAGCATGGATTTCCGATGTGTAAAACAAAACATTCAGCTGTTAACAGCCAAAACACATCAGCAAAACGCAAACTCAGCGCTTGTAAAACACTGCAATTAACAGACCTGTAGACTTTCAGGCTACCCTCTTCGAAGGCTTTCCACTCACACATGCATGCACTTAATCCTACACAAAACCAGTATACATTTGAGTTCACACATTACTGATATAGCTCTTACTCAAATTTATATTTGTCAACAAGCACAAACTAAAAATGTTTATCAATAGAAACCGCAAGGAATTCGTGCAGGTGTAGCTAACCTTTTCCAGATCCAGTTCCACTTCCAGATGCAAAGGATGCAGCATAGTGAAGCATTCTTTCCCCCAGGCTTTTTGGACAGACAGCGGGGCTGGACTCAACAGGTGCACTTCAACTCTTGCAGCCTATCAAAATCTTGACCTCGTAGTTTGCTTGACCACTAACTTTGTCTGACCGCGATGTTTGCTTAACCACGAAACCACAAAACCACGAAATCCAGTGTGGTTTCCCTGCGCCGGTTCGAACCCTTCCTGCAGTGGTTCTTTGACTATATAGTTACCAGCCTCTTCTCTGAGATGCAAGAGAAAAACCAGCAGAGTCTGTTCTGACCGACTGAAAAAAGTTGTTATCGCAGAGTGTTCGCTCACTGGAGCTCTGTTAACTTGTGCACTCAAATCAATCCTTGTCACTTCCAACTTCCCAGGAGTGTATGTTGTATACCTTGATGAAGCTTTCCCCTCTTCATGTGCTTCCTTTATATCTTGGCCCTAAGATGCCTTTCCATTCTTTCCATTTAACAGTAAACTTGACTTGTCCTCGTCCCCCCTCCCCCCCCCAGATGCCTTTCCAATCTGAAGGTTATCTTAGTGCCCTCTCCTTTCCCGTCTTGTCGATCTGCTTGTTTTTTTTTTTCACGTGCAGCCACAAACCTGGCCGTCCAGCTGTGATGGCCGAGAGGTTAAGGCGTTGGACTCGAAATCCAATGGGGTTTCCCCGCGCAGGTTCGAACCCTGCTCGCAGCGGCTCTTTCGCTACTTAGTTACTTGCCTCTTCTGTGAGATGCAAGAGAAAACCTGGCAGAGTCTGTTCTGACAGACTTTTAGCTTTTTTTGGATTTTCCTTTGATTATGACACAACCCAGCACAGTCAGCTGTAATGACCGAGAGGTGAAGACCCTAAGATGCCTTTCCAAAAGTAAACTTGACTGTTGTCTTCGTGCCCTCTCTTTTGCCGTCTTGCCGATCTGCTTGTTTTTTTTCCACATGCAGCCACGGCTCTGGCTGCACGGCTCTGGCTGAACCTTGTCACTTCCCACGAGTGTATGTTGTATACCTTGATGAAGCTTTCCCCTCTTCATGTGCTTCCGTTATATCTTGGCATCCTTAGATGCCTTTCCAATCTGGAAAGTAGACTTGAAGGTTATCTTAGTGCCCTCTCCTTTGCCGAGTCTTGTCGATCTGCTTGTTGTTTTGCTCGCAGCGATTCTTTCACTACATAGTTACCTGCCTCTTCTCTGAGATGCAAGAGAAAAACCAGCAGAGTCTGTTCTGACCGACTAAAAAAAGTTGTTATCGCAGAGTGTTCTCTCACTGGAGCTCTTTTAACTTGTGCACTCAAAGCAATCCTTGTCACTTCTAACTTCCCACAAGTGTGTGACGCATACCTTGATGAAGCTATCCCCTCTTCATGTGTTCCCATTATATCTTGGCATCCTAAGATGCCTTTCCAATCTGAAGGTTATCTTATGGGGTCTCCCCACGCAGGTTCGAACCCTGCTCACAGCGTTGGTTTGACAGCTTGCTTTGTTGGATACGGGACACTGTAATCTACCTTTCAGATTTTTTTCCATGTGCAGCCACGGCTCTGGCTGCACGGCTCTGGCTGAACCTTGTCACTTCCCATGAGTGTATGTTGTATACCTTGATGAAGCTTTCCCCTCTTCATGTGCTTCCATTATATCTTGGCATCCTTAGATGCCTTTCCAATCTGGAAAGTAGACTTGAAGGTTATCTTAGTGCCCTCTCCTTTGCCGAGTCTTGTCGATCTGCTTGTTTTTTTGCTCGCTTTCACTACATAGTTTCCTGCCTCTTCTCTGAGATGCAAAAGAAAAACTGGCAGAGTCTGTTCTGACCGACTGAAAAAAGTTGTTATCGCAAAGTGTTCTCTCACTGAAGCTCTGTTAACTTGTGCACTCCTTAGGTTATCTTAGTGCCCTCTCCTTTCCCGTCTTGTCGATCTGCTTGTTTTTTTTTTTTCACGTGCAGCCACAAACCTGGCCGTCCAGCTGTGATGGCTGAGAGGTTAAGCCGTTGGTCTCGAAATCCAATGGGGATTCCCCGCGCTGGTTCGAACCCTGCTCGCAGCGGCTCTTTCACTACTTAGTTACTTGCCTCATCTGTGAGATGCAAGAGAAAACTGGCAGAGTCTGTTCTGACAGACTGTGAAAAGAGTTGTTATCTTCTCTCACTGGAGCTATGTTAACTTGTGCACTCAAATCAATCCTCGTCACTTCCAACTTCCCACAAGTGTATGACGTATACCTTGATGAAGCTATCCTCTCTTCATGTGCTCCCATTATATCTTGGCATCCTAAGATGCCTTTCCATCCTGTAAAGTAAACTTGACTGTTGTCTTCGTGTCCTCTCTCTAGTCTTGCCGATCTACTTATTTTTTTTCACGTGCAGCCAGGCGTCAACAGACATGGATAGTTTTGTCTGTCCTGTGCCAGCTTCATGTTGCGTAACTTCTTGGGTGTCTCCCAGTGGTGACATTGTAGCTTTTTAACAATATGCTTAGCATTTTCTTTTGGTTATGACACAACCCAGCACAGTCAGCTGTAATGGCAGAGAGGTCAAGACCCTAAGATCCTTTCCATTCTGTAAAATAAACTTGACTGTTGTCTTAGTGCCCTCTCCTTTGCCGAGTCTTGCCGATCTGCTTTTTTTTCACGTGCAGCCAGTAAATGGAAAATCTCTACAGTAAAACGTGATCCTACTGCTACATGCATTCGGCCATTTATTAGTAATGATTTACACAGTTAGTTTATTATTTTCTATTTACCTGAGCATTCAGTATTGTGCAATACAGCATACACAAGGTGAGGGGCATTTTTGGGGGGGAAAGTACTGTATTTTATCATTCAAACATTCTATTATTCTAATTCTATAATCCAAGATGGCTGCCATTGTATGACGTCACAATATGCAAATTAAATTGATAAATTTAATCCCTGCATAAACTTTGGGTCATCCTTAATATTTCTGTAATTTACAGAAAGTCTCTATCTCTTATAACTTTTAAGTTATAGCCGTTGGAAATTCAGATGTCAAAATTGAACGTTTAGGAAAAAACCTCTGGCACCTAAAGGGTTAAGAGGTAGGAAGGGGTTTGGTGCGTTTTACCGGGACTCTTTTTTCTGCAAGGCAGTGACACTAAATCAGCATTAGACACACTGCTGTTCACTGCTTGTCTGTCCTAGGTGGCTCTGTACTCCCTAGTCTGTGGGACTGTGAGTGAGCTGTGAAGGAGGTGTGAGGTTGGGCGGGTTTGTAGGACCGGTTCCGCCTCCTTATCCTGTAGGGCAACACCCTCTTCCATCTCGATGGAATTTATGGAATAAAAAGCTTGATCCTCCTGCCATGTGGTGTCAGCCCTCTCTCCCACCACAACTTCGCTCCCTATCCACTCAGACATGGGCCTCTCTGAGGTCAGACTTGGCTCAAACATGCGTGTGCCCAGGACCTGCATGCTGACCGGGAACATCCCTGTGGCCCTAAATCCAGCTTGTGCTGTTATAACAGTGGCTGCCTTTTCCCAGGCCCTCTTGAACAGGGTGAAAACTGTGATTTGGGAGTTTCCCACCACCTGTTTGCAGGATGAATCTCCTGCCCTCCTCATTCCAGTGGCTTTTTAAGGATTTGGATAAGGACTTATCCGCCGGCTGCAGCTTGTGGGTCACATGAGGCGGATAACACGACATGCACATTTGAGTTCTTCATCAGCTGGAGGACCCCTGGATTGTATACATGGCTGCTGTGGCCGTCCAACATCATCTTTGCATCATCTTTCGGCAAGTTTGAGACAAAGTATTGCCCCCAGTCCACAAGTGTCTCTGAAGAAATCCATCCCTTCTCTGTGGCCCTCAGAATGGTTTTCAGGGGAATGTCATAAGTCCATTCGCATTTAACCCTTTTGGCTTTGAAAATGATCAGTGGCCCATAGTCACCTGCTGCATTGAAGGAGACCAAGGCAGTTGTAGTCTCCCCCTTTTCACCAGACATTATTTAGTGAAAAACTCTGCAAACTCTGCAAACTATGCAATCTGACCATGCCCCCTAGCATGACATCACACTCATGATGCTTTTAATAATTAACCCCTTACACCCCAGACGAAAATTAAAAACCAGTTTTAAACAGTTAAAGTATAAGATCTTAAAGGTATTGATGATGAACCGTAACTGTCCCACTTTACCAGTTGTCCCACTTTACCTATGTTCACCCTACTTATACAGTGGGGAAATAGCCTCTCGTGTACTGTGCTGGTATTGTGAATAAGAGTCTTTGTCAACAACTTCTCTCCAACTTGTGGATATTGAGTTCTTGGGTTTCAACCAAGCGTAGCTGGTGGGTTAGGACATCGGTCTGGGGAATCTGTGAATGTCGCGGTAATTTCCACGACAGGGCCAAGCTAATTTTCATATATAGTCACCGTGGACACATTTGTATTTGCATATGCTATACATTAAAAGATAATTCCAATGTGAATTAGTCAATAGCCCAGTTGTTCACGGTCACTGAATGCTGTCTGTCAGGAAAAAAAAAACAATTATTAGCTGCATCATAGACCACGGACGTTACTAGCCATAATTTAGGGGGGCTTCAGCTTCATGCCTCATTGGCACACGTCAAGCGTCACGTGGTAGGCGGCCCCAAAAGCAGCTGGACCAAACACGACACTTGTAGTCTAGGAAGTGTGGAGGCAGCAGTCAATTACACACGGTGAGAGATTGCAAGTTGATAGCAGCGATTGTTGCTTAACCTGAACATTTACCTATGGGGAGGGAAGGAAGGACGATATTGTAGCCTTGTCTATTTCAGTCTTAATGTTGGAAGCTAAATCGAACGTCGTCTAAAATGCCAACATCGTGAACAAACGTTTATTAGCTGTCTAATACTCTGTCAAATCTTTCAAGTATGGCAACACTTAATGTTGGTATCTATCCCCAATTACCGCGAGTGAAAACATGGCATTAGCATTAGTTTTGGCACAGGAAAATGTTTTATTTCTGTCTATTCGTTGCCTAGATGGATATACGAAGATTTTTTACGAGAGTGAGTGAGGAGCAGGGGAGAGACAAAGGAGCTGACGCAGAGGAGGTCTCGATTGAGGTCAGTAATGGTCTAGTACTACAGAGAATGTGTTTCGCTATAACATTGTGCAACGCTTTCCTCGAGTTAAAGACGTTGCGAATCAAGCCTACGGTAGGAAAAGTTTCAAAACGATGTACCCGCAGAACTTCTGCTTCCCAACAGGCATCTGAGTTTATTTAATTTTGTTGGACATGATGCCAGTGTTCGAAATGGACAACTTGTGGACATTGAGTTCTTGTGTTTCAACCAAGCGTAGCTGGTGGGTTAGGACATCGGTTTAGGAATTTGTGAATGTTGCGGTAATTTTCCACTACACTCCTTGACGGGTGAGGCAGACAGAGAGGCTGAGGATGAGCGTTTCAGAACCACATGCCAAGAAAAGGCAGAAACGGAAAAATGGAAGATTTTGTGTGTGAGACAAGCGTAGGTTCACGCACTGAGTTGGTGAGTTCTGAGGCCTGTTTAGATAGAATGGTTGGTGAGCTCGAACACAGACTTGCCACTGTAGATGTATGTAAAAGGCATACAGGCATGCAGCTCTAAATCTGACAACTTCTTGAATGAAGTGAACTTGAAAGAACTTGCGGGGCACTATAACATTGACCTGAAAACAGAGGAGGTTGTGGTTGCCAGAAACTTTGTTGCTTGCAAAGCAGTTGCTGGGTATACACCCTAAGATATGCTAGCTGTGCACAACCTCCTAAACACATACATGTTTCCCTCTCTGAAAGAGGTCCTCCAAGTTGCTTTGACTGTGCCTGTAAGTAGCTATTCATGTGAGAGGTTCTTCAGTGCACTGCGTCTGCACTGCTGCACACCTGGCTGCGTCAAACAATGGGACAGAGAAGGCTTGATAACCTTGCAGTCCTGGCTATTGAAAATGGCATAGCAAGTCAACTGAGTGACAACAAAGTCATAGACAGATTTGCCACTCTGAAAAACAGAAGGCACACTTTGATGCTTCCACCCACAAAGTAGACAAAGTTTGGCTTAAGTTGTTGAAATGAATATACTGGTTGATGTCACAACAGTGATTTTCATATACTGTTAATTTGTCTTTTGTTTAATTGACACTTCCTCTGTTCTTTTAACACATCACTGCTATTTAAATTAAATTAGAGACTATATAGTGAAAAAGTCTCAAGGATGTCATTCTTTGCCATGATGTTGTGTGTACTGTCCATTTATGATGACTTGTGTTTTGGGTTAAACTTTGTAGGCTAAGACCAAATGCGTCAAAGTCCAGGTCAGTTATTATCAGTGCCCTCACCTACATACAGTAGACATACAAAGGAATCAAAATAATATTTCTCACCACCATAGGCATAGACAAAGGCAGGACAAAGTACAGGACAAGACAACATGAAGTAAGGTATTGTGTTATTACCTATCCGAAGTGTAACTAGTAACATTATTGTAATTACATCTAAACACACAGTAACCCCAAATAAATAAACCTAAACAAAACTTTAGTGTACAGTACAGTGCAGTGAGGTCAGAGCATCAACACAAGCAGCAGAGGGTATGTTGCAAATAATAACAAAGTAAGGTAACTGATGCAAAGAATAGTACGAGTGATTTGGCAGATACATGGGGGATCTAGGCAGGGTCTGAGCAAGTTTTCTTAGGGGAATTCTGTTCTTGTCAGATTCCTGGCAATAGGGCAGCCTGGTAGTGCAGAGGGTAGAGTTCAGCATTCTGATGGCCTGGTGGATAAAGCTGGTGGTGCAGGAACAGAGGTTTCTGTAGAACGTGGTCATGATAGATGATCTTCACTTTGCGCAGGAATGCATGGCACCTGTCTCAGTTTTTCATCCCATCTGGTGAAGTAGCTTTAGTAAGCATGCGAGCATTCTTGAAATAGCACAGAAATGGTGAGAAGTGTGTCCTCAAGGTGTGCTGTTCTTCAAATAATGAGTTAATAGACAAAGCCTTTTTGGTATGCTGAAAAATCTTCGGCGCGCACAATGGCCACAAAGGCTGCACTATGCATATTTTACTTTTATTGCACAGACGCGTTTCGGCGCGTGCCTCCTTCAGTGTGCAAACGACATAACAGTGTAGCCAATCTTAAATACCCACACCCATTAATCATACACCATTAATATTAACCAATGACATTGTCCGGTCCAATCATAATCCAAACAATCCATTAGTTCACCAATATATATATATTAGAGCTGTCAAAATTAACGCATTAACCTAGGATGATTCATTTCTGGAATTAATGCGACAATTTTTTTAACGCAATTAACGCATGTGCAGAGCGACAAGCTTTGTATATCCCACATCTTCGAGGAAGATGGAAGAAGAAACTGGAATGTTGGAATGGGATGGAATGTTTAAATATAAAAAAGGCAAAGATGGAAAAGTACACAAAAACATTGTGATTTGCATGCATTGCCAAAAGGAATTTTCCTTTCACCAAAGTACCTCGAGTTTAAAGTATCATCTCAATGCCAAGCAAACATTTGTGGGGGCTTCAACCTCTGGTGCAGCGCCTGGTTCTCGCCAGCTAACCCTTACTGACCGCTGGTCATTAAGTAAGTCTACCTCTGCCAAGTTGACAGACACAATTGCAAAATGGATAGCCCGGGATTGTAGGACGATTAGTATTGTAGAGGACAAAGGCTTCACGGAAGTTCTGAAAGTTGCAACCCTCGACAACTTCTACAAGCCACCGACAAGAGGTATGGTAAAGACAAAAATCCACGAACTCTAAAGTAGCCACATGCTTTTATTTAAGTGCAGTTTTTTTTTTTTTTTTGTCCATCCATTCTATGTGTGCTAAAATAAAACAATTGCGAAGTTTTCTTTTACCTGAATATCATATCTGCTATTTACAAGGAGACATAGAAGGTATGTCTCATATGGATGCGTCATAAATAAAAAACAAATGTACAAACAATATAAAGAGACAAATTGAACTTTTTGGTCATATGTAGGAATGTTGATTAATCATGATTAATTCTCAGCCACAGTGATTAATTCAGATTAATAATTTTAATCATTTGACAGCCTATATATATATATACACAAACCTACATGCATATTCATACATACAATACATACATACAATTGGACATACAGTATACTCATGATTGCATTTATAAAAAACAACTCGAGGACAAGTCTTCATTCATCCCATTCGGGATGCAAGTGTTTAAGTCAAAAATATACCGAGCCTCTTGCTGCAAGAGGCGGTTCTCCCGGTCTCTGCCTCTTGGAGACCGATTGACCATCTCTAGGCCCATGAATTTAAGCATGTTTGCATCGTGACCTGCAGAGAAAAAATGCTGTGCAACTGATGATTTATCATAATTTTTCCGAATAGCGCATTTATGCTCGAAGATCCTGGTTTTTCATTGTCGCTTGGTGTTTCCCACATAAAGCAGCCCGCAAGGGCACATTAGCAAAAGTGATTCTGCCCTTTACTCTGTATGTTCTTAAACTAATGCCAGAGGTAAGGGAGGAGTTGATGATGTCTGTGATGAGTGGGGCAAGGGAGGTGAAACAGGCTTTGACGAGTGTGGATGGCATGGGGTAGAGGGGGGACATGGATGAATATATGGTGGAGAGTATTTTGGACAGGTCAGCTGAGGTTGTAGATAAAAAGGTGGAAAGCTGGTGACCAGAGGATGAATAAAGTATGGGTTCTGGGCCTGGGGTAATGGCAGAAAAGGATGCAAGCTGGTTGTTGATGCTTTCTATTTTTGAATTGAAAAATGACATGAGATTGTCACTTGCCAATGTTATCATGGGGTTTGAGAAGAAAAAAAGGGAGCAGGGGTTGGAGGATCCTGAATAGATGATGCCAGAGTAATAGATGGAACAGGCGTTGTTGAGTGCTGATTTGTAGAGATGCATGTGATCTTTGTAGGCAAGGGTGTGAACAGCAAGTCGTTCTAGTTGTCTGAGTTGTTTTTTGAGTTTGTGGAGTTCCAGGGTGAACCAGGGAGCTGAGTGAGTAAAGGGGACTGTTTTGGTCTTCAGAGGCGCCATTTTGTTGAGGGAGGAAGACAGTGTATTGTTGTAGAAGTTGACGATTGAGAATAGTGTGGTGATGAACTCAGAGAGGTCAGATAGGAAGGATGGGTTGAGTTTGGGGGGGGGCGGTAGATGATTGCAATGATAAGAGGTTTAGGGCCAGGTAGTTTGAAGGCCAAGTGTTCAAATGACTGGACAGCAGGGATGGAGAGTGCACAGGGTTGGAGGTCTTGATGAAAAATATCGGCAATGCCCGCTCCTCTGCCCTCAGTGCGCGGGTTGTCGAGGTAGGAATATCCAGTAGGGGTGGTTTGGTTGAGTGAGAAATAATCCAGGGGTTTTTGCCATGTTTCATTTAGGCACAGAAAGTCAAGTTGTTTGTCCGTGATGAATTTGTTTAAGATGAGGCTTTTATTGTTGAGAGATCTTGTATTGAAGAGGGCGATTATTTAGGTGCTTTTGTTTTGAAGTTGATGGGGCAGAAATAGGGATTTGCCGGAGGTTGAAAGTGTTCACACTGGATGGGCTCTGATGACGTGTTTTGTTGTGATGACGCGAAGAGGAAGTGGGGGAGCCGTTGTGTGAGCTGCGGTCGGACCATAGTGCTGGGATGGAGTTTTCTGCGGTGGAAATGCATATAAACTTCCGGCGGGACCCTCTGTGAAATAGTCCATTTACTGCAGTAAAGCATGGCCATGTGCAATCTCTTGCATGTTGGAATATTACATATGTAGCATTTTCTATGGTGGCCAACATAAGATGAAAATATGGAGAACCTCTGTCCTTCCTAATAAACAGCAGTTACTGCCTTGTTATTCAGACAGAGCCACTTCAAAGATCACTAAGCAAATTTGCCTCGTCACCAAAAACAATGCCTACTTTGTTGTCATGGTAACGACTGGAATGATTATGCTGGCTTTCCATAAATGGCTAGCTACACTCTAGAATAGCAGATGACATTGTTTTACAGATTACATTATTTTAACGTAAATATTTAGCATCATATCCAGGCAGGAACAAGGTAAGAGACATACAAGTTGATTTTTCCAAGGACAAGGAATACTTAAATTTGGGCTATCAACTAGAGAATTCCTTGGATTTGCCTGAGAAAATTAACGACTAAAACTTTCAGTTTTTGAAAATATTTGATCAAACCAGAACTGCCAACGAGTTTTGTTAGACTTCATACAATTTGTCTATAACATAAATAAAACCTTTTTCCTCTCTTGATGTTTTTTACTAAACAACACAAAAACATGTTTGGCCCACTGTCTAAAATGGTCAGCCATCTTGACACTTCCCCTGTGCACACAGGGAATGGAATTGAACTGCTCAGGTCAGCAACCAATCAGAATCAGAGAAGGGTGGGCCTTAGCATACTGTCAATCCTAAGCAAGCCAAAAATAGAAATAATTGTGTAATTAATAAATAATTTTAACAATGTGCAAAATAATTATCCCATTTCCGAAACACATTACTGGAAGTTCCATATGCACACCATGTCAATACTGAGTCCATCTATGAGGTGCATTGTGGAACTGCTTACCGACAGGGCAGTCAGAACACAGAAAAGAAATGCATTAGGACTGCTGATAATGTTCAGAAACACAAGGAAATGTGCATTATTTTCACCCCACAGTTTGTAGTCACATATGTAGGCAAGGTATGGCAGCCCAGCTTTTGCTTATGTGGCCCATGATAAAAATGAGTTTGACACTCCTGATCTAAGGCCAGTCGCCGCTGGTCCACACATAGGCTTATTTTAGAGATTTATGAATCAAGAATGAACCAAGATCTGTAGATGTGGTTTAATATGCATTGAAACATGTCCAAACTTCCTCCATACCATGGACTATACATAGATTTCCATGGAATTACATGTCTTTGTAATTTTAGTGGCACATACGTCTCAAGGAGCTTTATCCAACAAGTCCTTATACACCCATGTGTGGTGTAGCGCCACCTGTTGACAGGCAAAAAGTCATTTTTCTGTGAGCAAATTTCAGTCAGTGATTCCCGGGTCACTGAAACATCGGGTTCCTTGAAACTTGGTTGACACGTAGCCTCAGTAGGCCCATAGCACATAATAGCTCTGAAACACAAATTGGTCGGATACTGTTTTCGTGAAATAACTTACCGTAGAACCGTAGCACCTAAGCCAACAAAATTTGAGTTGTACCAAGGTCTCAAGGAGCCACATCAAAGAAGCACCCTCACACAAAAAATGCTGAAATGTAGTGCCCCAGTGGACAAAATGTTAGTTGTACATGGCTCTCAAGAAGGTGCATATGGCAAGCCCTTAACCACCTGTGTGTGTAAACAGAAATTTGTCAAATTGGCTGTTTTTTTTTTTTTTTTTTTAAGCAAATTTTCGTCTATGGTTTAGGGACATCATCAGGCTAATGAACTTGGTGGGCATGTAGCCCTAGTAGACTCATGGCACGTAAGCTGTTTTGGTCTGTGGGGAAATCTTCACCCCTTGTTCTTGATTACACAAACTATTATGTTAGAGAAGGAATTCAGGAATAAAGGAATTGAGAGTGTGAACATGTGTTGACATGTATGTATAACTCATTAGTGCAATCCCTTTTGAAAGATTTACGGTTCAAAAGGTGTATGAATGCACATTCTTTTTCTTTGGATGGCACTTGCAGCAATGTGGAAATTATTATCATAAAGAATATAGTATTCTGGTATATACAATATTAACCTGAGAGTGTAATGCTTATACTAACTTATGAAAGAAGGGTGGTTTGCAACATCTTAATGGTAGCCCAGAAGGCCGAAGCATTCCAGGCAGAGAAAGGGGGAAAGGGAGTAGCAACAGACTACTTTTACTTTTTTTAACTGAATGTTGGTGGTACTGTTACCTCTGTTTTTGCAATAAGAGCCAGTTATATTGTTTTGAACCAGAATGTTGTACTATTACCTAATTTTTTGCACTAAGAACCATTGTACCTGGATGTTGGTATTACTGTTTTTTGCCTGAAAGGTATTTGCGACAATAAATAAGTGCTATGAGAAATAAGCAATGTTTGACTATTTTTACATTTGATATAAAATAGTGACCGGCCCACAGGCTGGACAACCATCCGAAAATTTAGCCCCCAGGGAAAAAAAGTTGAATAGCCCTGCTCTACACAGTCTACAGCTCAAGAAAAATCAAGTAGGCCATCTCCGAAGTACACACAACAAACCCTTGCTGGCTCGTTCAGCAGAAAAGTGCTGTATGACAAGAAAGTCAACGATGGTGTTTTTGGCACACAATTTAAAGTGAACAACCAATTGTGAACTGTTGGCTTAGAATGTTCACAGTTCTACAAAGTTTCTGGTGTCTGGTCTTAACTTGAATATTTTTTTTCTATTTGAGAATTGTGGATTTTTTGTCATTTGTTTACAAATCTCTTCATATTGAGAAACCCTTAAGTGAACCTTTTTAGAAAAATGTGTTTTATAAAAAATGTCTGTTTTGGACAATTCTGGACAGGACTTGAAGCTTAATAAGGCTATTAGCAATTGCTGTTGATATTCACTGTTCAGTATTTCTTATGGATGTGTGGACACATTATTATAATAATTCAATATTACTGCACTGCAGTTCTATTAAGTTCTTTGTTTTATTTGAACCATCTTAGAAGATGTCTCTCTTGTGATTTTTTTTGTACAATCCTGGACAAAACTTGAAGTTTAATAAGGCTATGAGCACTTGCTGTTGATGATGTCCATTGTGCAATGTTTCTTAAGGATGCATGGACCTTTACTTTAAGAATTCAATATTCCTGCACTGTGGTTCAATTAAGTTATATTTTATTTGTTTGTTAAAGTAAAGTAAAGTAAAGACAATAAATGAGTGTGTTAAGTGTTCCTTAAACATTTTAGCTGTTGTAATTATTGTAATCTTTACTCAGAGAAGTCCAATCACATATTTGAAAATATCGGCAAAATATTATCGCCAAAATGAAAAAATATTGAGATATTATTTCTTGCCCATATCGCCCACCCCTAGGCTCCAATCGGATTCATATTGGTGGATTTTCCCACTTGTTTTATTATTAAAAAATAACTGTATTCTACTCCTTCTGGGTTTTTGTGTACTTTTCAACTTTGGCCACGTCTCACTTAACCATGTGCTTTCCACATTACTTTTTCCTGCAGCTATTTATCTTCTCAGTTAAACGGTGTCCTTTCACAGTGGTCTTTCCCACTACTCACAAGCCCTTTACATCATGGTGGCCATTCAATGTGTACCATTGTATATGACAAACCCTTCTTTCCCTGCAGGTATAGGGGTATTCCGGCCTCCCTATGAATTGAACTCTTTCTCCTCTCATTCCCGTGTGATCAGCAGCACGCTCTGACATCCTGTCCTGTTATCTGGGCTGCCCCCTTCCCTCTCTGCTTCTCTGCTGCTGCCTGTCTGGGCCTTCTAGGCCACCATTGGAATAGTCTTGCAACAAACTTCTTTCATATGTTAGTATAAGCATTACACTCTTAAGTTTAATACTGTGTATAATGAAACAAACTCCATCTTCCTCACAATAATAATCTCCACACATTCTCATATAATGAACACCTTTTCTTTTTCTTGTAAAGACAGTCTAACTACCATACTTCTCATATAAGTTCAATACTCTCCCCCTCCCTCTCCATGCAATAGTTGGCTGCGTGCCCAGACATGTTGTGTAAGCACACTGTTTCCTGGCTGCCTCCTCCCCCTTTATGCTTCTCTGCAGCTGCCTATCTGTGCTCCTCAGGCTATCATTGTAACAGTCTTGCAACAGTCTCTTTTGCTTTATGTTGGTGTGAGTATCACACTTCTAAGGCTAATGCTATTGTTAGATTAATGCATAACAGAACAAACTCCATCTTCCTTACTATAATAATTTCCACAGTCTCAACTGTGCTTATTTTTCTAAAGTGAGAGCACACATCGGGGTGAGCTTGTGGAAAATTTTCCATGACAGTTACAAGCTGTGTACGTTTATATTGTTTTATGTTGATAATATTTGCCTGTTCCAGTAGCAAATCTCTCTTTCTCCATGATTTTTAGGGACAAGAGAAAAACTCAAACATGGTCGCCTCAGTCAGTTCCAGTACTCTGCTGTCTGCTACAGACCCAGTGTCTCTGATCCAGTTCAAGAGGGTATCAGTGGTGCTGGTGGACTGCTGTAGAACTCCAGGACCACAAGGGAAGGTCAAAGGCAACAACAGCAATGCACAACAGCCTGACGCCCATGAAAGTAGGAATGTAATGGGGTCATTCTGTGTTAAATCAACCGATGGCTGGCAGGTCACACTGTCCAAAAAACCTGAAAAAAGTCTCTGAACAATCTCTGAAACCATCCAGTCAACAAACGTTACTGAATGGACCCAAAGGGGAATTCGCTGTCAACAACTTCTGAACCCATCCAATCACTCATCAAGAAATCAGAATTATAAACTTAAAATCCCAGTGAGGGGGGGTCCTCTCATTTAATAGCGAACATTGCGCATGAAACTACATGCAAAAGACGTCTTGCATGGTCACACACCTATGCCTTACGGAGGGAGTAAAATCGCTACTTTTTGTGTTTGTGATATACTGAACTCACCTTAGTAGTATTTGGCTTAACGCCATTTATTGCTAACTGCACACAACTTTTTCATCTCATACAGTAGCTCAACTTCTCATTCTAGCTATTTTTCTACTGTAGCTTCATCAGTGCATCAAAGAGGTAGCGCCATCTAAGGGAAATTACTCAGTACTAATTTAACATTCAGTTTACCACAGTGTTCTTGACATTCTCCAATAAATGCAACCTATAGCATATTAGCGCAACGTAGCCGTGATATTCTCGCCCTATGGAGACGCAAAAGCAGTCCTCTGTATAAACAGAGTGCACGCAAGTTTTGTCAGTTAAAAAATAGCCTACCTATAGTGAACGCCTAAACTCATCCAAAGTCATCCCAAACAACCTATGTTGTAGGTGACGTTGATTTCTTGATGAGTGATTGGATGGGCTCAGAAGTTGTTGACACGCGAATTCCACTTTGGGTCCATTCAGTAACGTTTGTTGAGTGATTAGATGGTTTCAAAGATTGTTGATAGGTATTTTTGCTTAGCCTATGTTTTACTGGATATACGCAAACCCATGATCTTTTCAGGTGGTTATGGCGTAGGCTATAGGCTACCCGCACATCACGTAGACTACATGTGATCTCGCAAATTTTTTTTTTCCATGGCATCTCAAAGCCACCGTACAATAAAGAAACTCGGCAACAAGACCAAAGACCAAAGGCAGATGGTCCTCTCATACAGCATGATATATGGTAAAAATTCTTTTAACTGTCCACATGGTGGAATGAGAAGTTAAAAATGGCCTTTTTGAAAATCAAGCCTAATTTTCAGAAATGCTCTGACAATAAGGTAATGATAACAACAGATTATAATGCATGGACATGACCTTATAATCCATATATGACTGGGGAAATCAGTTCAATTTGTGTTGCATACATTTTGAATGAGATTTTTTTTTTTTTTGTGTGTGTGTGTGTGTGTGTGTGTGGCATGCATGTCTATTGATACAGGAAAGAGGTCAAACTACTGTGCTGATTGTGGCAAGACCTTTTCCCAAAGAGGAAGACTCAAAACACACCAGTGCATTCACAAAGAAGAGAGGCCGTACCACTGTCCTCAGTGTGGCAAGAGCTTTGACCAAAAAAATACTTTAAAAAAGCATATGCTAATTCACACAGGAGAAAAGCCCTACCAATGTTCTCAGTGTGGCATGAGTTTTAGTGTTAGGGGAAACCTCACAACACACCAACGCACTCATACAGGAGAGAGGCCTTACCCCTGTGTTCAGTGTGGCAAGAGCTTTAAAAGAGAGCAACATCTCAAGCAACATCAGCTTCAACACTCGGGAGAGAGACCTTACCACTGCACTCAGTGTGGCAAGAGTTTTGCTAAACTGTTTTGTCTTACTATTCACCAGCGCACTCACACAGGAGAGAAGCCATATCCCTGCAGACATTGTAGCAAAAGATTTTCCCACCTTGGTGATCTTAAAAAGCATGAGCGTATTCACACCGATGAAAAGCCATACAGTTGCATCCAATGTGGCATGAGTTTCACTCAAAAGGGAGCTCTTAAGAAACATCAGGATGTCCACACTGGGGAAAAGGCTTTCCACTGCACACAGTGTGGCAAGGGCTACTCCACAAAAGCAGTGCTTGAGGCCCACATGCGTGTTCACTCAGGAGAGAGGCCATATCATTGCAATCATTGTAGTAAGACTTTCAGGATTAAAGCAAGTTTTGAAAAACACATGCGTACACATACAGGAGAAGGGCTTTTTCACTGCTCCCAATGTGGAAAAGTTTTCATTGACGCAAATAGATACCAAGTCCATCAATACATACACACAGGCGAGAGACCATACAGCTGCACGGAGTGCGGCAAGACTTTTACTGAAGAGCGCATTCTCATACGACATAAGCTCATTCACACTGCAGAGAGGCCATTCCACTGCACCCTGTGTGACAAGGGATTCGCTCGAAAGGATTGTTTGGATCTTCACAACCAGCGTACTCATTCAGGTGAGAGGCCACACCAATGCTCCCAGTGCGACGCGGCTTTTCCTACGCGGTCACAACTCGACGCTCACCAGCGTATTCACTCTGGAGAGAAGCTGTATCGGTGCTCTCAGTGCGGTAAAGGTTTCAGTGACAAGAGAAATCTCGAAACACATCAGCGTATTCACACAGGAGAAAAGCCATATGAGTGCACTGAGTGCGGCAAGAGATTCTCCCAACAGGGAAACCTCAAAGGACATCAGCGCATTCATTCTGGGGAGAAACCCTACCACTGCCCCCTGTGCAGCAAAAGTTTTACTCACAAGCATACTTTAAAAAACCACCAACGGATCCACTCGAGAGAAAGAGAGTAGGGCTGCTCGAAAAATCATTTCACAGGTTTCAAATTACAGGTTTTTATCAGTATTGAAATCATTAATTAATTACTCATTGACTTTGGAATTATTGTTTTGTATTATTTCTTGGGAAATGAAGAAGTACACAATTTAAGGAAGTGAGACAGAAGTATGTAAAGGTTAGCCAACGGACCATATATGCTGCTTTTTTTTTGGGAGGGGGGGGGATTAAGGCTAGCACATTGAGGCTGGATGATCTGGATGTTTTTGTAATAATGGTCTAGGAGATATACTATCATAATTCATGGGAAAAAATCATATTAGACCTGCCGTTCTTAGTACAAGATCAGCAAAATAGCTTGCCTATATATGAGGCAAAAAATTAACAAT
Organism: Tenualosa thibaudeaui; assembly: GCA_027481765.1. Taxonomy (NCBI): domain Eukaryota; kingdom Metazoa; phylum Chordata; class Actinopteri; order Clupeiformes; family Clupeidae; genus Tenualosa; species Tenualosa thibaudeaui. The sequence continues at coordinate 14,718,212 of JAIFZK010000022.1, forward strand.
ACATATCACTGTGGTTGGAGAAACAGGAAAAGAGCTGTGATACCTATCACTAGCAGTGATTATAATCAAAAATAGATCCAAGACAAACTTTGACTATGCATAGTTGAAAGGTTTACAAGTAATGGCACTGAATTTGGCGTCAAATTAGCCCTGAAGTAGTTTGTGTTTGCCCTGAAGCAGTTTGGCAGTTTTTCGATTGTAGGCTTTTTTCCTGAATGGGCATGATTCAAACATTGGTGTAAAGAGAAAATTACATCTCTAGCTGTCTTTTATAGTTTTACTGTTGTTCAAGTTTTCAGCCCAATGGCTTTCAATGAATGAGCCTGACACTTGGACAGACACAATGAAAACACTATTTTTAAAGTACTTAAAAGTCTCGGCATGGCATGTATTATCAGATTATTACATGAACTCAAGCATAAAGAACATTGTTGGTCTACACAGATGTTTCTGAGGACAGCATATTACATATTCTGCAACTTCCTCTCTCCACTATCTTAGACGAAAAATCTGAATAAGAGTACATATAGCCGAAACCTTATCTATGAATATGTGAATGCATGCCTGTGAACAGAAAAGTAACCAAAGAGTTAAAAACTTAATGAGGAGTCGCTGTTTGTAAAAACCAACCTGTCACTGTACTGACAGTAGTGGAATGTGAATAACCCACAAGCCTAGTCTTGAGCATTCGTGGCCTTAACTTTCAACTTGTGTCTTATTGATCTAGAATATTTTGTATTATTCACTACTTTGCTTTTAGCTTTTTAAAGCCCATTGAAATGTTTCTTTATGAAATGCCCTATAAATACATGCCTTTTGTAGGCAATATGGAGTTTGTTTCATTATGTATTAATCTAACCACAGTATCAAACTTAAGAGTGTAATACTTATACTAACATGATGGAAAAGAGATTATTGCAAGACTATTCTAATGGTAGCCTAAGGAACACAGACAGGCAGCAGCAGAGAAGCAGAGAGGGGAGGGGGCAGCCCGGATAACAGGAGAAAGTGGTGAGCACACTTGCACAACAGAGGTCTGACCATGCTGCCGATTACACGGGAGTGAGAGGAGAGAGAGTTCAATTCATAGGTAAAGTACATAGAGCCCCCCAGGCCATATCTGCAGGGAAAGAAGGGTTTGTCCTATACAATGGTATACATTGAATGGCCACCATGATGTAAAAGAGATGTGGGTAGTGGGAAAGACTGCTGTGGAATGACCCCGCTTATTTGAAAGGATATTAGCTGCAGGAAAAGTCATATGGGAAAGCGTATGACTAAGTGAGACATGGGCAATGTTGGAAAGTACACAAAAACCCAGAAGGGAGAATAGTTATTTTTTAATACAAAATAAGCGGGAAAATCCACCAATATGAATCTGACTGGAGCCTCCTGATTGGTTGACAGCAGCACCGTGACGTAGGCAAGATGGGAGGTCTCTGGATGGATCAAATTGTATTAAAGATACTCAGAAGGTTCAGGCAGACTTGATCATCTCTCAGGGTAAACTGTAGTCTTTCTGCAGTGGGTCTTCACTCTACTACACACTTATACTGTGGGGCAATTGCCTCTTGTATGCTTTGCTGGTATTGTGAATAAAAGTCTTTGTCAACAACTTTACCTCAGCTTGTGGATGCTGAGTTCTTGGGTTTTAACCGAGCGCATCTGGTGGGTTTAGGAAATTGATTTCGGGGTTTTGCAAATGTCGCAGTAATTTCCACTTCCCTTAACTTTAACAGATTTATTATGCTGTAGTGTGTATGTCTTTATTATGATGTAATGTGTATGTCTTTATTACACTGTAATCTGTATGTCTTTATTTTGCTGTAATGTGTATGTCTTTATTATGCTGTAATCTGTATGTCTTTATTATGCTGTAGTGTGTGTGTCTTTATTACGCTGTAATGTGTATGTCTTTATTTTGCGTGTGTTTATTTTGTGTGTGTGTTTATTATGTTGTAGTGTGTGTGTGTGTGTTTATTATGCTGTTGTGTGTATGTCTTTATTATGGTGTTGTGTGTATGTCTAGTATAGTGTGTGAGTATTTTTTTCACAATAAAAACACAAAGAAATCAGGATTTCTACTGTTTGTGGTGTAATATAGAAAAACATCATATGAATACAAAACATAAGTTAAACTATGTTAATAAACGTCACAGGATAGAAAACAATTTTTACCTCGGTTTTGTTGAATTAGAAGTTGTGCATGAAGCATGCATATGCCCTGTTTCATAAGTATATCTATTCAGAAATAGACACTAAAAACTGGTGAATTAGAACAAACTCTGGCTGTGACGTGTTTGCAAAATCGACTATAGTTCAATTGTAGTTATAGGATGCGCCATTATTTGTGTTAAATCAAAGTTTAGTACATTCTATGGTAGGGTCAATGATGTGACACTCATTTTCTTTTGTTGTTTTTGTTTTTGGGCACAGCATAAGCAGACAAAATGCATGTTATGAACATAGCAAGCAATATTATTAACATTAATATCATTTACATTTTGAAATGAATGTAACAATAATTATTTTCATGGGATATTGCAATAACATCTACTGTACTTAGTGTGCACTGAGACATGTACATGTGTGCACTGAGTGTACTGGAGTGTAAAGTTTTTTGTGGTTACACCATTTGACAATTTAATGAGACGCCTGTTCAGTTTTTGGTTAAAAGCAATATAAACGTCATATCAAATAATATAGAGATTTTAAGAAACATCAGGCATGTGGGGAAATAAAACACTGCCCTCTAGAGGAACTGGCCTCCACTGACACAAATACCTAATGACTCTATGCCTCTTTATGATGACTTCCATGTTGAATTTAGATTATTAAGTAGCCTAGCCTAGCCAATGTAGGTAGAATTTGTGTTATGAATATTATGAATATTAAGTGTACTAAAACTGTTAAACTTAATGTGATCATAAAGTCCTTTTAAAATGAATGTGTTGGTTGCAGTTTGTCTTGTCATAGGATCTACAGAGACAACACTCACAAAAACATCACTTAAATGCTGTTCTTCCAGGAGAGCTGTGCAGGTCTGAATTTCCTCAAGGCTCCCTCAGCTTTTATAGCAAACTGAGACCTGGAAGCTCTCCCATCATCCTTACGTCATGGTGGACCTCTTAGCCAATCAGAATCATGCAGTCCTTCCTAGGAAAGTTTATATTGGTGGATACGTCCTCCCGATTTTCCACAAAAATATATGTTTTAATTGGTTTCATTCATTACTTTGTTTATGACAGCTGACTCCTGGAGTCTGCCTCTTCCTGCAGTTCATCTTCCCCAAATCTCGCTAATTGCCTGTTTTAATTGTTTTTTTGTTCATTCATTCATTTTGTTCATGGCAGTGGCAGTGGCATGGCTTCTGGAGTCTGCCTCTTCTTGCCCCAAATCCCTTGGGTACCATTCTCTAATTACCTCTCCATGACTCATAACATGTAACTCATATTTCACTATCTCTTGTTTTTACTCAACTATGTACACAAGTGGCCATTAATTTTCTTAATTCAGTACATGGCCGTCAAACTACATTTAACCATGTACGTAGGTGGCCATTCATCTTCTTAATTCAGTACATGGCCTTCAAACCACATGGCCTTCAAACTCTCATTTGACACTCTTTTGCCAGTCCATAACTACTGACTTTTTAGGAGTATAAAGCAACCAAATAATGCATCCTATATTTTACTTAACATTTACCTTAAACTATCACATCATATATGTTAGCCAAAATTTAACACACCACCCCTAGGAAAATTTATATTGGTGGATAACTCCTCCCGTGTCCCATTTAAAATAAAATAAAATAAAATTAAAATCTAATCTTGATGTTTCCATTTATCATTTATGACAGCTGTCTCCTGGAGTATGCCTTTGCCTGCAGTCCATCTTTCTCAAATCATCTGAGTACCAGTCACTAACTGCCCTCCAATGACTCACAGCTCTCTGTTTCCATATACATTGTTTTCATCCCCATCTATTCCCTTATTACTTTCACTCAACCATGCAAGCAGATGGATATTATGTTTCTTTTTTCAGTACATGTCCTTCAAACCCCTTATCTAACACACACACACACACACACACACACACACACACATACACACTGCTGAGAAATGCCCAGTTCTACATAAAACAGTCACATTTTAGTTCTTTAAGCCGTTACTCTCTCTCTCTCTCTCTTACACCAAACAAGCAGAGAGTGGGCAGGCTCTTAATAAGAACAGAAACAGTAAGAATGTGCATCCAAAGATACCCATACACATCCTGTTAAGGTTATCTGAGAATATGTGAGACACACACACACTCTTCCATGCACACTGTCATCATTAATCTTTCACCCACATGCTCACTCCCGCAGCCACACACGACATGCACAAGCACATATCTCCTGTTCTGCCACCTGGTGTTTTATGTTTCACAATGAAAGAGGAAAAATTGGTTTGGCTCAGGGCTCCTCTCCTGTCTGACTTCATCTCTTTAGCTCTGTCCTTCTTCCAGTCATATAACTACTGTCTTTTTAGGCATATAAAGCAACCAATAATGTATCGTGTGCATTTACCTCATAACTATCACATGCTGTCATACATTCTAACCAAAATTTATCACAGTACTCTGACCTACCATCACAACCTACACAAACCAATCACCACGACAGGCAAGACAACAACAATAAAAGGCAGTTTTCACTCCCATTACAAATCTGGTGAGGTTATCAATCACTAAAGTAAGTCTACAAACTTTTACCTGAAGCATTCTGCTTCTTGCTTGCTTGCGCTTCCCCTGCCAGGTTGACCAGGTTCACTGACCTTTGATGCAGGGTCATTGACCAATAAGAAAACATAGGTGCCTGAAAAAGAAAATTAGTGTGTGTATGTAGAGGTAGAGCTAAAAAAAGTAATATTGTTCAAAAGTTCATTCATTTCAATAAATTTACACAATCAATTTCAATAAATTTATACTTAAACAGTAGATTCATGACACAGAGAATGGGATATTTCAAGCAATGCAATTCAGTAGCTCAGAAAATTAGATTCAAGGTAAAAAGTGAAAGTTACACAGTAGATTCATTACACAGAGAATGAGATATTTCAGTTCATGAAAACCCCAAATTCGGTAGCTCAAAAAATTAGAATATCACATTCAACCAATAAAAAAAAAGATGTTTAATACAAAAATGACACAACAGGGGCTGTAAGCTTAGGTCAGGCCCTGTGCAGACTCTCATCTAGATGGTCAGCTTTTATATAGAAAGCTTTTGTTCACACACAGCTACCCCAGGGTTCATTACAGGACCGTTGCCATACACTGCTCTATACTTCATACAACAGAAGCTGGGAGGTGTTATTTTGTATCAACAGAAGGTGTAGTCGTGCCTAAATTGTGCACTCACTTTAAGTGGTTCACTGAAATAATGGTTCTGTTTTGTAAAAGTAGCAAGTATTAGGGAAAAAAATTGGAAAAAAAATGTCAATATAGAAAAACCAAAAAAGTCTAGTAATGATACATCCAATCCCAGTCCATATGCAGTATGTCTTTAAGATATTTCAGAGTGCTAACTGGTGTTAGGTGACAAAGCTGAAGGTGTGAGATTGTTTCTGCCAAAGAAGTACAACTACAGGAAGAGCATGACAACTTATGTAAAGTACATTTACTCCCAGTACATAGCCTAGTATAGTGAAATAAATAATATAAAATATTTAATAAAATAAAAAAAATTACAAAAAAAAACAAAAGCCTAAAGTTTACACACTGTAAGAATGTACATTGAATGGTATGTAATATTTGCATATAGGTTACATTAAAAATATGCAAAGTCTGCATTTCAAATAAACATACAATACATTTAAATATAGCCTACACATACTACATTTAAACATACAATTAAAAACAAATATAACGGGTTTGCTGAAACAGTTGCTTCAATACAGCCAGACACATGAGGGCAGCATTGTCAAAGCAAAGTTTGAGGACAAGCTGAAGATGGCATGGGAAGAGACTGTTAATAAAGATATGTGTGGAGTGTCTTTGTAAAATGCCTCACCACAACAAGCCCAGCGATACACACCTTAGAACGTCTTAATAGTGGGGACCAAAAAGATGCAAATTAATTATTAATATTATTGATAGGTTGATAGGCGTGATTGTGTTTTGCCTGTAGCACAGGCCTGTACAGTATTGCTCATGTTATCTGAAACTGTACTTTTTGTCACATCCACAGAACGCAAATGCAGGTATTGTGTGATGTGAATGATTATGTGATCTTTGAATGTGTAGCCTACTGTATTCAGCTGTAGAGGCTGCATGAAAAAATTTACAGAACATTTGAAATAATAGCCGACAATTTTAATAACAATTTGCCTGTGTTCTGTCGCATCAGTTTCCCCTGCAGTTCATGTCTGCCTTGGTCGCCTATTGGAGTCACATTAGGGTATCATTATGAGCTATTAGTTATAAATGCCGGCGTGTTCTTTGGGGTCTGAGTGCTGTTGCACTTAGCCGATGGCTTGGTGGGGGTCACAGCATTACTAGACATCATTAGTGCTGAGTTGGAGACAATTGTTCGTTCATTCTCAGACGTGTACAGTGTGTGTGTGTTTTTGCGTAAGAGTGTGTGTGTGTGTGTGTGTGTGTGTGTGTGTGTGTGTGTGTGTGAAGCATGTGTGTATGTGACAGCAAGAGAGGTTTTTTTATTATTTGATGTGTGTATGTGTGTATGTGTGTGTGTGTGTGTGTTCAATCTCACTTTCATTCTGTAAAACAGAGGTTCTCTTTTTGGAACCCCGCACTAGCAGATGTGAGCTGTGACATTTTGCAAACTGCACTTTAGAATCACCCCCTCTTCTCTGTCAAATAAAAGACAGAAGGGAAGAAAAAAAACCCTGAATGGGTGTCTGGCCTGTGGGGGGAGTCTGGTGGTCAAGTCACTTATGAAGAATAATAACTTTTCACAGGGCTCTCTTCCAGACTTTTGCTCCCAAAGATGAAGCCTCAATGAAGCCCATTCTTGTCATGCATGGACCCCTGAAACATCTTGATTCATTGACAACGGACATCATGATCCCCAATGTACAGATAGAGGTAAAGGAATGGAGCAATAGAATGAAATAAAAAAACAACAGAATGATATAGAATTCAAAGACAACTGAAAGCAGAACACTAGTAAGTGATGAAAATAGAAGCCTGAAGTTTATATATATTATATATTTATGCATTTAGCAGACGCTTTTATCCAAAGCGACTTACAACTTGTCAACTATCAATTGTTCAGGGCCAGTCTCCCTTAGGGTTAAGTGCCTTGCTCAAGGGCACAGCTGGGATTCCAGGTTCCTTAACCACTACACTACCACTGCCCTAGTGTTTATGTGTAGTAGTTTGGTATGACCAAAATGTGATGCTGCCACTGCATCCACTTCAGCCTAGGTTGTAGGCAACTGGACCTGTTTTGGAGCTTGAAGATGTTTCACCTAACATCCAAAAAGGCTTAGCCATCTAGCCAGCCTAGTGCTTTCGCTCAATATACACATTTCGCTACAGCACAGTCAGGGATCTCTTTATTAACTTCTAAGGTTTCTTCCGACAATTTTTTTGGCTTTGGTATGCCCACTGTTTTTAAAGTTCACAGAAAGGAAGGAAATGTACACCAATTGAAGGATTTGAATTGATGTGAAAGCATTTCTAGATTACAGTTGAAACATCTTCAGAATGTCTGCCATGATCTGGATGAATGCAAACCTTCACAGACACTTGCAAGGGTGATTTATCCTATAGTTGACAAAGTCACTTTGCAGTATATAGAAATGTGTGGTAGTTGACGCAGTAATGCGGAGCAGTATATATTTTAGTAATGTTAGTACTATGTGTTACAATAGAATTATGTCTTTAGTATAGTGTAGAAAATATAGTGCTAATTAGCATCTGGATGTAACAGCAAAACCAGATCTAGACAAACATAATTTTTTGACAAATTTTAAATGACTTACCTACCTAAATGGCTTCCACCTACCTGCACAAATTCACACTGACAGAAATCAAAACACAGGATTTATGGTACAAAGCTGTCGTGCACAGAGCTCTATCGATTGTATGGCATGTAGAAACATATAACTGAATCATCAGTGCTTGCACTTCACTGTCTTGCCAATTGTGTTAAATTAGGAAATTGATTTTGTCTATAGTTTTTAAATGAGCTTTAATCAGACTTTTCACTTTGCCTATCATTCATTCTCAGGGCCTTTGAAATGGGAGGTCTTGCCTAAAGGCTACAAACTATGGGAGACAGTGTGTTTCTTCAGAAATGACTCAATAGCTTCTGCTTGACTCACTACTCAAATGGACCGACTGAATGACTGTTACTGTGATTGATTAATCATCCCCCGATTGCGTGATTGACAGCCTGGGACTGGAGCATCAGGTTCCACATGTTTCTGCTCCCAGAGGTCTGCAGGGGTGCTGAAGAATCTTAACTCCATCCTTCGTCACTCGGGGGGCCATTGTATTGTCCGCTCTTCCTCACAGGCAGAGAGAAAGGAAGAGAGAGAAGAAGTGAGATGGAGAGAGTGAGAGTGAGGGGAAGGGTGTATGGGGAAGGAGGAAGAGAACGAGGGAGCGAGTGAGAGAGAGAGAGAGAGAGAAGAAAAGACGGGGTCAGAAAAAGGAGAATGAAATTTTGGGGAGTCTTTGTGGCGGGGCCCACTGCAAGGACACGGGTGTGAATGGGGACAGAGCAGGCAGCCACATGGACCGTTCTCACTGGGCATAAAGAAGAGCTTTCTGCTCCACTTAACCCCCGCACAGCACGCCGGGAACACACACAGGCAGGCACACACACACACACACATTCAGCCATACACACACACGCACATACAATTACAAAAAATATGCAAATATGACAGCTATCAAACAACACACAAATCTCTGTTTTGAGTACAAATACATACTCACACACTAGAGCCCTCTCTTTCTCTCTCTGTCTGTGCCTCTGTCTCTCTCTTTCATACATACACACTTCCACAAGCTCACACAGGGTTGGACACACTCACCCACCACATAATTGAATTTTACACCCACTAAAGTCAGCCCTTCACACACACACACACACACACACACACACACACACACACTCACATCCCCCCTGCCAAGCCTTTGCTAGGCCTTTCCTCTTTCTCTGCTCCACGTGGCTCTGACAGGGCCCTCTCCCAGGATCCCTTCACACAGCCAGAGAAAGAAAGAAAGACAGAAAGAAAACAGAGAAGCGTTGGAATAGAAAGACAGACAGGGAAGA